>CM073461.1:14440000-14887500 GCA_037074485.1 Delonix regia | reverse complement strand
GATATCTAAATATATTCTTATACATTATATTCCTTGATTTCAGGGTCGTCCCTGTTAATCATCATGAAGACAAATTAAACATATATTTCATGTATATTAGTAAATTATATATATTAAATAATTATATAATATAATATGAATTATTGTAACATATATTTAACAAATTATTAATGAGCAATATTTATGAGATTTAATATTTTTGAAGATTATAAAGTAAAAACAATTTAAAATTAACATAATAAGAATACATATAATAGGAGGGAAGAACCAAATTGATTCTCTATCTTTACACTTTGTGACAATTTGACCCCTTACAATGCACTGTAACAAATTAGTCTCTCAAAAATATTTTTTTATGAAAAATTTATCCCTCATTCTTATAATTGGAGGGACTAATTTTGTATACATTTAAATTTGAGAGGGACTAATTTGCCGCAATTAAATTGTGGGGGAGTCACAAAGTGCAAAAGTAAGAGTTCAATTGTGAATTTTCGTCTATGCAATAATCATATATGTAGTAATAATGTGTATAATAAAGATATGTATTTAATTAATTAATCATTTATTGCATTAAATTATTAAAATATATATTTATGAAATTACTTATTAAATTCAATGTCTTTGATATTTAAATTAAATAATAACTAATTACATATTGTAAATGAACATAATTAAATTTGTATAATAAATTAATGCTAAAAATTAATAAAAAAATTATCATTAAATTACTTATATATTCAATAAAAATAATTAATATTCCACAATAATAATTAGATAATATTAAAGTATTTTATTTCTTTTGGATATTGAATTTCTATTTTTAAATTCATATATTTGTAATTAAGTAAATATATTAATTAAATATATGTTAGTACTTAAATAACAAATAAACATTTCCACTAAATTAGTAACTAAATAATTTAAAATATAAATTAAACATATTAATTGGTTATATATTATATATAAATTTATGATATAAGAAATATATAATATAATGTAATAAATATATAATATAAATTAATACATATTAAATTTTTATATATTAAATATCATATTTGTTATTTAATAACATCGGCCAATACATATTTTATTTATTTCTTTTAGTATATTTATATATTTTAACTAAAATTTAATATATATTTTATATATTAATATGCTATATCTAAATATATTTCTATATATTATATTCTTTGACTTCTAAATAGTCCTCATTGACTGTCGTGAAGACAAATTATACATATATTTCATGTATATTAATAAATTATATATATATATATATATATTAAATAATAATAAAATATAAAATGAAGTATTATAAAGTATATTTAACAAATTATTAATGAGCAATATTTATGAGATTTAATATTTTTTAAAATTATAAATTAAAAAACTTTAGAATAAACTTAATAATAATACATGTAATAAGAGGGAAGTACCAAATTTGTCTTGCACCTTTACACATTGAGATAATTTAGTCCCTTATAATGCACAAGACAAATTAGTCCCTTAAAAATCTTTTTTCATGGAACAATAATTAATATTCCACAACAATAATTAGAGAATATTACAGTATTTTATTTCTTCTTGACATTGAATTTCTATTTTTATATTCGTATATTTGTAATTAAATAAATATACTAATCAAATATGCATTAGTGATTAAATAATAAATAAACATATTCATTAAATTAGTAACTGAATAATTAGAAGTATAGATGAAATATTCTAATTGGTTATATATTATATATAAATTTATCACAAAAGAAATATATAATACAACGTAACAAACATATAATATAAATAAATATATATAAAATATAATAATAAATATATATTAAAAATTTATATACTTAATATCTTATTTATTATACAATAATATCAGTCAATACTTATTTTATTCATTTGTTTTAGTATAATTTTATATTTTAACTATTATTTAATATATAATTTATTTATTTATATACAATATCTAAATATATTCTTATACATTATATTGCTTGACTTTAGGCCAGTACCTGTTGATTGTCTTGAAGATAAATTATACATATATTTCATTTATATGAGCAAATTATATATACTAAATAATTATAGAATATAATGTGAATTATTATAATATATATTTAACAAATTATTAATCAGCAATATTTATGATATTTAATATTTCTGAAAATTATATATTAAAAACAACTTAAAATAAACATAATAATACATATAATTAGAGGGAAGTACCAAATTGGTCTTCCACTTGAAGTATATATAAATGAATCAAATTTACATTAGTAATTAAATAAGAAACTAAATAATTAAAGGTATAGATGAAATATTCTAATTGGATATATATTATATTTCATTTATCACATCTGAAATATATAATATAAATAAATATAAGTGAAAATATAACAATAAATATATATTAAATATTTATCTATTTAATAACATATTTATTATGTAACAATAACGGTCAAAACATATGTTACTTTATTACACATATTTATTTTTGTTAAATTCAATGTCTATGATGTTTAAATTAATAAAATTATTAATTACATATTGTAAATGAACAAAATTAAATTAGTATTACAAACTAATGGCAAAAAATTAATAGTAAATTAATCATTAAATTACTGATATATTCAATAAAAATAATTAATAATCTACTATAATAATTAGAGAATATTAGAGTATTTTATTTCTTTTGGACATTCAATTTTTATTTTTATATTCGTACATTTGAAATTAAATAAATATATTAATCAAATATTCAATAGTAATTAAATAATAACTAAAAATATTCATTAAATTACTAACTAAATAATTAAAAGTATGGATGAAATATTCCACTTGGATATATATTATATATAAATTTATCATATGTGAAATATTTAATATAATGCAATAAATATATTATATTAATAAATATATGTAAAAATATAACAATAAATATATATTGAATATTTATATATTTAATAACATATTGATAATGTAATAATATCGGTCAGAACCTATGTTATTTTATTACTCATATTTATATTTAAATTAACATATTTTGAATTAATTAATTACATATTGTAAATGAACATAATTAAATTAGTATTATAAATCAATGCTAGAAATTAATAATAAATTAATCATTAAATTATTAATATATTCAATAAAAATAATTAATATTCTAAAATAATAATTAGAGAATATTAGCATATTTTATTTCTTCTGGATGTTGAATTTCTGTTCTTAAATACATATATTTGAAATTAAGCAGTTATATTAATTAAATATACGTTAGCAATTAAATAATAAATAAACCTATTCACTAAATTAGTTACAAAATAATTGAAAATATAAATTAAATACATTAATTAGATATATATTATATATAAGTTTATCAAATAAGAAATATATATTATAATGTAATAAATGTATAGCATAAATAAATATATGAAAAATATAACTATATATATATATATATATATATTAAATATTTATATATTTAATATCATATTTATTATATAATAATATCGGTCAAAACATATGTTTTTTATTACACATGTTTATTTTTATAGCAATAATGCGTATAATAATAATACATAATTAAGAAATTAATCATTTATTATTATAAATGATTAAAATATATATATTTATGAAATTACTTATTAAATTCAATGTCTAAGATATTTAAATTAATATAACAATTAATTACATATCGTAAATGAATATAATTAAATTAGTATTATAAATTGATGCTAAAAATTAATAAAAAAATCATCATTAAATTACTTATATATTCAATAAAAATAATTAATATTCCAAAATAATAATTAGAGAAAATTAGAGTATTTTATATCTTTTGATATTGAATTTCTATTTTTAAATTCATATAGTTGTAATTAAGTAGATATATTAATTAAATATACGTTATTAATTAAATAATAAATAAAAAATATTCACTAAATTAGTAACTAAATAATTAAAATATAAAATAAATATATTAATTTGATATATATTATATATAAATTTATCATAAAACAAATATATAATTGTCGTAACTGATCTTTCGACGAGAAGGAATAAAATGTGTTTAAATTGATTTCTAAAAATGAATCTTGAAAACCAATTTATTTGGAGTCGCCACCAAAATTTTTAACGAAAAACTTTGGAAATCCAATTTAAAACAAAAAGAAAAAGGCAAAATGGCCTGCAAAATCAAAGATGGGTTTGGGAGTCTATTTGAGTGTGGGGAAGGTGTTAGGCACCCCATAACATCCATCCATAAGGATGGTTACTTTAAACTAGTCAACTGGAATAGAATATGACTTTGAATTTATCTCAATTACCCTTTATTGACATGCATGTTCGTTAAACAGATGAGACAAAATTAATAATAACGAAAGCAAACAAATAGATATTTACAAAGGACGGACTTGACCTAGGATGAAAGCTTATGGCCTACGTATCTTATAATAGGGATCAAAGTCCACATAGTTCAACTAAAAAAGCATATCTATTAGTTGATGATTTGTAAATTTTATGATGAGAATATGAGGGTTTAAATTAAACAAATTTTCATAAACAAAATAGGATTGAAATTTAGTTTATGTGTTTTAATTTACGACAACTTGATTAATCTAGCTCTCTTGATCTCTTCATTTTCTCTCTTTTTAATTTTTTTCTGTTTAGTTTTGGATTTTAAATCTTTATTTTGAAATTTAAATGAAATGATTATGGGATAAGATTTTTAGGATTTTTGGGAGTTTATATTTTTTTGGAATTGAAATATAATTATAATGAAAGGAATATTTTTGAATTTATTTATTTTTTGGATTTTCAAAATTGGAATTTATCGTTGAAATTAAGACAAAAATAAAATCATTTTTCATATTTTTGAATTTATGTATTTTTTTTTGGATTTATCAATTTTTGGATTTTTTTAAAATTAGAATTTATTATTGAAATTAGGACGAAATTATAACGGAAAGTCATTTTTTTGAAATTTTTGAATTTATATATTTTTTTGGTTTTTTGGATTTTTTTTATTTTGAAAGTGAGGTTATGAGTAACATGACTTTTAATTAATTTATATATATATATATATATTATTTGAATTTATTTTGAACTTTAAACTATAATGAAAAAAAATATTTCTATGATTTTCAAATTTATGATTTTTGTATATATATATATATATATATTTGAAAAAATTAGAATTTATTTGAAATTTAAAATAAAAAAATTCTTAGGATTTTTAATTATATCATAAGTAGGACAAACATCCTTATTTTTTTTTATTTCATCCCAATATTTTAAATGTTAATTTTTTTGAAACCTGAGGAGGCTCTAGGTCTCACCCGGTCTCTACTAATTAACCCTTGGGTGCCTAAGGGAACAAATTATCTCACTCGAGAACCCAAAATATGGAATAAAATATTTGGAAATTCTTCGGGATTTTATTTTTATGTATTTTGAAATTAGAATTGTTTTGGTTTTATTTTTAATAAGATTGATTCCCTAAAAGCCTACAGAGACCCAAGTGCCACATGACATTTTTTTAATTAATTAAATTTTATAAAACACCAACTTAATTATTTTGTAAATAATAGAAAATACTTAATTAAGATATTCATTTTTGCATTATTTATTATTATTATTTTAAAAACAAGTATGTACTAATTTTTGGGGTTTAAGGAGATTAAAATCTCACACGACCCCAAACACTTGAGGACAACAATATTCTCACACAATGATTTTGTAAATAATAGAAAATATTTAATTAAAATATATTTGTTTGCATTATTATTATTTTTAAAGCAAGTAGGTACAAATTTTCGGGGTCTAAGAAAATTAAAATCTCACACGACTCTAAACACCTAAGGAGAGCAATATTCTCATACGATGATTTTCTTAGAACCTTGTTTGCAAGGCAAAAAATTAACCAAAAATTAATCTCATATTAACATAATAATAATAATAATAATAATAATAAGTATTATTATTATAATGATTTAAAAAAAAACAAACAAAATGGGACGAACACGGAACGCTAAACCGAGATTGGCATGCATGCATGAGAGATGGCTCACCTGCTTCGTCTTGGCTAGCCCTCCTCCCCAGTGGTTCTCTTCCTCCGGCGGTCCTCTTCAGTCTTCCTCGGTCCTCCTTCGATGCTAGGTGGCCCACCGTCAACTCTGTCTCTCCTCTTTCTCCTCCTCCCTTTCTTTCTTCTTCTTCCTCTATCTTCCTTTCTACCTGCTTGGCTCACCTCTGCTCAAGGAATGCAGAATAGAGCATCATTCCTGTCCTTCTCCTTTTCTTCTCCTTCTCTTTTTTTTTTTTTTTCCTCTCTCCCTCTCTCTCTCTCTCTCTCTCTCTCTCTCTCTCTCTCTCTCTCTCTCTCTCTCTCTCCCTCTCCTCAGCCCATCACACAGCAACTCTGGCAACGCCTCCTTCGGACCTCAGTTCCTTCTTCTACTTCTTCCTTGGTCTGTTTCTTCCTCCTCTGTTCACCCCTATTCGTAGAGCCCAAAGACAGAGCTTGATGAGCCTCAAGTTGAACAAGAGGCTAACTTAGGCCAAGGAGCTCCATCTGGGCCGATTACACGTTCTATGACTAAGAAGATTCAAGCCATGGTTGTCCAACAATTCAAAATGGAATCAGCCCATTTAGGATCCAAGCCCAATTTCTATATGGAGCCCAAGTTTGAGTGGGCCAATTTGATCATGTGCTATATAATGAATAAATTATGAAAAGTCAATTATGCATGTGATGAATGCATATGATGAAAGTTGAAATAAGTATTGGTTAAAGTCTAAGTTAGGTGAACTATATTTCTTTGAAAGTCTAAGTTAGATAAGTTAGGTGAACTACATTAGATGAAAAGTCTATGTTAGGTGAATTTCTATGCATGTTTTTCCAAATTAGGTGAGAATTAGATAAATCTTGGACTTATGCCATGAGGGTTGTTCTTGGCTATAAATATGGAAGTTATCAATGAGAAATGCAACCTTGAATGCTCTGAAAATTGGCTTAGCCTCTTATATGCGAATTTCTTATCTAAGTTTCTTAAACTTAGTGGCGAAATTATCCCCGATTCTTATCACTCTCCCTCTTCTACTCTAGAGTGTGGCGAATCAAATCTAGTATTCTTGAGTGTGGCGTGCAAACTTATCATCCGAGATTGCTAGTTGTTCTATCTTTTCTTCATTTATTTACTTGTTTTGGGATTGTTTAATCTGAACTTCCTTGAAGCATATCATTTGGTATCAAAGCTCCGGTTGAGAGTGGGTAGAGAGAGAAACACTTTCTGGTTAGAAAGAGAAACACTTGAGAAGAGCGTTTATAGTGAGATATGGTTGAAAACAATGCTACCAATGTTCCAAGAGGGCTTTCGTTGGAACAAACTCAGATTATGGGCATACAACAAAATCAACAAGAAATGAGGGAGCAACTGCTTCGTCTAGAGCAGGCAATCGCAAGATTGACTGTTCAACAACCTCCACAGCGACGTAATCATCGAGCTTCCATTGATTCTGATCGTGATGAGGACACGGAAGATGAAGCTGATGCAAATAGACAAAGGAGGCAGCAGCGTGACTTGGGGAACAACATCAAATTGAAGATCCCACCATTCAAAGGTATTAGCTCACCAGAAGAGTACTTAGAGTGGGTGCAACGAGTGGAGAAGGTGTTCGAGTGTCACGACTATTCTGAAGTTAAGAAATGCAAACTAGTTGCCCTTGAATTTATTGATTATGCAAATATATGGTGGGAGAATTTGAAATCACAACGAAGGAGAGATGGTGAAGAAGAGATCAGGAGTTGACGGCTTATGAAAAGACTCATGCAAAAGCGTTTTGTTCCTGACTATTACAAGCAGGAGCTTTATATCCGGTTACAAACTCTTAGACAAGGGGCGATGTGTGTTGAAGACTATGTTAAGGAGTTTGAAATATTGATGATGCGATATGAAATACAAGAGCCTCAGGAACAATCTATTGCAAGGTTCTTGGGAGGCTTGAATAAGGAAATTGCAGATGCGGTGGAATTACAACCTTATGTAACACTTGAGGATGTAATCAAGCTTGCTGTTAAGGTAGAAAGACAACGTAGAAGAGGAGCAACTAAACCAGGAAGCTCACGATCTATTAGTTTCAGGGGAACAAACTTAACCTCTTCGACTCCCAAAGATGTCTCAAAGTGGAATGAACGGCGTCATGAAAAGACAAGCTCCAACAACCTTGTTGATACATCTAGAGGAAAGAACAAGGTTAATGATGCAAAGAACTCAAAGAGGAGTAGAGAAATTAAGTGCTTCAAATGTCTTGGTTTTGGACATATTGCTTCTGAATGTCCAAATCGAAGAGTGATGACCGTTCGAGAAGCACAAGGGGAAATTGAAAGTGAAGATGAAATAGAAACTGAACAGGAAGATGACGAGCGCATTATCGAGTATCCAGATGAAGGGGAGTTACTTGTAGTTCGACGAATTTTGAACTCACAAGCTAAGATAGAAGATGATCAACGTGAGAACATATTCCATACTAGGTGTACAATTGGGGGAAAGGTTTGTGGTGTCATTATTGATGGAGGTAGCTGTACTAATGTTGCTTCAACAACATTAGTGGAAAAATTAAACTTGAAGACCACAAAGCATCCTTGTCCATACAAGCTGCAATGGTTAAGTGACCAAAGAGAAATTTAAGTCATTAAACAAGTTCAGGTACCATTTTCTAGGTAAGTCATACAAAGATGAAGTCGTATGCGATGTGGTACCAATGAATGCTGGTCATTTGCTTCTAGGAAGACCTTGGCAATATGATAGTAGAGCCATTCATGATGGGTTTAAAAACACGTATTCTGTTACCAAAGATGGGGCGAAGATTGTCCTAGAACCTCTTAGTCCTCAACAAGTTCTACAAGATCAACTAGCAAAGAAAAAGAAAAAGGAGAACTTATTTGCAACTAAAGGAGAAGTTAAGAGAGCTTTGCGTTTAACTAATCCAATATTGATGCTAATAGTGAAGGAAGCTATGCCAACAGAGGTAGGTTCTATACCTCTGCTGATTAAGGAGTTAGTAAAAGAATTCGCCGACTTGTTTCCAGATGAGATGCCAAAAGACCGCCAATTAGGGGGATTGAGCATCAAATTGATCTCATTCCAGGTGTTGCTTTGCCTAATAGACCGGCCTACCGGTGTAATCCAGATGAGGCCAAGGAGTTACAACGTCAAGTAAATGAGTTATGGAGAAAGGCTTTGTGAGAGAGTCAATGAACCCTTGTTCAGTACTAGCTTTGTTAGAGCCAAGAAGGATGGAACTATGAGGATGTACGTAGACAGTTGGGCCATAAACAAAATCACAGTGAAGTATCGGTATCCTATCCCTAGGCTTGATGACATGCTTGACGAACTACATGGCTCTACAATCTTTTCGAAGATTGATCTTAAGAGTGGGTATCATCAGATTCGAATGAAGGAAGGAGATGAGTGGAAGACAGCCTTCAAGACGAAGCATGGGTTGTATGAATGGATGGTCATGCCATTTGGTTTGTCAAATGCCCCAAGCACCTTCATGCGTTTAATGAATCATGTCTTACGAAATTTTATTGGAGATTTCGTTGTGGTTTATTTTGATGACATTTTGATTTATAGCAAGGATCAGGAAGAGCATGGATAGCACCTGAGGAAGGTCTTTGAAGTCTTGCGAAAAGAACAATTAATTGGCAATCTCAAAAAGTGCCAATTCTGTCAAGACCGAGTTAATTTTCTTGGGTTTGTGATTAGTCGGCATGGAGTTGAAGTTGATCCAGAGAAAGTTAAAGCTATCAAGGAATGGCCTATTCCTACAAACATTTTTGAGGTGAGAAGTTTTCATGGATTAGCATCCTTTTATAGAAGATTTGTGCAGAATTTCAGTACTATTCTAGCACCCTTGACTAATTGCATCAGAGGGAGCGGTGACTTTAAGTGGAGTGCAGTGGCCCAACGAAGTTTTGAGATCATTAAAGAGAAGTTGTGTTCAACACCAATTCTCGCACTCCCTGATTTCTCTAAAACTTTTGAGATTGAGTGTGATGCATCAGGTATTGGAATTGGAGCAGTTCTTATGCAAGAGAAGCATCCCGTTGCTTATTTCAATGAAAAGTTGAATGGGGCAACCCTGAACTATTCAACTTATGACAAAGAGTTCTATGCATTGGTTAGAGCTTTACAAAATTGGGAACACTACTTGTTACCCAAGGAGTTTGTTATTCATACTGACTATGAGTCATTGAAATATTTGAAGGGCCAAACCAAGTTAAACAAGCGACATGCTAAATGGGTGGAGTTTCTAGAGGCTTTTCCCTATGTCATCAAATATAAAAATTGAGCAGCGAATGTAGTTGCAGATGCCTTATCTCGAAGGTATGCTTTAATCTCATTAATAAATGTCAAGTTGATGGGATTCGAGTTAATGAAGGACCAATCTAGACGAAGCAGTTGCTCCCTCATTTCTTGTTGATTTTGTTGTATGCCCATAATCTGAGCTTGTTCCAATGAAAGCCCTCTTGGAACATTGGTAGTGTTGTTTTCAGCCATATCTCACTATAAATGCTCTTCTCAAGTGTTTCTCTCTCCACCCACTCTCAACCGGAGCTCTGATACCAAATGATATGCTTCAAGGAAGTTCAGATTGAACAATCCCTGAACACAAGTAAATAAAAAGAAGAAAAGATAGAACAACTAATAATCTCGAATGATAAGTTTGCACGCCACACTCAAGAATACTAGCTTTGATTCGCTACACTCTAGAATAGAAGAGGGAGAGTGATAAGAATCGGGGATAATTTCGCCACTAAGTTTATGAAACTTAGATAAGAAATTCGCATATAAGAGGCTAAGCCAATTTTCAGAGCATTCAAGGTTGCATTTCTCATTGATAACTTCCATATTTATAGCCAAGAACAACCCTCATGGCATAAGTCCAAGATTTATCTAATTCTCACCTAATTTGGAAAAACATGCATAGAAATTCACCTAACATAGACTTTTCATCTAATGTAGATCACCTAACTTATCTAACTTAAACTTTCAAAGAAATATAGCTCACCTAACTTAGACTTTAACCAATACTTATCACATGCATTCATCACATGCATAATTGACTTTTCATAATTTATTCATTATAGCACATGATCAAATTGGCCCACTTGAACTTGGGCTCCATATAGAAATTGGGCTTGGATTCTAAATGGGCTGATTCCATTTTGAATTGTTGGACAACCATGGCCTGAATCTTCTTAGCCATAGAACGTGTAATCGGCCCAGATGGAGCTCCTTGGCCTAAGTTAGCCTCTTGTTCAACTTGAGGCTCATCATTCTCTCCGGGTTCAAAAGGATTTGTCCTCAAATCCAAGTTTTCATTATCATCTAAGTATGGCGTCAAATCTCTTACATTGAATGTGGCAGAAATATTGTAGTTTCCTGGTAAATCAACCTTGTAAGCATTGTCATTTATTTTCTCCAGAATCTTGAATGGACCTTCTGCCCTGGGCATAAGTTTTGACTTCCGTTTGTTGGGAAACCTCTCCTTCCGAAGATGAATCCAAACAAGATCACCTGGCATGAACTGAACTTGCTTCCTTCCCTTGTTTGCTGCGTTTTCATACGCGGCATTCTTCTTTTCAATCTGTTGCTTCACATTTTCATGTAGAGCTTTCACCATTTCAGCCTTTTTCTTTCCATCAATGCACAATCTGTCACTTAATGGTAGCGGTACTAGATCAAGTTGGGTGATAGGATTAAACCCATAAACCACTTCAAAAGGAGAATATTTAGTAGTACCATGAACACTTCTATTATAGGCAAACTCAACAAACGGCAAGCATTCATCCCAATTTTTCATATGCTTACCAACAATAGCTCTAAGTAAGGAAGAAAGTGTTCTATTGACTACCTCAGTTTGCCCATCAGTTTGAGGATGACAAGTTGTGCTGAAAAGTAATCTTGTCCCAAGCTTTTTCCACAATGTTTTCCAGAAATAACTCAGAAATTTAGCATCTCGGTCTGACACAATGCTCTTTGGAATACCATGTAATCTGACAATTTCCTGGAAGAACAAATCTACTATATGAGAAGCATCATCAGTTTTGTGACAGGGAATAAAATGGGACATCTTTGAAAATCGATCTACCACCACCATAACAGAATCTTTGCCCCTTGGAGTTCTTGGTAACCCAAGCACAAAATCCATACTTAAATCAACCCATGGTTGATCAGGAACTGGTAATGGCATATACAAACCTTGTGCAACCTCCTTGCTTTTTGCTTTCTTGCAAATTGCGCATCTTCCCACCACTCGATGCACATCTTTGATCATCCTTGGCCAAAAGAAGTGTTCCTTAATCATCTCTAATGTCTTCTTTTCACCAAAGTGTCCTGCCAAACCTCCCGCATGAGCTTCTCTTACCAATAATTCTCTGACAGAGCAATTGGGAATACAAAGTTTGGAACCTTTGAACAAGAATCCCTCATGCTTATAGAAACCGTTAGTAGCACCTTTTTTCACATGCCAAATATATAGTAGAAAAATCAGGATCTTCTTTATATTGGCCCTTCATTAACTCGAATCCCATCAACTTGACATTCATTAATGAGATTAAAGCATACCTTCGAGATAAGGCATCTGCAACTACATTCGCTGCTCAATTTTTATATTTGATGACGTAGGGAAAAGCCTCTAGAAGCTCCACCCATTTAGCATGTCGCTTGTTTAACTTGGTTTGGCCCTTCAAATATTTCAATGACTCATGGTCAGTATGAATAACAAACTCCTTGGGTAACAAGTAGTGTTCCCAATTTTGTAAAGCTCTGACCAATGCATAGAACTCTTTGTCATAAGTTGAATAGTTCAGGGTTGCCCCATTCAACTTTTCATTGAAATAAGCAACGGGATGCTTCTCTTGCATAAGAACTGCTCCAATTCCAATACCTGATGCATCACACTCAATCTCAAAAGTTTTAGAGAAATCAGGGAGTGCAAGAATTGGTGTGGAACACAACTTCTCTTTAATGATCTCAAAACTTCGTTGGGCCGCTGCACTCCACTTAAAGTCACCGCTCCCTCTGATGCAATTAGTCAAGGGTGCTAGAATAGTACTGAAATTCTGTACAAATCTTCTATAAAAGGATGCTAATCCATGGAAACTTTTCACCTCAGTAATATTTGTAGGAATAGGCCATTCCTTGATAGCTTTAACTTTCTCCGGATCAACCTCAACTCCATGCCGACTAATCACAAACCCAAGAAAAATAACTCGGTCTTGGCAGAATTGGCACTTCTTGAGATTGCCAATTAATTGTTCTTTTCGCAAGACTTCAAAGACCTTCCTCAGGTGCTCTCCATGCTCTTCCTGATCCTTGCTATAAATCAAAATGTCATCAAAATAAACCACAACGAAATCTCCAATAAAATTTCGTAAGACATGATTCATTAAACGCATGAAGGTGCTTGGAGCATTTGACAAACCAAATGGCATGACCATCCATTCATACAACCCATGCTTCGTCTTGAAGGCTGTCTTCCGCTCATCTCCTTCCTTCATTCGAATCTGATGATACCCGCTCTTGAGATCAATCTTCGAAAAGATTGTAGAGCCATGTAGTTCGTCAAGCATGTCATCAAGTCTAGGGATAGGATATCGATACTTCACTGTGATTTTGTTTATGGCCCGACTGTCTACGCACATCCTCATAGTTCCATCTTTCTTTGGCACTAACAAAGCTGGTACTGAACAAGGGCTCATTGACTCTCTCACAAAGCCTTTTTCCAGTAACTCATTTACTTGACGTTGTAACTCCTTGGCCTCATCTGGATTACACCGGTAGGCCGGTCTATTAGGCAAAGCAGCACCTGGAATGAGATCAATTTGATGCTCAATCCCCCTAATTGGCGGTAATCCTCTTGGCATCTCATTTGGAAACAAGTCGGCAAATTCCTTTATTAACTTCTCAATCAGCGGAGGTATAGAACCTACCTCTGTTGGCATTGCTTCCTTCACTATTAGCATCAATATTGGATTAGTTGAACGCAAAGCTCTCTTAACTTCTCCTTTAGTTGCAAATAAGTTCTCCTTTTTCTTTTTCTTTGCTAATTGATCTTGTAGAACTTGTTGAGGATTAAGAGGTGCTAGGATAATCTTCGTCCCATCCTTGGTAACAGAATAGGTGTTTTTGAACCCATCATGAATGGCTCTACTATCATATTGCCAAGGTCTTCCTAGAAGCAAATGACCGGCATTTATTGGTACCACATCACATACGACTTCATCTTTGTATGACTTGCCAATAGAAAATGGTATCTGAACTTGTTTAGTGACTTGAATTTCTCCTTGGTCATTCAACCATTGCAGCTTGTATGGACGAGGGTGCTTTGTGGTCTTCAAGTTTAATTTCTCCACTAATGTTGTTGAAGCAACATTAGTACAGCTACCTCCATCAATAATGACACCCCAAACCTTTCCCCAAATTGTACACCTAGTATGGAATATGTTCTCACGTTGATCATCTTCTACCTTAGCTTATGAGTTCAAAATTCGTTGAACTACAAGTAACTCCCCTTCATCTGGATACTCGATAATGCGCTCGTCATCTTCCTGTTCAATTTTTGTTTCATCTTCACTTTCAATTTCCCCTTGTGCTCCTCGAACAATCATCACTCTTCGATTATGTCCAAAACCAAGACATTTGAAGCACTTAATTTCTCTGCTCCTCTTTGAGTTCTTTGCATCATTAACCTTGTCCTTTCCTCTAGATGTATCAACAATGTTGTTGGAGCTTGTCTTTTCCTGTCGTCGTTCATTCCACTTTGAGACATCTTTGGGAGTCAAAGAGGTTAAGTTTGTTCCCCTGAAACTAATAGATCGTGAGCTCCCTGGTTTAGTTGCTCCTCTTCTACGTTGTCTTTCTACCTTAACAGCAAGCTTGATTACATCCTCAAGTGTTACATAAGGTTGTAATTCCACCGCATCTGCAATTTCTTTATTCAAGCCTCCCAAGAACCTTGCAATAGATTGTTCCTGAGGCTCTTGTATTTCACATCGCATCATCAACATTTCAAACTCCTTAACATAGTCTTCAACACACATTGCCCCTTGTCTAAGAGTTTGTAACCGGATATAGAGCTCCTGCTTGTAATAGTCAGGAACAAAGCGCTTTTGCATGAGTCTTTTCATAAGCCGCCAACTCCTGATCTCTTCTTCACCGTCTCTCCTTCGTTGCGATTTCAAATTCTCCCACCATAGATTTGCATAATCAATAAATTCAAGGGCAGCTAGTTTGCATTTCTTAACTTCAGAATAGTCGTGACACTCGAACACCTTCTCCACTTGTTGCACCCACTCTAAGTACTCTTCTGGTGAGCTAGTACCTTTGAATGGTGGAATCTTTAATTTGATGTTGTTCCCCAAGTCACGCTGCTGCCTCCTTTGTCTATTTGCATCAGCTTCATCTCCCGTGTCCTCATCACGATCAGAATCAATGGAAGATCGATGATTACGTCGCTGTGGAGGTTGTTGAACAGTCAATCTTGTGATTGCCTGCTCTAGACGAAGCAGTTGCTCCCTCATTTCTTGATTTTGTTGTATGCCCATAATCTGAGCTTGTTCCAATGAAAGCCCTCTTGGAACATTGGTAGTGTTGTTTTCAACCATATCTCACTATAAACGCTCTTCTCAAGTGTTTCTCTCTCCACCCACTCTCAACCGGAGCTCTGATACCAAATGATATGCTTCAAGGAAGTTCAGATTGAACAATCCCTGAACACAAGTAAATAAAAAGAAGAAAAGATAGAACAACTAATAATCTCGAATGATAAGTTTGCACGGCACACTCAAAAATACTAGCTTTGATCCGCTACACTCTAGAATAGAAGAGGGAGAGTGATAAGAATCGGAGATAATTTCGCCACTAAGTTTATAAAACTTAGATAAGAAATTCGAATATAAGAGGCTAAGCCAATTTTCAGAGCATTCAAGGTTGCATTTCTCATTGATAACTTCCATATTTATAGCCAAGAACAACCCTCATGGCATAAGTCCAAGATTTATCTAATTCTCACCTAATTTGGAAAAACATGCATAGAAATTCACCTAACATAGACTTTTCATCTAATGTAGATCACCTAACTTATCTAACTTAGACTTTCAAAGAAATATAGCTCACCTAACTTAGACTTTAACCAATACTTATCACATGCATTCATCACATGCATAATTGACTTTTCATAATTTATTCATTATAGCACATGATCAAATTGGCCCACTTGAACTTGGGCTCCATATAGAAATTGGGCTTGGATTCTAAATGGGCTGATTCCATTTTGAATTGTTGGACAACCATGGCCTGAATCTTCTTAGCCATAGAACGTGTAATCGGCCCAGATGGAGCTCCTTGGCCTAAGTTAGCCTCTTGTTCAACTTGAGGCTCATCACTGGGGGTATTTGGAAACCTCTAGGAAACCAACATCCCATTGCTTCATTACTTCTTCCTTGATTTTGAGGGATATCTCCGGACTCATCCTCTACAACTTCTGTTTCTTAGGCCTTACATAATTTTTAAGAACTCCTCTGTCTCCTCTCATTCTCTGTTCCTAGGGGCCTCTCTTAGGTCCAAGTTTTCCCCTATTTCTAGGTTTGGGTTTGGAACTCCCTCTACATCCTTGGAGTATATCCAGCCACTGCGAGTAATTCCTCCTACAATTTCAGAATTCCCTTTTTCCGTGACGGGCCTTTCTTTTGATTTCTCGTCACGAGGGCATTCTATTTTTAACCTGTAATTCCATGGTACAGCGTGATTGCTCTGATACAGAAATGGAGATGGCACATGGATGACAGCATAAGTACGACGAGCAAGGATCCTTTCATTGTACTTCGTGGGGCACTGTGGCTTTGGGTTGGAGTAACCTCCTTAACTTCGTAGATTGGCTTATTAACTACTAGGAAGGAGCTCCTAGCTTCGTGGGGTCAGACGATCCTTCGGTTCTGGCACCATTTTTCTCTGTGACACACACTTCCCTCAATGGGTTCTTAAGTCTTTTCAATGGTCAGAACGCTGAGCGTCATCATTCTCTATGCCAATTCCTTAAACTACTCAGTCTTCAATGTCATGCCCCACTTCTTCTCCATGAAACTCACAGTAACTGTTCTATAACCTTTTAGGTATGTCATGCTCCTCATCCTGAGTGAAGATATAGTCAGTGTTCTTCAAGCTTTCATGCAACTACCGCATGGTGCACGACACATCCGTCAAGTTTTTCAAATTGCGCTCTTCCCTGTCTATCATGGACACTTACTTCTCTTTATCATGATTTGGCAAGGGGTGGGTGACAATGTTGGGGTCATTACCTGCGCTTATGCCAATATGATTATTGTCTAATAATGCCAAAATATGCTTCCTGAAGGCATCACACTTGTCAATGTTATGCCTTGTAACTCCTATATGATACTCACAAGTAGAGTTTGAGTCATACCACCCAGGGAATGGTGGCTGAAGTGGGTTAGGGCCCATAAGTTTTTGTGCCACCAAGTTATGGAAGAGTTCAGACTGACTAACATTGAAGTTGGGTAATGACCTATCATCGTGAGACTGTTGCATAGGCCTAAACCCTATGTTTTGGGCCGTCATTTGCAGCAGTCCAAGATGAGATTGTGGTGGTGATATGCTTCAAGGAAGTTCAAATTGAACAATCCCTGAACACAAGTAAATAAAAAGAAGAAAAGATAGAACAACTAACAATCTCGAATGATAAGTTTGCACGCCACACTCAAGAATACTAGCTTTGATTCGCCACACTCTAGAATAGAAGAGGGAGAGTGATAAGAATCGGGGATAATTTCGCCACTAAGTTTATGAAACTTAGATAAGAAATTCGAATATAAGAGGCTAAGCCAATTTTCAGAGCATTCAAGGTTGCATTTCTCATTGATAACTTCCATATTTATAGCCAAGAACAACCCTCATGGCATAAGTCCAAGATTTACCTAATTCTCACCTAATTTGGAAAAAACATGCATAGAAATTCACCTAACATAGACTTTTCATCTAATGTAGATCACCTAACTTATCTAACTTAGACTTTCAAAGAAATATAGCTCACCTAACTTAGACTTTAACCAATACTTATTTTCAACTTTCATGCATTTATCACATGCATAATTGACTTTTCATAATTTAATCATTATGGCACATAATCAAATTGGCCCACTTGAACTTGGGCTCCATATAGAAATTGGGCTTGGATCCTAAATGGGCTGATTCCATTTTGAATTGTTGGACAACCATGGCCTGAATCTTCTTAGTCATAGAACGTGTAATTGGCCCAGATGGAGCTCCTTGGCCTAAGTTAGCCTCTTGTTCAACTTGAGGCTCATCATTCTCTCCGGGTTCAAAAGGATTTGTCCTCAAATCCAAGTCTTCATTATCATCTAAGTATGGCGTCAAATCTCTTACATTGAATGTGGCAGAAATATTGTAGTTTCCTGGTAAATCAACCTTGTAAGCATTGTCATTTATTTTCTCCAGAATCTTGAATGGACCTTCTGCCCTGGGCATAAGTTTTGACTTCCGTTTGTTGGGAAACCTCTCCTTCCGAAGATGAATCCAAACAAGATCACCTGGCATGAACTGAACTTGCTTCCTTCCCTTGTTTGCTGCGTTTTCATAAGCAGCATTCTTCTTTTCAATCTGTCGCTTCACATTTTCATGTAGAGCTTTCACCATTTCAGCCTTTTTCTTTCCATCAATGCACAATCTGTCACTTAATGGTAGCAGTACTAGATCAAGTGGGGTGATAGGATTAAACCCATAAACCACTTCAAAAGGAGAATATTTAGTAGTACCATGAACACTTCTATTATAGGCAAACTCAACAAACGGCAAGTATTCATCCCAACTTTTCATATGCTTACCAACAATAGCTCTAAGTAAGGAAGAAAGTGTTCTATTTACTACCTCAGTTTGGCCATCAGTTTGAGGATGACAAGTTGTGCTGAAAAGTAATCTTGTCCCAAGCTTTTTCCACAATGTTTTCCAGAAATAACTCAGAAATTTAGCATCTCGGTCTGACACAATGCTCTTTGGAATACCATGTAATCTGACAATTTCCTGGAAGAACAAATCTGCTATATGAGAAGCATCATCAGTTTTGTGACAGGGAATAAAATGGGACATTTTTGAAAATCGATCTACCACCACCATAACCGAATCTTTGCCCCTTGGAGTTCTTGGTAACCCAAGCACAAAATCCATACTCAAATCAACCCATGGTTGATCAGGAACTGGTAATGGCATATATAAACCTTGTGCAACCTCCTTGCTTTTTGCTTTCTTGCAAATCGCACATCTTCCCACCACTCGATGCACATCTTTGATCATCCTTGGCCAAAAGAAGTGTTCCTTAATCATCTCTAATGTCTTCTTTTCACCAAAGTGTCCTGCCAAACCTCCCGCATGAGCTTCTCTTACCAATAATTCTCTGACAGAGCAATTGGGAATACAAAGTTTGGAACCCTTGAACAAGAATCCCTCATGCTTATAGAAACCGTTAGTAGCACTTTTTTCACATGCCAAATATATAGTAGAAAATTCAGGATCTTCTTCATATTGACCCTTCATTAACTCGAATCCCATCAACTTGACATTCATTAATGAGATTAAAGCATACCTTCGAGATAAGGCATCTGCAACTACATTTGCTGCTCCCTTTTTATATTTGATGACGTAGGGAAAAGCCTCTAGAAGCTCCACCCATTTAGCACGTCGCTTGTTTAACTTGGTTTGGCCCTTCAAATATTTCAATGACTCATGGTCAGTATGAATAACAAACTCCTTGGGTAACAAGTAGTGTTCCCAATTTTGTAAAGCTCGGACCAATGCATAGAACTCTTTGTCATAAGTTGAATAGTTCAGGGTTGCCCCATTCAACTTTTCACTGAAATAAGCAACGGGATGCTTTTCTTGCATAAGAACTGCTCCAATTCCAATACCTGATGCATCACACTCAATTTCAAAAGTTTTAGAGAAATCAGGGAGTGCGAGAATTGGTGTGGAACACAGCTTCTCTTTAATGATCTCAAAACTTCGTTGGGCCGCTGCACTCCACTTAAAGTCACCGCTCCCTCTGATGCAATTAGTCAAGGGTGCTAGAATAGTACTGAAATTCTGTACAAATCTTCTATAAAAGGATGCTAATCCATGGAAACTTCTCACCTCAGAAATATTTGTAGGAATAGGCCATTCCTTGATAGCTTTAACTTTCTCCGGATCAACTTCAACTCCATGCCGACTAATCACAAACCCAAGAAAAATAACTCGGTCTTGGCAGAATTGGCACTTCTTGAGATTGCCAATTAATTGTTCTTTTCGCAAGACTTCAAAGACCTTCCTCAAGTGCTCTCCATGCTCTTCCTGATCCTTGCTATAAATCAAAATGTCATCAAAATAAACCAAAACGAAATCTCCAATAAAATCTCGTAAGACATGATTCATTAAACGCATGAAGGTGCTTGGGGCATTTGACAAACCAAATGGCATGACCATCCATTCGTACAACCCATGCTTCGTCTTGAAGGCTGTCTTCCACTCATCTCCTTCCTTCATTCGAATCTGATGATACCCGCTCTTGAGATCAATCTTCAAAAAGATTGTAGAGCCATGTAGTTTGTCAAGCATGTCATCAAGTCTAGGGATAGGATATCGATACTTCACTGTGATTTTGTTTATAGCCCGACTGTCTACGCACATCCTCATAGTTCCATCTTTCTTTGGCACTAACAAAGCAGGTACTGAACAAGGGCTCATTGACTCTCTCACAAAGCCTTTCTCCAGTAACTCATTTACTTGACGTTGTAACTCCTTGGCCTCATTGGGATTACACCGGTAGGCCGGTCTATTAGGCAAAGTAGCACCTGGAATGAGATCAATTTGATGCTCAATCCCCCTAATTGGTGGTAATCCTTTTGGCATCTCATCTGGAAACAAGTCGGCGAATTCTTTTACTAACTTTTCAATCAGTGGAGGTATAGAACCTACCTCTGTTGGCATAGCTTCCTTCACTATTAGCATCAATATTGGATTAGTTGAACGCAAAGCTCTCTTAACTTCTCCTTTAGTTGCAAATAAGTTCTCCTTTTTCTTTTTCTTTGCTAGTTGATCTTGTAGAACTTGCTGAGGACTAAGAGGTGCTAGGACAATCTTCATCCCATCCTTGGTAACAGAATAGGTGTTTTTGAACCCATCATGAATGGCTCTACTATCATATTGCCAAGGTCTTCCCAGAAGCAAATGGCCGGCATTCATTGGTACCACATCGCATACGACTTCATCTTTGTATGAGTTGCCAATAGAAAATGGTACCTGAACTTGTTTAGTGACTTGAATTTCTCCTTGGTCACTCAACCATTGCAGCTTGTACGGATGAGGGTGCTTTGTAGTCTTCAAGTCTAATTTCTCCACTAATGTTGTTGAAGCAACATTAGTACAGCTACCTCCATCAATAATGACACCACAAACCTTTCCCCCAATTGTACACCTAGTATGGAATATGTTCTCACGTTGATCATCTTCTACCTTAGCTTGTGAGTTCAAAATTCGTCGAACTACAAGTAACTCCCCTTCATCTGGATACTCGATAATGCGCTCGTCATCTTCCTGTTCAATTTCTGTTTCATCTTCACTTTCAATTTCCCCTTGTGCTCCTCGAACAATCATCACTCTTCGATTTGGACACTCAGAAGCAATATGTCCAAAACCAAGACATTTGAAGCACTTAATATCTCTGCTCCTCTTTGAGTTCTTTGCATCGTTAACCTTGTCCTTTCCTCTAGATGTATCAACAATGTTGTTGGAGCTTGTCCTTTCCTGTCGCCGTTCATTCCATTTTGAGACATCTTTTGGAGTCGAAGAGGTTAAATTTGTTCCCCTGAAACTAATAGATCGTGAGCTTCCTGGTTTAGTTGCTCCTCTTCTACGTTGTCTTTCTACCTTAACAGCAAGCTTAATTACATCCTCAAGTGTTACATAAGGTTGTAATTCCACCGCATCTGCAATTTCCTTATTCAAGCCTCCCAAGAACCGTGCAATAGACTGTTCCTGAGGCTCTTGTATCTCACATCGCATCATCAACATTTCAAACTCCTTAACATAGTCTTCAACACACATCGCCCCTTGTCTAAGAGTTTGTAACCGGATATAGAGCTCCTGCTTGTAATAGTCAGGAACAAAGCGCTTTTGCATGAGTCTTTTCATAAGCCGCCAACTCCTGATCTCTTCTTCACCGTCTCTCCTTCGTTGCGATTTCAAATTCTCCCACCATAGATTTGCATAATCAATAAATTCAAGGGCAGCTAGTTTGCATTTCTTAACTTCAGAATAGTCGTGACACTCGAACACCTTCTCCACTCGTTGCACCCACTCTAAGTACTCTTCTGGTGAGCTAGTACCTTTGAATGGTGGAATCTTTAATTTGATGTTGTTTCCAAAGTCACGTTGCTGCCTCCTTTGTCTATTTGCATCAGCTTCATCTTCCGTGTCCTCATCACGATCAGAATCAATGGAAGCTCGATGATTACGTCGCTGTGGAGGTTGTTGAACAGTCAATCTTGTGATTGCCTGCTCTAGACGAAGCAGTTGCTCCCTCATTTCTTGTTGATTTTGTTGTATGCCCATAATCTGAGCTTGTTCCAACGAAAGCCCTCTTGGAACATTGGTAGCATTGTTTTCAGCCATATCTCACTATAAACGCTCTTCTCAAGTGTTTCTTTCTCTTCCCACTCTCAACCGGAGCTCTGATACCAAATGATATGCTTCAAGGAAGTTCAAATTGAACAATCCCTGAACACAAGTAAATAAAAAGAAGAAAAGATAGAACAACTAACAATCTCGAATGATAAGTTTGCACGCCACACTCAAGAATACTAGCTTTGATTCGCCACACTCTAGAATAGAAGAGGGAGAGTGATAAGAATCGGGGATAATTTCGCCACTAAGTTTATGAAACTTAGATAAGAAATTCGAATATAAGAGGCTAAGCCAATTTTCAGAGCATTCAAGGTTGCATTTCTCATTGATAACTTCCATATTTATAGCCAAGAACAACCCTCATGGCATAAGTCCAAGATTTACCTAATTCTCACCTAATTTGGAAAAAACATGCATAGAAATTCACCTAACATAGACTTTTCATCTAATGTAGATCACCTAACTTATCTAACTTAGACTTTCAAAGAAATATAGCTCACCTAACTTAGACTTTAACCAATACTTATTTTCAACTTTCATGCATTTATCACATGCATAATTGACTTTTCATAATTTAATCATTATGGCACATAATCAAATTGGCCCACTTGAACTTGGGCTCCATATAGAAATTGGGCTTGGATCCTAAATGGGCTGATTCCATTTTGAATTGTTGGACAACCATGGCCTGAATCTTCTTAGTCATAGAACGTGTAATTGGCCCAGATGGAGCTCCTTGGCCTAAGTTAGCCTCTTGTTCAACTTGAGGCTCATCAGGTGGTGTCGGGTAACTCATATGATTACTCATAGCTGGACCTCACAACTGGTAAGATATGGCTGGGTTCTGACCGTGAAATGGCACTTGGGGATATTGACTCTCCACACAGCCTCTTTGGACGGGATGTCTTGTTCATATACAAATTGGCAATGGGAGACTGCATGGTTGTAATTAATGCATACTCGGGCACCCATAACGGGGACATTACGGAAGTTTCCACAACAGTAAATGATATCCTCACTTTCCCACCAAGAGAGCTTCCACCAAATGGACCCATCTTCCAGTTCTTCTATCCTTTTAATCCACTTATTGCGATTTATTTTTGCTTGTAGTGGAGTTGATCCTTAATCTCAAATTGGGTGATAAATGGTGTCAAATCTCGTACCAAGCTGATATTTCCTGCCATAAACATGATTGACCCACCATATATTCAATAGTGGCACACAACACTTTAACTTTCTTTTCTTTTCTCAATGGCAGAAACTTAATGTTAGAAACATTTCTGCTAGAAGCACTGGTACTGGATTCACTCGGTGATTTTCTACCATCCACAGGACACTTAGTGCTGCCAAATTAATTACTCCCACTGCTGATGGGAATAATACTAACTCATATATTGCCAAGGGCAAGCACTCTTTTTAAAATAACCCAATTCCCCATATCAGCTAAAGCTTCCAACTTTCCTTTAAATATTTTCTGAATAAACCTTCTGTTGCACTAGAGCGGCATAACTGTACTCGTGTGGGTTCCTCCCCCAGAATTTGGACTACAACACGCTTGGAAGGGAGATGCCCAGGGTACAAGTAGACACGGGTGTCTTTAGTAATAGGCATTTTCATCAATCCCCTGTATTCTTCCAACGTGGGCGCAAGCTGGAATGTTGGAAATGTGAAGCATCTCAATGAATAGTCCCAATTTTGGGCTAAGGCTACAAAGTGCATCAGGTTGGATAGGGACTGATAACAAATACAAGATGTCTCCATAATCCTTTTGAAAATGACGGAGTTGTTCCCCTCTGAGTTTCCCACTCATAATGATTAAGTACTCAATTGATTCAGCTTCTACTTTCATTTTAACTCTCTTCCCAGTCAAAGCTATTCCTGTTAGGCTTGTGTCTTAAGGTTGTGTGGCATCTGATGAGTCCATATCTTTATGTCAATCAATGAAAATGACAATTCACTGTAAGAAGTCCATTGGTTAGAAACAAAATGAAATGAGCGCATAACTTATTTAATCAATGGATCACTTGACACTTGATTCACTATTAATTGCCAAGAACCTTATTGATCCATTGGGAATAACAAATATAGCTCTCAACCCAAGGAGAAGTAGGTCCTCACATGGGCGAGGCTTAAATAAGTGAGCCAGATAATCCATTGATACATTATTTTCACAAAAATTAATGATTTTCAAAGGCTCCCAACTCCATTGATACACCATTAAGCCAACCATCCTGCACGGACGACGCTTTCAATTTTAACTCTTTTCATGTGGCTAATAACGCATTGAATGGAAATGTTGTGATAATTCAAAACCCCATAAAAAAATACATGTAATCATCCATGACTGATGTTTCAACATGCAAAATGAGAGTGCAATATATTCGGTTGGTGTCCTAACTCAGGTCAACCATAAGTGTGGGAATGGTACTCTTAAGTTCAATCTATTAATGTGCATATTTCTGAGGGTAGGTCTAACATCTTAGAGAATTACTAGTTCCTAGATTGCCCCCACTCAAAAGAGTGAGGATTTCACAACATGAATTAGACTAAGAGAGGACAAAATCCACTCCAATCAAATCCACATAACGAGGTACAACCTGAGCGAGGTCTTCACAGTAATATCTGGAAGCGAGAAGCTTCACAGGAAAATCAATATAAACCTCTACTAATCTAAGGCAAATGAGGACTCGGCTATAGAGCCCAAAAGGTGTGTGAGGTACAATGTTAATGTGCTTAATGTACAAGGGAAGTATTCAAAGCTCTAAACATATAGTTTACCCAACTCTCATCTGTAAAACAGATAAACTGCAAGAGAAGCTAAAAACTTCACCAAATATGTTGGTAGTCTCCATCCACACTATTATCTAAAGTCTTGCTGCACCAAAATGTCTGTACGGTCCAGGGATGAAAGGTTTATTATAAACTTCTTCAATGAGAGCTTGACCGGCACAACATTGCATTGGTTTATGAAACTGGATCACTTTAAAACTAAAGAAGTGGAGAGATCTTACTGATGTGTTCATGAGGTAATATAGGTTCATGGTGTGCCAAGAACCATAGTTTTAGATAGAGATACTAAGTTCCTTAGTCATTTTTGGAAAGTCTTGTGGGGAAAGCTTGGTACTGAGCTTTTATACTCTACTACATGCCACCCACAGACCAATGGGCAAACTGAAGTGGTAAATAGGATATTAGGAACCATGTTGCGTGTTGTTGTTGGAAAGAATTTAAGAACTTAGGAAGATTGCTTGCCATTTGTTAAGTTTACATATAATCGAGTTGTACATTCTTCCATAGGTTTTTTACTGTTTGAAATTGTGTATGATTTTAACCCATTTACTGTATCAGATTTGATGTCTTTGCCATCGAGTGAAATTGCTAACCTAAATGGAAAGAAGAAGACCAAAATGGTTACAGCAAAGCTCTTTCACGTGAGCATATTGAAAAGAGGAATTGTATGTACGCTCAAAGAGCCAATAAGGGTCGAAAACAAGTTATTTTTCAATCCAGAGATTGGGTTTGGTTGAACTTGCGAAAGGAGAGGTTTCCATATCAAAGAAAATTGAAACTTAATGTAAGGGGCGATCGACCATTTCAACTGCAAGAAAGGATCAATAACAATGTATACAGAATAGATTTGCCATGTGAGTATAATGTAAGTGCCACTTCTAATGTTTATGATCTTTCTCCATTTGATTTTGATTCAGACTCAAGGTCAAATCATTTTGAGGATGGAAGGAATGATGTGAGCATAGATGACAAGAGACGCAATGGTATGAATGATGATATGAATTTTCCTCCAGGTCCAATTACAAGACTTGAGAGCTAATAATAAATTCAAGATATCACTATAAATTTATGTGGAAAAGATCTTAGAGAACACAGTGGAAAATCACTAGGACAGCTTGGGCTTAGAAAAGAAAACTCAATTCATTCATCAAGTCATGTCCAGCCAAAATGAAGGCCCAATTCATTTGGTTATATCCTCTAGAAATTTTGCCACTGAAATAAGTGTTTTTGGCCACATTGTAATTAATTTGGGCATAGGATGTATATGGTATTAGGCATCTATTTTAATGTACTGTAGTTATTTTTAGCCTCATTTGACTCAACTTATTAGGGGGCCCAAGGTTACATTTCGAAATTAAGGTTTCTTGGGAGGTCTGAAGCTTATAAATAGGCTTAAGCCTTAACTTTGTAAGACATCAAATTTTATTCTATAAAAAAACGTTTTTAATTTCCTTCTTGGCTTGTCCAGAGTTCTTTAAAAAAGGATAGCTTGTCTTCTTCTATTGTAAGAAGAATTAATTCTTAGCAAAGTGATCTCTTGAGGGGAATTTATTTTTGTTTCAAATCAACTTATCATTTGTATTTCGTTTGCATCTGTCATTTGAGGGTTCAATAGGTTGGGGCTTCATTCCATTTCATGTTCTTGCCATAATTGAGTTCAAGGAGTTTCAAGTTCTTCATAACCTTGGGGTTTGACATCACTAAGAAACCCTAATTTGAAATGCAACCTTGGAGCCCTAATAAGTTGGGTTAAATGATGTCAAAAATAAGTTTAAACATCAAAATAGAAGCCCAATATATAACTATTTTCATCCTAAGCCCAAATTAGTTATAATGAGGTCCAAAACACTTGTTTCAGTAACAACAATTCTGGAATGCATATCCAAAATGAATTGAGCCTTCATTTGGGTTCGGTATGAATCAAATGAATGACTTGGGTCTTCTTCTCTAAGCCCAAACCGTCCAAGCGACTTTTTTCTGCATTCTCTAAATTTTTCCACATAACTGTGCAGCGATTCCTAGAATTCTTGGCTCTTAGTCATGTAATTGGACCCCGACAAAAATTCTGATCATTATTCAAGCCATCATGCCTCTTGTCATTTATGCTCACATCATTTAGTATGAAAGAATTGTATTCGTAAATGAATACAATAGGTAAAAAAATGATGCAAGCACAGATGACAGGAAACATGATGCTTGAATGATCAAAATTTTCCTTTAGGTCTAATTACAAGACTCAGAGCTGCAAAGTTCAAGAAATTGCTACAAATTTATGTGAAAAAATTCATAAAGAATGCAGAAGAAAGTCACTTGGACAGTTTGGGCTTGGTGAAGGAGATCAAGTGATCAATCTAAGTCATGTCTAGCCCAAATGAAGACCCAATTTGTTTGGGTCTTATCCTCCAGAAATATCGATACTAAAATAAGTGTCTTGGATCACATTATAATTAATTTGGGCCTAGGATGTATATGGTTATATATTAGGCATCTATTTTAATGTACTGAAATTTTAGCCTCATTTGACCCAACTTATTAGGGAGCCTAAGGTTACATTTTGAAATTAAGGTTTCTTAGGAGGTCTGAAACTTATAAATAGGTTTGAGCCTTAACCTTGTAAGACATCAAATTTTATTCTATAAAAAAGCATTTTTAGTTTCCTTCTTGGCTTGACCAGAGTTCTTTAAAAAATGATAACTTATCTTCTTCTATTGTAAGATGAATTAATTCTTAGCAAGGTGATCTCTTGAGGGGAATTTATTCTTATTTCTAATCAACTTATCATTTGTGTTTTTATTTGTATCTGTCATTTAGGGGTTCAATAAGTTGGGGCTTCATTTCATTTCATGTTCTTGCCATAATGTATGTTCAAGGAGTTTCAAGTTCTTCACAACCTTGGGGTTCCACATCACTAAAAAACCCTAATTTGAAATGCAACCTTGGAGCCCTAATAAGTTGGGTTAAATGATGTCAAAAATAAGTTTAAACATCAAAATAGAAGCCCAATATATAACCATTTACATCCTAAGCCCAAATTAGTTATAATGAGGTCCAAAACACTTATTTCAGTAGCAACAATTCTGGATGACATATCCAAAATGAATTGAACCTTCATTTGGGCTGAGCATGAATCAGATGAATGACTTGGGTCTTCTTCTCTAAGCACAAACCGTCCAAGCGACTTTTTCCTACATTCTCTAATTTTTCCACATAACTGTGCAGCGATTCTTAGAACTTCTTGGCTCTCAGTCATGTAATTGGACCCCGACAAAAATTCTGATCATTATTCAAGCCATCACGCCTCTTGTCATTTGTGCTCACATCATTTAGTATGAAAGAAACGTATGCGTAAATGAATACAATAGGGAAAAAAAAATGATGCAAGCACAGATGACAAGAGACATGATGCATGAATGATCAAAATTTTCATTCAAGTTTAATTACAAGACTTAGAGCTAAGAAGTTCAAGAAATCGCTACATATTTATGTGGAAAAATTCATAAAGAATGCAGAAAAAGTCACTTGGACAGTTTGGGCTTGGTGAAGGAGACCAGGTGATCAATCTAAGTCATGTCTAGCCCAAATGAAAACCCAATTCGTTTGGGTTATATCCTCCAGAAATATCAATACTAAAATAAGTGTTTTGGGTCACATTGTAATTAATTTGGGTCTAGGATGTATATGGTTATATATTAGGCATCTATTTTAATGTACTGAAGTTATTTTTAACCTCATTTGACCCAACTTATTAGGGGGCCCAAGGTTACATTTCGAAATTAAGGTTTCTTAGGAGGTCTGAAGCTTATAAATAGGCTTGAGCCTTAACCTCGTAAGACATCAAATTTTATTCTATAAAAAAACATTTTTAGTTTCCTTCTTGGCTTGGCTAGAGTTTTTTAAGAAAGGATAGCTTGTCTTCTTCTATTGTAGTAAGAATTAATTCTTAGCAAGGTGATCTCTTGAGAGGAATTTATTCTTGTTTCTAATCAACTTATTATTTATGTTTCCATTTGCATCTATCATTTGGGGGTTCAATAGGTTGGGGTTTCATTCCATTTCATGTTCTTGCCCCAGTGTATATTCTAGGAGTTTTAGGTTCTTCATAACCTTGAGATTTCATATAAAAAAACACATAAAAGAAATATTTATAAAAGCATAAAAAATAATATATTTACAAAATCAAATGAATAATAAATATGAAGATGGTGATGTATAATAATAATAATAATAATAGGAGGAGGAAAGAAATCAATATTTACATGAAAGAGGAAGTACTTACACAGTTATAAATAATTAGTTTTGATGGAATATTTACAAAGAAAATAACTTCATTACCAATAGAAAAATCAATATATTTACAGGGTTGCCCATATCTAGAAAGGTGACTTAGAATTTATGTCCACTGAAAGTGATTCACAAAAAAAAAATAAAAAAAAAATTGGTTGATGTGTTTTAATTTGTAAAATTATTTTAATTTCTTCTAACCTAATTTCCTCACTTTTCAATTCTTTATTTTTTTAAAAAAATTAGTTTTGAAATTTTTATTTTTCTTCATATGAATACACATACATAAATGAAAGTAACACACGAGAAAGAATATTTTCAAAAGAGTAATAAATAAATTATTTACAAAATCAAACAAGAAATAATAACAATAAGAATAAATTTAATATAGAGGGAAAGAAATCAATATTTACATGGAAACAGAAACATTTACAAAAATATAAATAAATAATTAACTTAGAATATTTACAAAGATATAGAATGTAATCACTAAAAGGAAAAGTAAAATATTTACACAAGCAGACTTGACTTAGAAGAGTCAACTAGGTCTACATACCAAATATTAGGTATTAAAGCTCATATAGTTCATAAAATGGTAGAAAACTAATGTTACTTGAACTCATTCAAATACCTCTTGCCAAGTTAATTTCCCATGGTAAAGTATAAACTTTAATTTGTAAAACCATGTTATTCATAATTTCTTGCTCTCCTAATTTTTTATTCTTCTTCATCTATGTTAGCTTCTTGTTTTATACTGATGGTTCCAACACAATCACTTCTAGATCAAGACTTATAGGGTGATTTGAGCACATGTAGTATTTTGGCTTTGCTCATCACTACAATTTTTTGGGATTAGTCAACACTTGTATTTAGTGGGAATGTCCTTCCCTTGTATTTAGTGGGGACACTTATCACTTTTATTTAGTACGGATGTTTAATGGGAATATGTTGTATTCAATCGTTGTATTTTTTGTACAATGCTATAAGGAATCAAAAGAAAATCATATGTATTACTTTGAAATTCTCAAATACTAGTTATCTGGGTAGCCTGCCCAATCTAAAAATAGTTACATCATCTGCTTGACTATTACATTCATTCCTATTTTAAAACTAATTCAGACCATTACAGTTATTCAGCACAATACATAACAATTTACAACAAGCCTATTTCTATTTGCTTGACAGCTATTCTGCATTTTCTTTCAACTTGACAGCAAGTGCACCTTTCCTCATGTTCATCAGGCTTCACCTGTGCTCATCAGTCTCGTTTCCTTTGTTTTGGCTAAGTTCTCTTCCACCTCAGGTTCAGGTCTCATTTGGCAGCCCTCACTGTCTGAAACTGAAAAAAAACAATTAGCTTCTGAAACTGACAGCATAATATACAAGTAGCTTCCTATAATCTGTCAAGCTTTGTGTGAGATTACACTCATTGTTTAAATATAGCATGCATTAAAAAACCCTGTATTGTTCACCCATCGTTTTATATAATTAGGATTAGCTACTGTATTGTGTTAGATTACTCATTGTTTAAATAAGGCATGCAACAACTTTCATAATTAGCATCAATCAGAAAAGGGGGGTGTGCAGTAAAGTCCACCTTCATACTTACTGTCATGGTGGTTGTTAAATTGTACTTAATATAATCTATAGTGGTAAAATATTTATATTTAATAAATTATATTTAATATAATATGTATCAATATAATATATATATATATATATATAAAACAAATTATTAATCAGCAATAGTTAATATTTATAAATTAAGAAGAATAAAAATTACCATAATAATAATAATACATATAATAAGAGGGAAGTATCAAAATGGTCCTCCACCTTTACCCTGTGACAATTGGTCCCTCACAATAAACCGTGACAAATTAGTCTATCAAAAATCTCATTTTATGCAAAATAAATTCCTAATTACAATAAATGGAGGAACTAATTTTGTACAAATTTAAATTTGTGAGGGAATAATTTGTCACAATTAAATCATGGGGGGCTACAAAGTGAGGTTTGTCTACATAATAATAATCATATATACAGAGTCAATCTGTATAATAGTGATATATTTATTAAAATCGATGTTTATAATATTTAAATTAATAACATAATTGAATATGTATTATAAATTAATTTATAAATTACTATTAATAATTAATAATTAATAATAAACTAATAATTAAATAACTAATATATTCAATAAGAATAATTAATGTGCCATAAAATTAATTAGAGAACATTAGAATATTTTATTTCTAATGAATATTGAATTTCTATTTTTATATTCAAATGTTTATAATTAAATAAATATAGTAATTAAATAATAAATAAATATATTCATTAAAATAATAACTAAAAAATCAAATATATAAATAGGATATATATTATATATAAATTTATCATAAAAGAAATATAAAATATTATATAATAAACACATAACATAAATAAATTTATTTAAAAATATAACAATAAATATATCTAAAATATTTATATATATTTAATATCATAATTGTTATATAATAATATCTATTAATAATATATATTTTATATCTTTTTTAATATATTTTTATTTTTTACTAACATTTAATATATATTTCATATATTAATATATGATATATAAATATATTTTTATATATTATATTCTTTGACTTGATTTTGTTTAAATTTAAATTTGTGAAAAACTAATTTGTTACAGTTAAATAATTGTAGGGGAGTAAAGTAAGAATAATATATATAGTAATAATTTGTATAATAATGGTATATATTTAATAAATTATTATAATACATTTTAATTAAATTCAATGTCTATAATATTTAAATTAATATCATAATTAAATTAATTAATTAATTAATTATACATTAGTAATTAGATAATAAATGAATGTATTCATTAAATTAGTAGCTAAATAATTAAAAATAGAAATTAAATATATTAACTGGGTATCTATTATATATAAATTTATCATATATGAATTACATAGTAAAATAGAATAAACATAATATAACTAACTTTGTATAAAAATATAACAATAAATATATATATATATATATAATTTTTATATATCTAATATCATAATTATTATATAATTATATTGCTTAAGATATATTTTACATATATGTTTTAATATATTTATATCTTTACTCCTATTTAATATATATTTCATATACTATTATATGTTATCTAAATATATTTTTATATATTATATTACTTCGACGGTCAAGCCCAGTCACTTGTCGTTCATGTATATTAGTAAATTATTTATATTTAATAAATTACACTTAATCTAATATGTAATAATATAATATATATTTAACAAATTATAAATTAAAATAATTTAAAATTAACATAATAATAATGCAAAGTACCAAAATGGTTCTCTCTACCTTTACAGTGACAATTTATACGATAAATTAGTTTATCAAAAATCTTATTTAAAACAAATGAAGGAATTGATTTTATACAAATTTTAATTTTAATTTGGCATGATTAAAATGTGGAAGAATTACAATTGTGTACTTTTTTATATAATATATACTGTATAATGATATATATAATAAATTATTGATTTATTCTACTAAATTATTCAAATATATAGTTACTAAATTATTTATTAGATTCAATGTCTATAATATTTAAATTAGTAAAATACTTAAATGCTTAATAAAAATAAAAATAATTAAGTTAGTATTAAAAATTAATATTAATAATTAATCATAATAAATTAATAATAATTACTATTATTAGAATATTTTATTTCAATTGAATAATGAATTTCTATTTTTATATTCATATGTTTATAATTAAATAAATATAATAATTAAATATACACTAGTATTTAAAGAATAAATAAAAATATTCAATAATTTAATAACTAAATAGTCAATAATATAATTACAATATATCAATTGGATGTATATTATATATAAATTTATCTTATAAGAAATTTACATAAAAGTATACAGTAAATAGATATTTAATATTACAATAACTATATAATAATATCGGTTAATATAAATTTTATATATTTGTTTTAAGTAAATAATAAATATATATTTTATATATTGTTCAATCTGAACTTTCTTAAAACACATCAATATATATACTTAATTTTTTCTTATGGTTTCTAACACATAAAAATATTATGAGTTTATGTATTTCAGATGTACCAGATGCAATCATGCAAGGCCAAAAGAAATAATGAAAACACAGAATCATGGAAGACAAAAATCTTCAGAAACTTATTCACAGTTGTTAGTCTATAATTTCCAGAATCAGCAGTGACTGAATTTGAGTCATAAGATTACCAAACATATATATCATACAAGTTCCAAGATAAGGCTTCCAATAGAATACATAAATTAACAGTAACAGGAAGCTACGAGGAACACAATCCCCAATAATAGTTCAGACACCAAATCCTCCAAATTTCCATTTCAAAAGCATACATTTGCACTACTGTTATTTGCGGCCTAATGTTTCCACCGTATCTTCAAGGTCCACTAGCATATAACTAGGTCCACTCATTTGTTGCAGATTTCAAAGCAACCTAGTAAGATAAGTGACAGTCAGAGTTCAAGTTAAAAGTTCTTATTCATACTGTGAGAAGCAATGCACAATTAAAAAGGAACCTCATAAACAACTTTTCACATGTATGCCATTTAAATCCATTGATAAAGTATCTTCATTATCACAGGCACTATTTTTTAAAACATAATTTCATGATTTTTTTTTATTCATACCTTATCTTTTTTATTTTTGCTATTTTGAAAATATAATAAGTGAGAAATGGAGTACAATTCAGGAGGTTCAGGACACTAACAAAGACAGTATAACAAGAAAGTAAAAAAATGTTTCAGTACCATAGCTTAGTAGAAAATTTCAAAAAATACAAGTCAACATTTTACAATATGCCATTACTATCAGATCGTGTTATGTTTCTCATTCGAAATCAAAATGAGTAGATGAAATTAATTTATCTCAAAGGATATTACCATCAAGAAACTTTTAGACATATTGTCCCTATGTGCAAAAGAAAAGTGGAAAAAAATGTTCTCTATCCACACAAGTAAATACTATAAATGAAGCATGAACACATCTGATAAGCATGGAGATAAAGATACTAAATGTGCAGTGCATTTAAATTGCTGAAACAGTTAGAGAGCTTAACTACTTTACAATGACATATCTGCAATACTAAAATATCACATTTTGCATTGCATATCATCTATCTAGTGTCCATTATCACATTTTGCATTGCATATCTTCTGCATTATTCCACAACCATACAAGCATGTAATCAAATCGCAAATCAGAAAGCATATTTTTGAATCGTGAATCGTATAACGTATCGAATCGTAAAATTTAGTAACAAATAAAAAACAATTTGAAATATAAAATATGACACATGTAATATGTATAAAATGCTCAAAATAAATTTTCAAGAACCTTATTAACCATGTGATTTGTTAGTAATTAATTCATAAAATAAATTCAAATAATATCTTCTTTGCTTTTTTTATAAAAAGCATAGATTATGCTTACAACCAATTCATTGATTTTTCACATTTTTGAATTGCAAAGTCATGCTATTCTACTATATTGTCTTGAATCGCATTATTCATATTGTGAGCTTTGTGACTCATTGTGAATTGTAAGATTCAATATATAAATTGTACAATTTAGAACTACTTCCAATTCAGCCAATCATTGGCTTCATAACTCGTCTCAAATCGTAAGATTCAAATTGTGAATCATAAAATTCTTATTACTATGCATTCAAGTATCTAAGAATCAGTATTTAGATTAATCTTTTCCAAATTAATTATAGAATAGTAGAATGATTATCAACCAATTTTGTAAAAAATTGTCATCATCATAATAGGAAAGCAATGAAAAATTTTACCCAAAAAATGCAGGTTTGTTTTTTAGGATAAAATAAGCGTTCATTATGAAAGGGAATGAGAGACAACAAGCAAATTATGTGGGTAAATTTCTAACAGAAAAATCAGACAAGCAAAATATCACCTAACTTGATATCCGAAAAGAATTAATCATCAAGGAGAGAAGAGTACCACAAACTCAATAATAAATATATAAATGGATAAATTTGATAGAAAAGCAATACATCATTTAAAAAGTAAAGAAATTTCTTGTCACTATCAATGACTAATCAATCCGATCAAACCCATAACCAATTGCGTAAAAACGGAAAACATGGAAAATATCATACAGAGACAATAAGGATCATCCAAACTAAAACTTAACAGGAAGAAACCCTAGAAATTCAAAAAAAAAAAAAAAGGGACAATCCAATCGCACTACGGGAGTAATGTAAGTATCTAATTTTAATAAGATTACATCCCAAATGGGAGAAACCCAAAGTACCCAGAAGAAAAAAGTTTCATATGGATCATCCGTCTACAAGAAATTGACAGAAAACCTAACAAATCCGTTCAGCTTGAGAGGAATTTGAAAGTAACGAGATTAGCGAGTTAGGAGAGTACCATTGAGAATTATTCAGGGAGAGAAAAGTGAGACAGAGAAGCCCGAAGATGCCTGAATATCAGTACCTGCCGCTGCTGCTGTTCCCATGAGCGGTGAAGATGAACTTGAAAGTAGCAAGATTAGCGAGATTGAGAAGCTGAAGAGATAAAAGAGCAGCGTTGAGGACTATTCAGAGATAGACTGGGAAGCTGAAGAGGATAGGAGAGTACCATTGAGGATTATTCAGAGAGACTAGAAGCTGAAGAGTATGGTGTTCGTGATGCAATTTGGCCAGATGTCCCCAGATACTCTTTCTCACCTAAAATTGTCAAAAATACAGTTTTGGTCCCTTCATTTTATTTAAGATTTTCATTTCATCCCTTAACTTCATTTAAATTCAATCTTTTAAGTTTATTTTAAGTTTCACTTGTCTTAACCCCATTTAATTTTCATGATACTTTAATTTTACTTTAAGTTTTATTTTCCTTCTTTAAATTTATTTGGTTCTAATTTGGATCTTAAGTTTTACTTTTGGTCGCCTAATTTTATTTTGTCTTAATTTGCCCTTAAATTTTAAAAACTTCTCATGTTGTTTTTCCCTCAAATATTGTCAAATTAGGATGCTTTAATAAACATATAATATAAATAAATTTATATAAAAGTATAACAACAAATATATATTAAATATTAATATATTTAATATTGTATTTATTATATAATAATATCAGTCAATACATATTTTATATATTTGTTTAATATATTTATATTTTTTAATAATACTTAATATATATTTCATATATTAATATGTGATATCCAAATATATTTTTGTATATTATATTTGACTTAAAGATAGTCATCATTGTGATGACAAGCCCTAACGACGACCAGTCTTTGACTGTCTTTGAGACAAATTATATATACATTTCACGTAAATTGGTAAATTATATATTTAATAAATTTTATCTAATATAATATGTATTAATATGATATATACTTAACAAATTAATAATCAGCAATATTTAATAGATTTAATATTTTGGTATATTATAAATTAAAAAAATTTGCCACAATTAAATTGTGTGGGCTCGCAAAGTGCAAAAGTGAGGGTTTAATTGTGTAATTTTGTCTATATAAAAATAATATATTGTAATAGTTTGTATAATAATGATACATACTTAATGAATTATTTATTCATAATATTAATTTATTAAAATGCATAATTATTAAATTCAATGTCGATAATATTTAAATTAATATGGTAATTAAATAATATTATAAATTAATGTAATAAATTAGTATTAATATGTAATAATAAATTAATCATTAAATAACTAATATATTCGATAATAATAATTAATATTCCGTAATAATAATTAGAAAATATTGGAGTATTTTATTTCTATTGAATGCTTAGTTTCTATTTTTATATTCAAATATTTGTAATTAAATAAATATATGAATTAAATATACAATAGTAATTAAAAAATAATAAATGTGTTCATTAAATTAGTAACTAAATAATTAAACATATAAATTAAATATATTGATTGGATATATATTATATATAAATTTATCATGTAAGAAATATATAATATAATATAATAAACATATAATATAAATAAATTTATATAGAAATATAGCAATAAATATATATTAAATTTTAATATATTTAATATCATATTTATTATATAATAATATCCATCAATACATATTTTATCTATTTGTTTCAATATATTTATATTTTTTTACTAATATTTAATATATATTTCATATATTAATATACAATATCTAAATATACTTTTCTATATTATATTCATTGACTTAAGGGCAATCCTTAAGTATCGTGATGACAAGTCCTAATGATGGTTAGTCTTTGACTATCATGAAAATAAATTATATATACATTTCACATAGATTGGTATATTATATATATTTAATAAATTATATCTAATATAATATGAATTAATATGATATATATTTAAAAAATTATTAATCAACAATATTTAATATATTTAATATTTTGGTAACTTATAGATTAAAAACAATTTAAAATGAACTTAATAATAATACATATAATATGAGGGAGGTACCAAATTGGTCCTCCACCTTTACACTATAGGACAAATTAGTCCTTCACAAATCTATTTATGTACAAAATTAGTTCATCCAATTGTGATACAAAATTAGTCCCTCATTACCATAATTGGAGGGACCAATTTTGTACATAAATAAATTTGTGATGGACTAATTTGTCATAATTAAATTATAGGGGAGTCGTAAAGTACAAAAGTACGGGTTTAATTGTGTAATTTTGTCTGTATAATAATAATAATATATATTATAATAGTCTGTATAATAATAATGCATATTTAATAAATTATTTATTCATAATTTTAAATTCTTAAAATATATATTTATTAAATTATCTATTAAATTCAATGTCTATTATATTTAAAATAATATCATAATTAAATAAATATTGTAACATCCCTAATTTAGTAATTTTTAATTTAAGCTAAATTATTTAGGAGAAAATCAGAAAGAATTAAATATGAACAAATATGCCCAGTCGAATTATATAAAGAAAACAACTTATAACTTAATTTTAAGGCATAGGGGCAAAATGATTATTTTAAAAAAATGCAATTAAATTGAGGGCGACTCACAAAGTGCAAAAGTGAGGGCTCAATTTTCTTTTGTCTATATGGTAATAATATATATAGTAATAATATGTATAATAATGATATATATTTAATAAATTAATGATTTATTATATTAAATTGTTAAAATATATATTTATTAAATTACTTACTAAATTCAATGTCTATAATATTTAAATCAATATAATAGTTAATTACATAGTGTAAATTAACATCATTAAATTAGTATTATAAATTAATGCTAAAAAATAATAAAAAATAAACATTAAATTACAGATATATAATAAATAACAATAATTAATATTCCACAATAATAATTAGAGAATATTAGAATATTTTATTTCTTTTGGATATTGAATAAGTATTTTTAAATTCATATATTTGTAATAAAGTAAATATATTAATTAAATACATGTTAGTGATTAAATAATAAATAAACATATTCACTAAATTAGTAACCAAATAATTAAAAATAAAAATTATATATATTAATTTTATATATATTATATATAAATTTTTCATATAACAAATATATAATATAATGTAATGAACGTATAATATAAAAAAATTTATATAAAAAATAACAATAAATATATATTAAATGCTTATATATTTAATAACATATTTATCATATAATAATATCGATCAAAACATATTTTATTTTATTACACATATTTATAAATATTAAATTATTTATTAAATTCAATGTCTATGATATTTAAACTAATATAATTATTAATTACATATTGTAAATGAACATAATTAAATAAGTATTTTAAATTGATGGTAGAAATTAATAATATATTAACCATTAAATTATTGATATATTCAGGAACAATAATTAATATTCCACAATAATAATTAGAAAATATTATAATATTTTGTTTCTTCCAGACATTGAATTTCTATTTTTATATTCGTATATTTGTAATTAAATAAATATTTTGAGCATATATACAATAGTAAATAAATAATAAATAAACATATTCATTAAATTAGTAACTAAATAATTAAAAGTATAGATGAAATATACTAATTGGTTATATATTTTATATAAATTTATCACCTAAGAAATATATAATATAATGTAATAAACATAAAATATAAATAAATTTATATAAAAATATAAAAATAAATATATATTAAATACTTACATAATTAATACCATATTTATTATATAATAATATTGGTCAATACGTATTTTTTTTTTTTTGGTGTTGGTATACTTATATTTTTTAACTAATATTCAATATATATTTCATATATTAATATACAATAACCAAATATATTTTTATACAACATATTCCATGACTTTAGAGGGACTAATTTCTTACAATTAAATTGTGGGGGAGTAACAAAGTGCAAAAGAGAGGTTTTAATTGTGTACTTTCATTTATACAATAATAACATATATAGTTATAATGGGCATAATAGTGATACATATTTAATAAATTAGTCCTTTATTTTATTAAATTATTAAATTATGTATTTATTAAATTACTTACTAAATTCAATGCATATAATATTTAAATTAATATAATAATTAACCACATATTGTAAATTAACATAATTAAATTAGTATTATAAATTAGTGCTAAAAATTAATAAAAAATTAATCATTAATTTACTAATTTGTTCAATAACAATAATAAATATTTCAAAATAATAATTAGAGAATATTAGAGTATTTTATTTCTTTTGGATATTGAATTTCTATTTTTAAATTCATATATTTGTAATTAAGTAAATATATTAATTAAATACATGTTACTAATTAAATAATAAATAAACATATTCACTATATTAGTAACAAAATAAATAAAATTATAAATTAAATATATTAATTGGATATATATTATTTATAAATTAAGCATATAAAAAATGTAAAAATGTAATAAACATATAATATAAATAAATTTATATAAAAATATAACAATAAATATGTATTAAGTATTTGTATATTTAATAAAATATATTTTATGTAAGAATATTGGTCAAAATATATTTTATTTTATTACACATATTTATATTTATTAATTTTTTTTTAAATTCAATGTCTATGATATTTTAATTAATATAATTATTAATTACATATTGTAAATGAGCATAATTAAATAAGTGTTACAAATTAAAGCTAAAAATTAATAATAAATTAATCATTAAATTACTGCTGTATTCAGTAACAATAATTAATATTCCACAATAATAATTAGAAAGTATTAGAGTATTTTATTTCTTCTAGATGTTGAATTTCTATTATTATGTTCATATATTTGTAATTAAATAAATATGTTAATCATATATACAATAGTAAATAAATAATAAATAAACATATTCATTAAATTAGTAACTAAATAATTAAAAGTATGGATGAAATATACTATTAGGTTATATAAATTTATCAATAAGGAATATATAATATAATGTAATAAACAAATAATACAAATAAATAAATATATATATATATATATATAACAATAAATATATATTAAACATTTATATACAAAATATCTTATTCATTATATGTTAATATCGGTCAATACTTATTTTATATACTTGTTTTATATCGGTCAATACTTATTTTATATACTTGTTTTAGTATATTTATATATTTTAACTAATATTTAATATTTATTTTATATATTATTATACGATATCTAAATATATTCTTATACATTATATTTCTTAACTTCATGGTCGTCCCTGTTAATCATCATGAAGATAAATTATACATATATTTCATGTATATTAGTAAATTATATATATTAAATAATTATATAATATAATATGAATTATTATAACATATATTTAATAAATTATTAATGAGCAATATTTATGAGATTTAATATTTTCGAAAATTATAAAGTAAAAAAATTTAAAATTAGCATAATAATAATACATATAATAATAGGGAAGTACCAAATTGATCATCCACCTTTACACTTTGTGACAATTTGGCCCCTCACAATGCACTGTAACAAATTAGTCCCTCAAAAATCTCTTTTCATGAAAAATTTGTCGCTTATTCTTATAATTGGAGGGACTAATTTTGTATACATTTAAATTTGAGAGCAACTAATTTGCCACAATTAAATTGTGGGGGAGTCACAAAGTGCAAAAGTAAGAGTTCAATTGTGAAATTTCGTTTATGCAATAATAATATATGTAGTAATAATGTGTATAATAAAGATATGTATTTAATTAATTAATCATTTATTGTATTAAATTATTAAAATATATATTTATGAAATTACTTATTAAATTCAATGTTGTGAACACCTCATCTCTATCTAAATTTATCATGGATTCATTAATTAAGCAAATGAGGAAAATAAAAAGGACAGAGGTTCAAATGATATTTCCAAACAAAAAAATAAATTAAAATTCAAAACGAATAATGAGGGAATTTAAAAAAAACAACAACAACAAACAACAAAATTGGGAAATAAGAATTAATAATAATAATAACAAATCAAAATATAAAAATCATCATAAAAAATACAAAATAGGAAAAATCCAAAAATAAATGTTAATGGGGATGGTGACAAAAAACAAATGAATAACAATAAATAAATAAAATATAATAATAATAATAATAATAATAATAATAATAATAATAATAATAATAAGGGATTAAATAAAAAATAATAATAATAATAAAATATAAAATAATGATAATAAATTAAAACAAGGCAGCTTCCAGAGGGTGCAGCTTTTGGCGGTGATCTCTTTCGGTTACAAGTGGGCAACTTGCTCGTAGCTGTGCTGGCAGTCCGTAGCTCGGCTGAGGAGATGACAAGAGCAAACGATAATGATGGAAGCTTTAGCTAATAAGGAGGCCGAGAAAGGGTTGCTGTGGGGGGAGAGAAACCGAGGGAGAGAGGGTTGCTATGAGGAAGAGAAACCGAGGGAGAGAGGGTTACTATGAGGAAGAGAAACCGAGAGAGAGAGAGGGTTGCTGTGAGGAAAAGAAAAAAAAAAAAAAAGGAGAGAGTAGCTGCAGAGGGAAGGAAAGGAACGAAGAAGACTTGAGAGGGAAAGGGAGAGTTGCTGTGAAAACTTAAGGAAGAGGTTTTTAGCAGTGGAGCAAACCGAGAATAGAGAGTAGGCTGAGAGCTGTTGGTGACACCGAAAACTGAAGGAAGAAGTTTACAGCAGTGAAGCAAACTAAGAACCAAGAGACTGAGGACTGCTCGAGAAAATCGAGAACTGAAAGAGGAGAACTGCCATAGAAACTGAGCTGCAGCACAGTCATCTAAACCAAGCTGGAACCGAGAAAGTGACGTGCTGAGGTTGAGATTCCATTTGCTCTGTTTTGGACGCTGTGAGCAGGGGTAAACAGAGGTAAGCTTGGCTGAAAAAACTGAGGATGCTGGTGTGTCTTTTTTTTTGTTTCCTGCTTGCTTGTTTTTTCTGGCCGAGAGGTGTGCATATTCACGTAGGCGTGTGTGTATGAGTTTGTTGCTTTCTTATGTGTGTTTCTTCACCTTTCCATCGCTATATATATACAGCTGTGTGCGTATAGAGCATATATATATACCTATGTGTGTATATGTGTAGCTGTATGAATATATACTTAAAATCGCTGCAGACTTCTCTCTGGTGCCGTGGCGGAGATGTATACATATATATATATAGGGTGTGTATATAGATAGATATATATATATATATACACGTAGATATGTGAAAATGACTATGAGTGCACGTATATGATGTGGATAGCCTTGATATTACCTGATGCATGTTTGTTCTCTCCTTCTATTGTTGTATACGTGTATATATGTGTGTGTGTATATATGTGTATGTATACATATAAGGATATATATGATATGCTTCAAGGAAGTTCAAATTGAACAATCCCTGAACACAAGTAAATAAAAAGAAGAAAAGATAGAACAACTAACAATCTCGAATGATAAGTTTGCACGCCACACTCAAGAATACTAGCTTTGATTCGCCACACTCTAGAATAGAAGAGGGAGAGTGATAAGAATCGGGGATAATTTCACCACTAAGTTTATGAAACTTAGATAAGAAATTCGAATATAAGAGGCTAAGCTAATTTTCAGAGCATTCAAGGTTGCATTTCTCATTGATAACTTCCATATTTATAGCCAAGAACAACCCTCATGGCATAAGTCCAAGATTTATCTAATTCTCACCTAATTTGGAAAAACATGCATAGAAATTCACCTAACATAGACTTTTCATCTAATGTAGATCACCTAACTTATCTAACTTAGACTTTCAAAGAAATATAGCTCACCTAACTTAGACTTTAACCAATACTTATCACATGCATTCATCACATGCATAATTGACTTTTTATAATTTATTCATTATAACACATGATCAAATTGGCCCACTCAAACTTGGGCTCCATATAGAAATTGGGCTTGGTCCTAAATAGGCTGATTCCATTTTGAATTGTTGGACAACCATGGCCTGAATCTTCTTAGCCATAGAACGTGTAATCGGCCCAGATGGAGTTCTTTGGCCTAAGTTAGCCTCTTGTTCAACTTGAGGCTCATCATTCTCTCCGGGTTCAAAAGGATTTGTCCTCAAATCCAAGTCTTCATTATCATCTAAGTATGGCGTCAAATCTCTTACATTGAATGTGGCAGAAATATTGTAGTTTCCTGGTAAATCAACCTTGTAAGCATTGTCATTTATTTTCTCCAGAATCTTGAATGGACCTTCTGCCCTGGGCATAAGTTTTGACTTCCGTTTGTTGGGAAACCTCTCCTTCCGAAGATGAATCCAAACAAGATCACCTGGCATGAACTGAACTTGCTTCCTTCCCTTGTTTGCTGCGTTTTCATAAGCGGCATTCTTCTTTTCAATCTGTTGCTTCACATTTTCATGTAGAGCTTTCACCATTTCAGCCTTTTTCTTTCCATCAATGCACAATCTGTCACTTAATGGTAGCGGTACTAGATCAAGTGGGGTGATAGGATTAAACCCATAAACCACTTCAAAAGGAGAATATTTAGTAGTACCATGAACACTTCTATTATAGGCAAACTCAACAAACGACAAGCATTCATCCCAACTTTTCATATGCTTACCAACAATAGCTCTAAGTAAGGAAGAAAGTGTTCTATTTACTACCTCAGTTTGCCCATCAGTTTGAGGATGACAAGTTGTGCTGAAAAGTAATCTTGTCCCAAGCTTTTTCCACAAATGTTTTCCAGAAATAACTCAGAAATTTGGCATCTCGGTCCGACACAATGCTCTTTGGAATACCATGTAATCTCACAATTTCCTGGAAGAACAAATCTGCTATATGAGAAGCATCATCAGTTTTGTGACAGGGAATAAAATGGGACATCTTTGAAAATCGATCTACCACCACCATAACCGAATCTTTGCCCCTTGGAGTTCTTGGTAACCCAAGCACAAAATCCATACTCAAATCAACCCATGGTTGATCAGGAACTGGTAATGGCATATACAAACCTTGTGCAACCTCCTTGCTTTTTGCTTTCTTGCAAATTGCACATCTTCCCACCACTCGATGCACATCTTTGATCATCCTTGGCCAAAAGAAGTGTTCCTTAATCATCTCTAATGTCTTCTTTTCACCAAAGTGTCCTGCCAAACCTCCCGCATGAGCTTCTCTTACCAATAATTTTCTGACAGAGCAATTGGGAATACAAAGTTTGGAACCCTTGAACAAGAATCCCTCATACTTATAGAAACCGTTAGTAGCACTTTTTTCACATGCCAAATATATAGTAGAAAAATCAGGATCTTCTTCATATTGGCCCTTCATTAACTCGAATCCCATCAACTTGACATTCATTAATGAGATTAAAGCATACCTTCGAGATAAGGCATCTGCAACTACATTCGCTGCTCCCTTTTTATAATTGATGACGTAGGGAAAAGCCTCTAGAAACTCCACCCATTTAGCATGTCGCTTGTTTAACTTGGTTTGACCCTTCAAATATTTCAATGACTCATGGTCAGTATGAATAACAAACTCTTTGGGTAACAAGTAGTGTTCCCAATTTTGTAAAGCTCTGACCAATGCATAGAACTCTTTGTCATAAGTTGAATAGTTCAGGGTTGCCCCATTCAACTTTTCACTGAAATAAGCAACGGGATGCTTCTCTTGCATAAGAACTGCTCCAATTCCAATACCTGATGCATCACACTCAATCTCAAAAGTTTTAGAGAAATCTGGGAGTGCAAGAATTGGTGTTGAACACAACTTCTCTTTAATGATCTCAAAACTTCGTTGGGCCACTGCACTCCACTTAAAGTCACCGCTCCCTTTGATGCAATTAGTCAAGGGTGCTAGAATAGTACTGAAATTCTGCACAAATCTTCTATAAAAGGATGCTAATCCATGGAAACTTCTCACCTCTGAAATGTTTGTAGGAATAGGCCATTCCTTGATAGCTTTAACTTTCTCTAGATCAACTTCAACTCCATGGCGACTAATCACAAACCCAAGAAAATTAACTCGGTCTTGGCAGAATTGGCACTTCTTGAGATTGCCAATTAATTGTTCTTTTCGCAAGACTTCAAAGACCTTCCTCAGGTGCTCTCCATGCTCTTCCTGATCCTTGCTATAAATCAAAATGTCATCAAAATAAACCACAACGAAATCTCCAATAAAATTTCGTAAGACATGATTCATTAAACGCATGAAGGTGCTTGGGGCATTTGACAAACCAAATGGCATGACCATCAATTCATACAACCCATGCTTCGTCTTGAAGGCTGTCTTCCACTCATCTCCTTCCTTCATTCGAATCTGATGATACCCGCTCTTGAGATCAATCTTCGAAAAGATTGTAGAGCCATGTAGTTCATCAAGCATGTCATCAAGTCTAGGGATAGGATATCGATACTTCACTGTGATTTTGTTTATGGCCCGACTGTCTACGCACATCCTCATAGTTCCATCTTTCTTTGGCACTAACAAAGCTGGTACTGAACAAGGGCTCATTGACTCTCTCACAAAGCCTTTTTCCAGTAACTCATTTACTTGACGTTGTAACTCCTTGGCCTCATCTGGATTACACCGGTAGGTCGGTCTATTAGGCAAAGCAGCACCTGGAATGAGATCAATTTGATACTCAATCCCCCTAATTGGCGGTAATCCTTTTGGCATCTCATCTGGAAACAAGTCGGCAAATTCCTTTATTAACTTCTCAATCAGCGGAGGTATAGAACCTACCTCTGTTGGCATAGCTTCCTTCACTATTAGCATCAATATTGGATTAGTTGAACGCAAAGCTCTCTCAACTTCTCCTTTAGTTGCAAATAAGTTCTCCTTTTTCTTTTTCTTTGCTAATTGATCTTGTAGAATTTGTTGAGGACTAAGAGGTGCTAGGACAATCTTCGTCCCATCCTTGGTAACAGAATATGTGTTTTTGAACCCATCATGAATGGCTCTACTATCATATTGCCAAGGTCTTCCCAGAAGCAAATGACCGGCATTCATTGGTACCACATCACATATGACTTCATCTTTGTATGACTTGCCAATAGAAAATGGTATCTGAACTTGTTTAGTGACTTGAATTTCTCCTTGGTCATTCAACCATTGCAGCTTGTATGGACGAGGGTGCTTTGTGGTCTTCAAGTTTAATTTCTCCACTAATGTTGTTGAAGCAACATTAGTACAGCTACCTCCATCAATAATGACACCACAAACCTTTCCCCCAATTGTACACCTAGTATGGAATATATTCTCACGTTGATCATCTTCTACCTTAGCTTGTGAGTTCAAAATTCGTCGAACTACAAGTAACTCCCCTTCATCTGGATGCTCGATAATGCGCTCGTCATCTTCCTGTTCAATTTCTGTTTCATCTTCACTTTCAATTTCCCCTTGTGCTCCTCGAACAATCATCACTCTTCGATTTAGACATTCAGAAGCAATATGTCCAAAACCAAGACATTTGAAGCACTTAATTTCTCTGCTCCTCTTTGAGTTCTTTGCATCATTAACCTTGTCCTTTCCTCTAGATGTATCAACAATGTTGTTGGAGCTTGTCTTTTCCTGTCGTCGTTCATTCCACTTTGAGACATCTTTGGGAGTCAAAGAGGTTAAGTTTGTTCCCCTGAAACTAATAGATCGTGAGCTCCCTGGTTTAGTTGCTCCTCTTCTACGTTGTCTTTCTACCTTAACAGCAAGCTTGATTACATCCTCAAATGTTACATAAGGTTGTAATTCCACCGCATCTGCAATTTCCTTATTCAAGCCTCCCAAGAACCGTGCAATAGACTGTTCCTGAGGCTCTTGTATCTCACATCGCATCATCAACATTTCAAACTCCTTAACATAGTCTTCAACACACATCGCCCCTTGTCTAAGAGTTTGTAACCGGATATAGAGCTCTTGCTTGTAATAGTCAGGAACAAAGCGCTTTTGCATGAGTCTCTTCATAAGCCGCCAACTCCTGATCTCTTCTTCACCGTCTCTCCTTCGTTGCGATTTCAAATTCTCCCACCATAAATTTGCATAATCAATAAATTCAAGGGCAGCTAGTTTGCATTTCTTAACTTCAGAATAGTCGTGACACTCGAACACCTTCTCCACTCGTTGCACCCACTCTAAGTACTCTTCTGGTGAGCTAGTACCTTTGAATGGTGGAATCTTTAATTTGATGTTGTTTCCAAAGTCACGTTGCTGCCTCCTTTGTCTATTTGTATCAGCTTCATCTTCCGTGTTCTCATCACGATCAGAATCAATGGAAGCTCGATGATTACGTCGCTGTGGAGGTTGTTGAACAGTCAATCTTGTGATTGCCTGCTCTAGATGAAGCAGTTGCTCCCTCATTTCTTGTTGATTTTGTTGTATGCCCATAATCTGAGCTTGTTCCAACGAAAGCCCTCTTGGAACATTGGTAGCATTGTTTTCAGCCATATCTCACTACAAACGCTCTTCTCAAGTGTCTCTCTTTCTGACCAGAAAGTGTTTCTCTCTCCACCCACTCTCAACCGGAGCTCTGATACCAAATGATATGCTTCAAGGAAGTTCAAATTGAACAATCCCTGAACACAAGTAAATAAAAAGAAGAAAAGATAGAACAACTAACAATCTCGAATGATAAGTTTGCACGCCACACTCAAGAATACTAGCTTTGATTCGCCACACTCTAGAATAGAAGAGGGAGAGTGATAAGAATCGGGGATAATTTCACCACTAAGTTTATGAAACTTAGATAAGAAATTCGAATATAAGAGGCTAAGCCAATTTTCAGAGCATTCAAGGTTGCATTTCTCATTGATAACTTCCATATTTATAGCCAAGAACAACCCTCATGGCATAAGTCCAAGATTTATCTAATTCTCACCTAATTTGGAAAAACATGCATAGAAATTCACTAACATAGACTTTTCATCTAATGTAGATCACCTAACTTATCTAACTTAGACTTTCAAAGAAATATAGCTCACCTAACTTAGACTTTAACCAATACTTATCACATGCATTCATCACATGCATAATTGACTTTTTATAATTTATTCATTATAACACATGATCAAATTGGCCCACTCAAACTTGGGCTCCATATAGAAATTGGGCTTGGTCCTAAATAGGCTGATTCCATTTTGAATTGTTGGACAACCATGGCCTGAATCTTCTTAGCCATAGAACGTGTAATCGACCCAGATGGAGTTCCTTGGCCTAAGTTAGCCTCTTGTTCAACTTGAGGCTCATCAATATATATATATATATATATATATTGAAAACTGCTGCATATCTTTCCTGGTGCCGTGAAGGAGAGTGAGAGAGCATCAGGATCATGTACATTATATGTGTGTCTATATATATATATAGGTAGATGTATATATAAATATATAGGGTGTGCATATAGATAGATAAATATATATACATAGATATGTGAAAACAAATGTGAGTGCACGTATATGATAAAGATAGTCTTGATCTTACCTGATGCATGTTTGTTCTCTCCTTCTATTGTTGTATACGTGTATATATGTGTGGATGTATTTATGTGTATGTATACATGTATAAGGATATATATATATATATATTGAAAACTACTGCATATCTTTCATGGTGCTGTGGAGGAGAGTGAGAGAGAAAGGGTATAGGTTTTCCATGTTTTCTTGAAGTTTACTCTCTTTTTACATACATACTATATATGTGTTTATACATACATACATATATATATATATATATATACGCGAATATGGATGTATATATATATATATATATATGCGTGTGGGTATATGAGTTCATGCTTCCTGAAGCTCTTTATATCTCATACAATACTCACATATGAGTTTATATATATATATATATATATATATATATATATATATATGTATATATATGTACATATATATATATATGTGTGTGTGTGTGTGTGTATGTGTGTATGTAGCTGTATATATAAATATGTGTGGTGATATATAGGTATATGCTTCCTGTTTTTCCCTGAAGCTTGCTCTTCTTTTTCTATCATACTCATATATATTATTATATGCTCCTATATGTATATATATATATATATATATATATGGGTGTGTACGCATAGATGTATATAGATATATGTATCATTGTTACACTTGTGTCAATAGGAGATTAATTTTAGCTTTATAAATAAAGTTCTAAGAAAGTCATCGAGTGAGAATATTATTTCTTTTCAAGTGTCTTGGGATCATGTGAGATTCGGATCTCCTTAGATCCCAGAAAAATTATTAATTAAAAATTGATACATACTTGCTATAAATAATAACAATACAATAATAATAATAATAATAATAATAATGATATTGATTTAATATCGATCTTAATTAAATATTTTTATCATATGTGAAATTATCGTGTGAGAATATTATTTTCCTTGATTGTATGGGATTATGTGAGATTTTAGTCTCCTTAAATCCCTAAAATTAGTATACATTTGTTTAAAAAAATATATACATATAAATAATAATTAAATATTGATCTTAAATTAAATATTTTTATTATTTATGAAATTATCGTGTAAGAATATTATTCTCCTCGATTATATGGGATTATGTGAGATTTTAGTCTCCTTAGATCCCTAAAATTAGTATACATTTGTTTTAAAATATATATATATATATATATAATAATTAAATATTGATCTTAATTAAATATTTTTATGAAATTATCGCGTGAGAGATTTGCTCTCCTCGATTGTATGGGATTATGTGAGATTTTAATCTCCTTAAATCCCTAAATTTGGTACACATTGGTTTTAAAAAAAAAATCTAACTAAATATTTACTTCAATTAAATAATTTCTATTATTTACGAAATTATCGTATGAGAATATTGTTCTCCTCGACTACATGGGATCATGTGAGATTTTAATCTCCTTGGATTCCCAAAACCAGCACTTATTTGTTATAAAATAATAACAATAATAACAATATACAAAAATAAACGTCTTAATCAAATAATTTCTTTACGCGACCAAATTCCTTCTGTATAATCATTTTGTTTCATTTAAATTTCAAAATAAGGATTAAAACTCCAAAAATGAACAAAAATTGTAAAAAGAAAAATGAAGAGGTCAAGAGAGTTAGATTAATCAGATTGTCGTAAATTAAGACACATAGATCAACCCTCAATTTCATTTTGTTTATGGAAATCTGTTCAATTTAAACTCTCCTGTTCTTATCATAAAATTTACAAACAATCAACCATAGACACACCTTTGTGGTCGAACTACGTGGACTTTGATTCCTACCATAGGGTATGTAGGCCCTAGGCTCTTATCCTAGGTCAAGTCCGCCTTTTGTGAATATCTATCTGTTTGCTTTCATTTTTGCTGTTTTGTCTCCTCTGTTTAATGGGCATGCATGTCGATAAAAGGGTAATCGTGATAAATTTAAATGCCATATTCTATTTCAGCTGACTGGTTTAAGATAATCGTTCTTATGGATGGGTGTTGTGGGGTGCCTAACACCTTCCCCACACTCAAATTGACTCCCGAACTCATCTCTGATTTCGCAGACCATGTGGCCGTTTTCTTTTTATTTAAATTGGTTTTACAAAGTTTTCCGTTAAAAATTTTGGTGGCGACTCCAAATAAATTGATTTTCAAGATTCGCTTTTGAGAATCAATTTAAACACTTTTTTATTTTATTCCGCCGAAAGGTCGGTTACAACAAATGTCTTTGATATTTAAATTAAATAATAACTAATTACATATTGTAAATGAACATAATTAAATTTGTATAATAAATTAATGCTAAAAATTAATAAAAAATTTATCATTAAATTATTTATATATTCAATAACAATAATTAATATTCCGCAGTAATAATTAGATAATATTAAAGTATTTTATTTCTTTTGGATATTGAATTTCTATTTTTAAATTCATATATTTGTAATTAAGTAAATATATTAATTAAATATACGTTAGTACTTAAATAACAAATAAACATATCCACTAAATTAGTAACTAAATAATTTAAAATATAAATTAAATATATTAATTGGTTATATATTATATATAAATTTATGATATAAGAAATATATAATATAATGTAATAAACATATAATATAGATAAATTTATGAAAATAAATATACGTTAAATATTTATATATTAATAACATATTTATTATGTAATAATATTGGTAAAAAAATATGTTATTTTATTACACATTTATATTTATTAAATTCAGTATCTATGATATTTAAATTAATGTAATAATTAATTATATATTGTAAATGAACATAATTAAATTAGTATTACAAACTAATGCCAAAAATTAATAATAAATTAATCATTAAATTACTTATATATTCGATAATAGTAATTAATATTCCACAGCAGTAATTAGAGAATATTAGAGTATTTTATTTCCCCTGGACATTGAATTTCTATTTTTATATTCGTAAATTTGTAATTAAATAAATATATCAATTAAATATACATTAGAAATTAAATAATAAATAAAAATATTCACTAAATTAGTAACTAAATAATTAAAAGTATAGATGAAATATTTTAATTGGATATATATTATATAAAAATTTATCATATGAGAAATATATAATATTTGAGTACTTTATTTCTTTTGGATATTGAATTTCTATTTTTAAATTCATATATTTGTAATTTAGTAAATATATTAATTAAATGCATATTACTAATTAAATAATAAATAAACATATTCACTAAATTAGTAACTAAATAATTAAAAGTATAGATGAAATATACTAATTGGCTATATATTTTATATAAATTTATCACATAAGAAATATATAATATAATGTAATAAACATAAAATATAAATAAATTTATATAAAAATATAACAATAAATACGTATTAAGTATTTCTATATTTAATAAAATATATTTTATATAATAATATTGGTCAAAATATAATTTATTTTATTACACATGTTTATATTTATTAAATTGTTTATTAAATTCAATGTCTATCATGTTTAAATTAATATAATTATTAATTACACATTGTAAATGAACATAATTAAATAAGTATTACAAATTAATGCTAGAAATTAACCATTAAATTTCTTATATATTCAGGAATAATAATTAATATTCCACAATAATAATTAGAGAATATTAGAGTATTTTATTTCTTTTGGACATTGAATTTCTATTTTTATATTCTTGTATTTTTAATTAAATAAATATATTAATTAAATAGTCATTAGTAATTAAATTAATTAAATTAATACCCAAATAATTAAAGTTATAGGTGAAATATACTAATTGGTTATATATTTTATATGAATTTATCACATAAGAAATAAGTATTACAAATTAATGCTAGAAATTAATAATAAATTAACTGTCAAATTTTTGATATATTCAGGAATAATAATTAATATTCCTCAATAATAATTAGAGTATTTTATTTCTTCTTGACATTGAATTTATATTTTTATATTCGTATATTTGTAATTAAATAAATATATTAAACAAATAGGCATTAGTAATTAAATAATAAATAAACATATTCATTAAATTATTAACTAAATAATTAAAAGCATAGAAGAAATATTCTAATTGGTTATATATTTTATATAAATTTATCACATAAGAAATATATAATATAGTGTAATAAACATATAATATTAATAAATATATATAAAAATATGACAGTAAATATATATATATATATATATATCTCTTAAACATTTATATACTTAATATTTTATTCATTATACGATAATATCAATCAATACTTATTTTATTTATTTTTTTAGTATATTTATATATTTGAACTAATATTTAATATATTTTTTATATATTAATATATGGTATCTAAATAGATTTGTATACATTATATTCCTTGGGATCAGGGCAATCATTGTTAACCGTTGTGAAGACAAATTATACATATATTTCATGTATATTAGTAAATTATGTAATATAATGTGAATTATTATAATATATATTTAACAGATTATTAATTAGTAATATTTATGAGATTTAATAATTTTGAAAATTGTAAATTGAAAAAATTTAAAATTGACATAATAATAATAAATATAATAAGAGGGAAGTACCAAATTGGTCCTCTACCTTTACACTTCGTGATAATTTAGTCCCTTACAATATACTGTGACAAATTAGTCTCTAAAAAATCTTTAGTCAAAATGGAAAATTAGTCCTTTCAAAATTTGTCCCTCATTCCTACAATTGAAGGGACTAATTTAGTACACGTTAAATTTAAAAGGGACAAATTTGTCACAATTAAATTCTGAGGAAGTTACAAAGTACAAAAGTGAGGATTCAATTGTGTACTTTTGTCAATAAAATAATAATATATATAGTAATAATGTGTATAATAATTATACATATATAATAAATTAATAATTTATTATATTAAATTATTACAATATATATTTTTAAAATTACATACTAAATTCAATGTCTATAATATTTAAATTAATATAATAATTAATTAGATAATGTAAATAAAAATATTAAATTAGTATTATAAATTAATGCTAAAAATTAATGATTAATTAATCATCAAATTATTGATATATTCAGTAACAATAATTAATATTCCACAATAATAATTAAAGAATATCAGAATATTTTATTTGTTCTGGACATTGAATTTCTATTCTTATATTCATATATTTGTAATTAAATAAATATATTAATTAAATATACATTAGCAATTAAATAATAAATGAGCATATTCACTAAATTAGTAAGTAAATAATTAAATATATAAATTAATAATATGAATTGGATATATATGAAATATAAATTTATGATATAAGAAATATATAATATAATGTAATATATATAATATAAATAAATACATATTAAATTTTTATATATTAAATACCATATTTGTTATTTAATAATATCGGCCAATACATATTTTATTTATTTCTATTAGTATATTTATATATTGTAACTAAAATTTAATATATATTTTATATATTAATATGCTATATCTAAATATATTTCTATATATTATATTCTTTGACTTCTGTACAGTCTCCGTTGATTGTCGTGAAGACAAATTATATATATATTTCTTGTATATTAGTAAATTACATATATATATATATATTAAATAATAATAAAATATAAAATGAAGTATTATAAAGTATATTTAACAAATTATTAATAAGCAATATTTATGAGATTTAATATTTTTTAAAATTATAAATTAAAAAACTTTAGAATAAACTTAATAATAATACATATAATAAGAGGGAAGTACCAAATTTGTCTTGCACCTTTACACATTGAGATAATTTAGTCCCTTACAATGCACAAGACAAATTAGTCCCTTAAAAATCTTTTTTCATGGAACAATAATTAATATTCCACAATAATAATTAGAGAATATTACAGTATTTTATTTCTTCTTGACATTGAATTTCTATTGTTATATTCATATATTTGTAATTAAATAAATATATTAATCAAATATGCATTAGTGATTAAATAATAAATAAAAATATTCATTAAATTAGTAACTAAATAATTAGAAGTATAGATGAAATATTCTAATTGGTTATATATTTTATATAAATTTATCACAAAAGAAATATATAATACAATGTAACAAACATATAATATAAATAAATATATATAAAAATATAATAATAAATATATATTAAAAATTTATATACTTAATATCTTATTTATTATACAATAATATCGGTCAATACTTATTTTATTCATTTGTTTTAGTATATTTTTATATTTTAACTAATATTTAATATATAATTTCTTTATTTATATATAATATCTAAATATATTCTTATACATTATATTGCTTGACTTTAGACCAGTATCTGTTAATTGTCTTGAAGATAAATTATACATATATTTCATTTATATTAGCAAATTATATATACTAAATAATTATAGAATATAATGTGAATTATTATAATATATATTTAAAAAATTATTAATCAGCAATATTTATGATATTTAATATTTCTGAAAATTATATATTAAAAACAACTTAAAATAAACATAATAATACATATAATTAGAGGGAAGTACCAAATTGGTCCTCCACTTGAAGTATATATAAATTAATTAAATTTACATTAGTAATTAAATAAGAAACTAAATAATTAAAGGTATAGATGAAATATTCTAATTGGATATATATTATATTTCATTTATCACATCTGAAATATATAATATAAATAAATATAAGTGAAAATATAACAATAAATATATATTAAATATTTATCTATTTAATAACATATTTATTATGTAACAATATCAGTCAAAACATATGTTATTTTTTTACACATATTTATTTTTATTAAATTCAATGTCTATGATGTCTAAATTAATCAAATTATTAATTACATATTGTAAATGAACATAATTAAATTAGTATTACAAACTAATGGCAAAAATTAATAGTAAAATAATCATTAAATTACTGATATATTCAATAAAAATAATTAATAATCTACAATAATAATTAGAGAATATTAGAGTATTTTATTTCTTTTGGACATTCAATTTCTATTTTTATATTCGTACATTTGAAATTAAATAAATATATTAATCAAATATTCAATAGTAATTAAATAATAAATAAACATATTCATTAAATTAGTAACTAAATAATTAAAAGTGTAGATGAAATATTCCACTTGGATATATGTTATATATAAATTTATCATATTTGAAATATTTAATATAATGTAATAAATATATTATATTAATAAATATATGTAAAAATATAACAATAAATATATATATTAAATATACACATATAATAACATATTTATTATGTAATAATATCGATAAGAACCTATGTTATTTTATTACTCATATTTATATTTAAATTAACATATTTTGAATTAATTAATTACATATTGTAAATGAACATAATTAAATTAGTATTATAAATCAATGCTAGAAATTAATAATAAATTAATCATTTAATTACTGATATATTCAATAACAATAATTAATATTCTAAAATAATAATTAGAGAATATTAGCATATTTTATTTCTTTTGGATGTTGAATTTCTATTCTTAAATTCATATATTTGAAATTAAGCAGTTATATTAATTAAATATACGTTATCAATTAAATAATAAATAAACCTATTCACTAAATTTGTTACAAAATAATTAAAAATATAAAGTAAATACATTAATTGGATATATATTATATATACATTTATCAGAAAAGAAATATATATATTATAATGTAATAAATGTATAGCATAAATAAATATATGAAAAATATAACAATATATATATATATATATTATATTTATATATTTAATATCATATTTATTATATAATAATATCGGTCAAAACATATGTTATTTTATTACACATGTTTATTTTTATAGCAATAATGCGTATAATAATAATAATACATAATTAAAAAATTAATCATTTATTATTATAAATGATTAAAATATATATTTTTATGAAATTACTTATTAAATTCAATGTCTATAATATTTAAATTAATATAACAATTAATTACATATCGTAAATGAATATAATTAAATTAGTATTATAAATTAATGCTAAAAATTAATAAAAAAATATCATTAAATTACTTATATATTCAATAAAAATAATTAATATTCCAAAATAATAATTAGAGAAAATTAGAGTATTTTATATCTTTTGATATTGAATTTCTATTTTTAAATTCAAATAGTTGTAATTAAGTAGATATATTAATTAAATATACGTTATTAATTAAATAATAAATAAAAAAATTCACTAATTTAGTAACTAAATAATTAAAATATAAAATAAATATATTAATTTGATATATATTATATATAAATTTATCATAAAACAAATATATAATTGTCATAACTGTCCTTTCGACGAGAAGGAATAAAAAGTGTTTAAATTAATTCCCAAAAATGAATCTTGAAAACCAATTTATTTGGAGTCGCCACCAAAATTTTTAATGGAAAACTTTGGAAATCCAATTTAAAACAAAAAGAAAAAGGCAAAATGGCCTCTGAAATCAAAGATAGGTTCAGGAGTCTGTTTGAGTGTGAAAAAGGTGTTAGACACCCCACAATATCCATCCATAAGTACAGTTACCTTAAACTAGTAACTGAAATAGAATATGACCTTGAATTTATCTCAATTACCCTTTATTAACATGCATGTTCGTTAAACAGATGAGACAAAATCAACAATAATGAAAGCAAACTAATAGATATTTACAAGGGACAAACTTGACCTAGGATGAAAACCTATGGCCTACGTACCATGTAATAAAGATCAAAGTCCATGTAGTTCAACCAAAAAGGCATGTCTATTGGTTGATGATTTGTAAATTTTGTGATGAGAATAGGAGGGTTTAAATTAAACAGATTTTCATAAACAAAATAGGATTGGAATTTAGTTTGTGTGTTTTGATTTATGACAACCTGATTAATCTAGCTCTCTTGATCTCTTCATTTTCTCTCTTTTTAATTTTTTTTTTCTGTTTAGTTTTGGATTTTAAATCTTTATTTCGAAATTTAAATGAAATGATAATGGGATAAGATTTTTAGGATTTTTGGGAGTTTATATTTTTTTGGAATTGAAAATATAATTATAATGAAAGGAATATTTTTAAATTTATTTATTTTTTAGATTTTCAAAATTGGAATTTATCGTTGAAATTAAGACGAAAATAAAATCATTTTTTGTATTTTTGAATTTATGTATTTTTTTATTTTTGAATTTTTTAAAATTAGAATTTATTATTGAAATTAGGACGAAATTATAACGGAAAGTCATTTTTCAAAAATTTTGAATTTATATATTTTTAGGGTTTTTTGAATTTTTTTTATTTTGAAAGTGAGGTTATGAGTAATAGGACTTTTAATTAATTTCTTTATATATATATATATATATATATATATTTGGTTACATGTTAAGCTTGTTGGTTTGGTTGTTTTAGTAGATTTTGGGCCTTTGAAACTCATTTTGCTAAAGGCCCAAGGGTGACATTCGAAATTAGGGTTTCTTAGGAGGAGAATCCTTATATAAAGGATTTTAGCTTCTGCTGGAAGGGACTTTGGCATCAGAATACAATTAGTGAGAAATCTCTCCTTCTTGGCTCTCTCTTGGGGCTCCCTGGTGATTACAAGGGTTCTTGCAATCTCCAACCTTCTATGAAATTGGTTTCTAACTCCTTATAGCTATGGGGTTAATCTCTTTTCTTTGTTTTGTTTCAATTCTCTATTTGGGACTCAAGTGGATTCCAAAGTATTAATATCAGGTCTCACGACATTGTTCATTGGGGTTTATTTTGAATTTACTTCAAACATTTATTTTGAATTTTTTCTCTTTTGATATTTTTGGTATTGTATTTGGTTTATCCCATTTTAATTTTATATTTTGCTTTTTACATTTTTGTTTTAATTTTGTATTTTGTTTTTTCTTATTATTATTGTTATTATTATTTTATTATTTTGTCTCCATATTTTATTTAATTTTATTTTGTGACTTCAATTTTGCATTTATTTAGCTATAGGAGTAACCAATTGATCTATGATGTAGTTATTAATTTTTTATTTTATTTATTTATTTATTATTATTATTTTTTTTTTTTTTTGAGATGGGGTGTTCACAGTTGCCTCTGTTTGCTTGTTTCTTAAGTTAGGGAAGTGGATACGGTGAAGAAATGACCTAATTTTAAGAGCAAGTAAAGACATAAACACACCATTCCTCACGTTGAGGAAAAGACAGGTGTAAATCCATGCCTAGAAAGGACAGTGATAGAAATGTAAATTGTCTGGACACAATGTAGGACTTTTTATACAAATGTAAATTGCTTGGACACGATGCAAGATTGTTGATAGAAATGTAAATTGCCTGAACACGATGCAAGATTTTGATAGAAATATAAATTGCCCTGGACACGATGCAGGACTTTGACAGCAATGTAAATTGCGCTGAACACAATGCAGGACTTTTATGTTGATTTGAAGAGAGGAGTTCACCTTGCATGGAATATGCTATCACATAGCGCCATGCATGCACCTTTGTGAGATGCATACCATTGTACTCAACCTTACAACATGATTCGTTCGCTTCCTAAGCTTGTCATCTTTATGACCATAATGTTTCTTAGAAGTGAATAGATCCAAATTTTGTCAAGTTTTTGTCCTCGACATTTGAATCGTTATCCTGTGAACCTTCAGAATGATCTTTCTTGAACAAATAAAATGCTTGTAGCAAGGAAGGATGTGACTCTTTTGGAAGCACCTCTTGGTCATCCGTGAGATGTGATATAACACATGTGCATGCACTAAATGCATGGTGCATATGTTTTCTCTCTCTCTCTTTTTTTTTTTTAATAAATATCAATTCTGCACGTGTGATGAATGCACGAGCGAGATATATGATGAATTTGGAGAATCATGTATGCATGAGATATGCAGGTTTTTAAAGGATAATGAAAATTTCGTTCAGTTTAATATGTTCCAAAATGATGTCTATACCTTAAGCGTTAGAAATAAGAGAATGCTACACGAGTATAGACCTTTTACCTTTTACTTTGGAAAATGAAGTGATGACATATTAAGTTATAGTTTATACTGTTTGGAAAGAAAATCATATTGCCTGGAGTGAAAGAACTGTCTAACCAAGCTTCTTTTGTTGTGACCTTGAATTTGTCATTTCAACGGTCGATGGTCTGCATAGCTTTATCTCTCCAAGTCAACACTTGACAGGCATATTTTCTTTTCCTTACAGTAGACCAGGGGACATTGAAAATCCTTCGATCTCCTTTTATGAAGTAGCCCAGTAACGAAATTAGAAATGCCAAGATGTGTATATGTTTCACACTTTAAGTTTCATCCCAATAATTGCACGGAAACACTTATATAAAAAGAATCGTGGGTGTTTCCGAAATGCGTATTATAAGACAAGATTTTGAATGACATTATTTACTTGAATATTTATTTTGCATATTGAATGCATGGAGCAATTATAAAGGCGATACGATTATGTAGAGAAAAAAAAAAGTAATAAGAAGCAAGTCTCTTGAATGAGTAAGCAACTTTATTTTGAAGATAGATTACATGGTCCTAAGGAAAGTGGTGATAAATTGAATACAAATGCAAAGCAGAGCAAAAATGGCAACTAAAATGACTTTGACTTTCAACTCCAGGTGGCACTTGTCGTTTGCGCTTGGTGTTGCCATTGAATACACCTATTTTGAAACTGATTAATGAAGGCAATCTCTAAGAATCCTTTCAGGTAGGCGATTTAGTCCTTGCACAGCCTCGCTTCGTTCATCATCTATTGCCCTAACTTTTGCTTAAGCCGTCTTTTCAGGTTTTCGACTTAACAGGCCCCGATTATAAAATCTTCTTTCCTTCTTTTCTTTTTTGTTCATCGTCATTCCCATTTTAAGCAAAGTATTTTTTTACTGCATCTGAATTAACTGATCTTCCAAGCTCTCTTCCATCCATATCGGCAAGAACCAATACACATTCGGAGAATGCTCGTATCACCACATATGGACCTTCATACGGAGGTGCTCATTTGCCTCCATTATCCTCCTGATTTGGGAGGATCTTTTTCATAACCAACTCTCCTGTCTCAAATTTCCTGGGACGAATCTTTTGATTGAAGGCATTTGCCATACTTTTCTGGTATAGTTGCCAATGACACATAGCTACTAATCGCATTTCTTCGATCATATTCAGCTGCTCGTACTGTGTCCTTACCCACTCACTCTCCTCTAGGTTGCATTCTATCAAAACTCGGAGAGAAGGGATCTGAACTTCAACCAGGGTGACTGCTTCCATACCATATACTAAAGAGTAAGGAGTTGCCCTTGTGGATGTTCGTACTGTTGTGTAATACCTGTGAAGAGCATACAGAAACATCTCATGCCAGTCTTTGTAAGTGATAGTCATCTTGCTGATAATCTTTCTGATATTCTTATTTGCTACCTCAACTGCCCCATTCATCTGTGGCCGATAGGGTGCATAATTGTTATGTTTAATCTTAAATTATTCGCATAATTTCTTAATGTCAGCTCTTCAGATTGGGAGCATTATCAGTGATGATCCTCTCTGGTATACCATATCGACATATGATGTTCGATTTTAGAAATCAGAGGAAGACCCTTTGGGTAATATTGGAAAACGAACATGCCTCTATCCATTTTGTGAAGTAATCAATGGCTACTAAAATGAATCGATGTCCATTAGACACCTTTGGATTGATGGCGCCAATCACATTGATTCCGCACATCAAGAATGGCCAAGGTGCCACCAGATTATGTAGAGGTTGCAGTGGAGTATTGATCCTATTGGCATACGTTTGACACTTATGACATCTCCTCACATAATCAATGTAGTCTTTCTCCATGGTTAATTAGAAGTATCCACACCTTTGAATCTGTCTAGTTATGGTATGGCCATTAGCATGGGTTCCGCATGTCCCCTCATGAATCTCTGTCATTATTCTTTGTCCACACATCTGAGCAAAGTGTTGTCCCATTACCTTTTATACAACACTTCTCCACTAATGAAGAAATTCATTACCAATCAAAGAATGATTTTTTGATCATTCTCAGATGCCCCAACTAGATATTGCTGATTACGGACATAGTTTTTTATATCATGAAACCACGGTTGCCCATCGCTTTCTTCCTCCACATTTAGGCAGTAAGCGGGAGCGTCCCGAGTCATAACCTGGATTGGCAGCACGTTGACTTCACAGTCTAACTTGATCATTACGACCAGGGTAGCCAATGCATCAGCAAACTGATTTTTATCATGGGTCAGATGTGCGAAGTTTATCTCCTCAAACCTTGACAGCAATTCCGTTATGTGCTTTTGGTATGGGATCAGTTTGGTATCTTTGGTTTGCCATTCTCCCTTTACCTGATAAATTACAAGGGCTGAATCTCTAAACACGTCAAGATCTTTGACACCTAACTCTAAGGCGGCTTGCAATCCATTGACATAAGTCTCATATTCCGCCACATTATTTGTGCAATCGAAACTGAGCTTGACTGCCACTGGATACTGCTTGCCTTCAGGTGATGTTATCACCGCTCCTAATCTGCTGCCATGTACATTGGCGGCCCCATCAAAATACATTGTCCACTTGACCTCCTTTGGTTCATCTTCCTCCATTGTCAGAATATCCTCATCTGGGAACTAGAAGTCTAGCGATTGATATTCATCCAAGGGATTAGCTGCCAAATGCTTGGGTATAACACTCCCTTTGACTGATTTACTGGTCATATACTTCACATTGTATTTTGAGAGTATCACCTGCCATTTTAAGACTCTTCTTGATACATGAGGACTCTCAAAGATGTATTTGATTGGATCCATCATGGAGATCAGCCATGTGACATGGTATAGCATGTACTACCTCAGTCTCTTTGGGGGCCACACGAGGCCGCAACAGGTCTTCTTAATCAACAGATACCACGACTCGCATTCATTAAACTTGTTGCTTAGATAATAAATTACTTGCTCTTTTCTTCCTGATTCATCATGCTATCCTAACACAGCACCCATAGACCCCAGTCGGATCGTCAAATAAAAGATAAAGGGCTGCCCAGGCATGGGTGGCACCAAGACAGGGGGATTCAAGAGGTACTCCTTTATCCTGTCAAACGCCCGCTGGCAAGTCTTATTCCATCTCCTAATTGGTTCTTACGTAATAATTTAAATATCGGTTTACAAGTGGCAGTTAGGTTTACAATGAACCTAGCTATGTAATTCAAATGCCCTAAGAACCCTTGGACTTCTGTTTCCGTACTAAGTGGTGGCATGTCACGAATTGCCTTAATTTTATCATGGATTAATTCTATTCCCCTCTTACTGACGATGAATCCCAAAAGCTTCCTTGATGTAGCCCCGAATACCACTTACTAGGATTCAACCAGAGTTTGTACTTCCACAGTCTTTCGAAGAACTTTCGTAACACAGCCACATAACTCTCCCCTTCAGCTGTTTTATCGACTATGTCATCCACATATACCTCTATTTCTTTATACATCAAGTCATGAAACAAGACTACCATCACGCATTGTTAGCTGGCTCCAGCGTTTTTAAGCCTAAAGGGCATTTACCTTGTAGCAGAAAGTTCCCCATTGAGAGATAAAGGTGGTTTTTTCTCTATCCTCAGGGTGCATAGGGATTTGATTATAGCCAGAGTACCCATCCATGAAGGAATATCTGAAACTTTTTACTGTATTATTGACTAAGACGTCAATGTGAGGTAAAGGAAAGTCATCTTTTGGGCTGGCCTGGTTTAAGTCCTGATAATCGATGCACATCCTTACTTGCCAATCTTTCTTTGGCACAAGGACTATGTTTGCAACCCACAGGGGGTATTTAGAAACCTCTAGGAAACCAACATCCCATTGCTTTATTACTTCTTCCTTGATTTTGAGGGACATCTCCGGGCTCATCCTCTTCAACTTCTGTTTCTTAGGCCTCACATTAGGGTACAAGGGTATCTTATGGGCAGCAATTTCAAGATCTATTCCTGGCATATCTTGATAGGACCAAACAAACACATCCATATATTCCTTAAACAGATTAATCATATCTTCCCTTTCTGGGTTATCAACCATTTTTAACTCCTTTTTATTATCCTCAGTCCCTATATTAATCACTTCAGTAGCTTCCTCATGTGGAATAATACCCTTTTTCTGAAGATTCTATTATTTTAGCAAAGGTTCGGGATATATCATCACTATCATCAGTTTCTAAATTATTCATATCCGTGACAACATGAGGCTTATTCGAACAGTGCCCAGGTGCTTCTACTTTAGACAAGAGTTTCGAGGATTCACATTTCCTGAAATGTGGGTAGGATTTAAACAAGATTTTGGCAAATGATTGAAACTGCTGCATTCATTCGATATTCAAAATAAAGTTCAAATTGTTAGCTATTACAAAACTCTTAAAATGATATTCAAAATATTATGCTAATGACATAACATCTGATAACATTTTAGATTCCCAATTGTTAGGTGTTTTTCCTAGCTTGTCCAGCTGGATCCATGCTGCCTCTGCGCGCTTTCCTTCATCTTCACTCGCCATTATGACTGGGCCACCTGGGTGTATTATCTCAGCAAAAATAGGAAATGTTTCTCGGATGTGGGATATTTTTGTTTTTCCTCTCGGCTTGCCCTCCTTCCGTCGTACCCTGTGAGTCACCATAGACAGCTCGCACCCTAACCCTTGTCATCTTGGATTTTCAGGCAACTCAACCGGTTCCCCTATGCCTTGCAGCTTTATGCCCAATCCTTTTCCTTTTTGATACCCACTATTCATCATGATCTTGACCACTACTTGATTGACACCCTTGGTAGATTCTCCCACTCCCACTGGGTTCTGGTCGGTGCCTTTCATAGAGTTCCTAGCTTCTAACACTTCCAAATCTAGTAGGAACTGTCTACGACCTGCTCGGCATTTTCCTTGTACGGTACCGTGCTCGACTTGCTAATGATCATCTCTTCTTCACCTTTTATGGTGATGAGCATCCCTCCATCAATGTACTTGATCCTTTGATGCACGATTGATGGGACTGTATCAGCCGTATGAATCCAAGGTCTTCCCAGAAGCATCGTATATGCCGTGTTAATGTCCATGACTTGGAACTCGATGGTAAATAGATTCAGACCAATTTCTAAAGGGAGTTTAACCTTTCCAATTACTTCCCTCCTTGTCCCATTGAAGGCTCTCACTACCATGTCATTGTACTCGATACATGACTTCTCAACCGGTAATTGCCCTAAAGTGGATAAGGGTAAGACATTCAGGGTTGATCCTCCATCAATGAGTACTTTAACAATTACATAACCATAGCACTTCAAAGTAATGTGGACGCTTTGGGCTTTCCGACCAGTGTAGGGTGCATCTCATCCCCAAAAAGGTGATCATGGTAGAGTTCTTTATTGCATTTATCATGTTCACTACTTTTTCTGAGGTGATATCAGGACGTACATGGACTTCATCCAACACGCTTTGTAACATCTTTCGATGAGTGTTTGAATTCATTATTTGGGTCAAAATAGAAATTTGGTCCAGTGTTTTTTGCAGTTAATCAACCACATCATACTCACTCTGCTTCATAATTTTTAAGAACTCCTCTGTCTCCTCTCATTCTCCGTTCCTAGGGGCCTCTCTTAGGATCGAGTTTTCCCCTATTTCTAGGTTCGGGTTTGGAACTCTCTCTACATCCTTGGAGTATATCCAGCCACTGCAAGTAATTCCTCCTACAATTTCAGAATTCCCTTTTTCCGTGACGGGCCTTTCTTTTGTTGTCTCGTTGTCACGAAAGTATTCTATTTTCAACCTGGAATTCCACGGTACAGCATGACTGCTCTGATATAGAAATAGAGATGGCACATGGATGACAGCATAAGTACAACGAGCAAGGATCCTTTAATTGTACTTCGCGGGGCACTATGGCTTTGGACTGAAGTAACCTCCTTAATTTCGTAGATTGGCTTATTAACTACTAGGAAGGAGCTCCTGGGTATCGTGGGGTCAGACGATCCTTCAGTTCTGACACCATTTTTCTCTGTGACTCACACACTTCCCTCAATGGGTTCTTAAGTCTTTTCAATGGTCAGAACTCTGAGCGTCATCATTCTCTGTGCCAATTCCTTAAACTGCTCACAGTCTTCAATGTTGTGCCCCACTTCTTCATGAAACTCACAGTAATTGTTCTGTAACCTTCTAGGTATGTCCTGCTCCTCATCCTGAGTGAAGATATAGTCAGCATTCTTCAAGCTTTCATACAACTGCTGCATGGTGCACGACACATCCGTCAAGTTTTTCAAATTGCGCTCTTCCCCGTCTATCATGGACATTTGCTTCTCTTTATCATGATTTGGCAAGGGGTTAATGACAATGTTGGGGTCGTTACCTGCCCTTATGCCAATATGATTGTTGTCTAATAATGCCAAAACATGCTTCCTAAAGACATCACACTTGTCAATGTTGTACCTTGTAACTCCCATATGATACTCACAAGTAGCGTTTGAGTCATACCACCTAGGGAATGGTGGCTGAAGTGGCTTAGGGCCTATAAGTTTTTTTACCACCAAGTCATGGAAGAGGTCAAACTAACTGACACTGAAGTTGGGTAATGACCTATCATCATGAGACTATTGCATAGGCCTAAACCCTCTGTTTTGGGTCGTCATTTGCTGCAGTCCAAGATGGGATTGTGGTGGTGTCGGGTAACTCATATGATTACTCATAGCTGGACCTCACAACTAGTAAGACATGGCTGGGTTCTGACTGTGAAATGGCGCTTGGGGATATAGACTATGCATAGGGCAAGGGTGTTGGTATGCAGCGTGCATGTGACTAACATCCCCTTCCTTCTTGCGATTGCTTATAGGCCTCCTGGTTTCAGTGGAGGTACCATCAAACAACCCGTCGCATACATCAGTGTCTATTCTCTCTCCATCCTGGATATGGTTGGCAAATTCATTCACATGAGTCCCCAACATTATCTTATGATACAGGTCCCGCAAGGTATGAATAAAATAGGAACATAATTTCAAGTTCAGATCAGTAAAGTGCTCATGTGGGAGCCGTATCCAGGCTGAACTTGTATTGCCTCATGAACACATCAGTGAGATCTCTCCACTTCTTTAGTTTAGAGTGATCTAGTTTCATGAACCAATGCAATGCTATGCGGGTCAAGCTCTCATGGAAGAAGTTTATAAGGAACCTTTCATCCCTAGACCATACCGATATTTTGCTGCAGTATGACTCTAGATAATAGTGTGGATCTCCACTACCATCTTATTTGGTGAGCTTAGGCACCTTAAAATTTTTAGGAATGTACCTCTGAGGCTAAACATAACTCCTCCAATTCAATAGATTTCCAGTTAGTTGGCCCTTGTAAAGCTCGCAGTCTGTCCTTAACCTCCACTATATCTTCTTCCCAGTCTTTCTTCTCGTTCTCCTCTTTCACCTTGAGGCCAGTATTGGCGACAGGCTAAGTAGGATTGGTGAACACGATAGCCGGTTCCCCTCCTGGGAGATCATAGGTGAAAATGCCCCCAGGTTCCAATCCTGATTCCAAAAGAAGAAATCGTGTGTTTTACTAAAAATAGAATGTTTGATTACATCACTCGATTTGAAGTTATACATCAAAAGTGACCCAGCCATTCACTTTACAAAATACTGAAGTTGTCTCCATCTCTTATTTATCTAAAATTTCATCAACATCTTCAGATCCTCCATAAGGTTATGACACAAAGTGAGAAATTCAGTTACAGCTGCAGGAGTCTTCGTGGGGATGGTGTGCCCTTCAACTTGCCTATATGTATAAGTGAATTCAGGAATGACATCATTGGCAAACAGAATCATCCTTTTGAAGCACTTTAGCCACATTTCTTTCTCGATCACTTGTTCTTCATGGCGAGCCTCCCATAATCGAGCCTTTTCCACTTGATGGTTGAGCTGTTTGACTAAGTTTTGTACGCTATTGCATTATCACTCTTGACACTGGTCACTTTCTAGTCTTTTCTTCCAGCCATTTGACGAGCATATCGATTTCTCGTTGAACGTCATTACGAGACTTGAGTTCTTCCACCTGCCTCATCATGGCATCCTTTTCTTTGATAGCCTTTAACAATCAAGTTGGATAATTGAGGGCCTTTATGTTGCTTTCCTGAGCCCGTTTTTGAATCCTCCTTAAGGTATTTTTTAACTTGTCATTTTCCTCCTTCAATCTTTTCAGCTCGATATTCATCTCTGACTCTTTTCTCCTTTTTGCTCTCTTATCTTCTTGTAACTTGGCTAAGCTTTCCAAGTGTCTTTTGCTTAATTCCTCCAGATTTTGCCGCTCAGCCTTTTTACCTTCTAATTGTTTGGCAAGACATTCATTAACCTCCTGTAGGTCATTACTCAATAAGGGCTTATGAGGTCCCAGAGGTGGATGGATCCCACCGGTCCTTTCTTTGAGCCAAGCCTTATATCCTTTCATAGTTGCCACGGCACGCTTCCCTAACTCGAACCTCCCCTTGCACACTACTTGGCTCCATGCATCTTTTATCTTATGGATCATTTCCACCTTCAGCGGATCACCGTAGTAAAAACTGACTCTCTGCACAGCCTCTTTGGATGAGATGTCTTGTTCATGTACAAATTGGCAATGCGAGACTGCATGGTTGTAATTAATGCATCCTCGGGTACCCATAAGTGGGACATTAGGGAAATTTCCGCAACAGTAAATGATATCCTCACTTTCCCACCAAGAGAGCTTCCACCAAATGGTGGTATCTTCCAGTTCTTCAATCCTTTTAATCCACTTATTGCGATTCATTTTTGCATGTAGTGGAGTTGATCCTTCACGACATGGATAATCTCGGATTGGGTGATGAATGGTGTCAAATCCTACCATAAACATGATTGACCCACCATATATTCAATAGCGGCACACAACACTTCAACTTTCCTTTCTTTTTTCGATAGCAGAAACTTAATGTTAGAAACATTTCTGCTAAAAGTGCTGGTATTGAATTCACACGGTGATTTTCTACCATCCACAGGACACTTAGTGCTGCCAAATTAATTACTCCCACTGCCGATGGGAATAATACTAACCCATATACTGCCAAGGCAAGCACTCTTCTAAAAACAACTTAATTCCCCTTCTCAGCTAAAGCTTCCAACCTTTTCTCTAAATATTTCCTGGATAAACCTTCTATTGCGCCAGAGCTACATAACTGTACTCATGTGAGTTCCTCCCCCAGAATTTAGGCTACAACACACTTGGAAGGGGGATGCCCAAGGCAGATGTAGACACGGGTGTCTTTAGTAACAGGCATTTTCATTAATCCCCCGTATTCTTCCAACGTGGATACAAGCTGGAAAGTTGGAAATGTGAAGCATCTCAATGAATAGTCCCAATGTTGGGCTAAGGCTACAAAGCGCATCGGGTTGGATAGGGACTGATAACAAATACAAGATGTCTCCATAATCCTTTTAAAAATGGCGGAGTTGTTCCCCTCTGAGTTTCCCACTCATAATGATTAAGCACTCAACTAATTCAGCTTCTACTTCCATTTTAACTCTCTTCCCAATCAAGGCTATTCCTGTTAGGCTTATGTCTTAAGGTTGTGTGGCGTATGATGAGTCCATCTTTATGTCAATCAATGAAAATGACAATTCACTGTAACAAGTCCATTAGTTAGAAACAAAATGAAATGAGCGCATAACTTATTTAATCAATGGATCACTTGACACTTGATTCACTATTAATCGCCAAGAGCCTTATTGATCCATTGGGAATAACAGATATAGCTCTCAACCCAAGGAGAAGTTGGTCCTCACATGGGCGAGGTTTAAATAAGTGAGCCAGATAATCCATTGACACATTATTTTCACAAAAATTACTGATTTTCAAAGGCTCCCAACTCCATCAATACACCATTAGGCCAACCTTCCCGCACAGACGAAGCTTTCAATTTTAGCTCATTTCATTTGGCTAATAATGCATCGAATGGAAATGTTGTGATAATTCAAAACCCCATAAAAAATTTTTAAAAAAAACATGTAATCATGCCATGACTGATGTGTCAACATGCAAAATGAGAATGCGATATATTCTGTTGGTGTCCTAACTTGGGTCAACCCTAAGTGTGGGAATGGTACTCCAAAGACAGCAAGCCCTAGAAAGGTTGTCTATTAAGTTCAATCTATTAATGTACATAGTTCTGAGGGTAGGTCTAACATCTTAGAGAATTATTAGTTCCCAGATTGCCCCCACTCAAAAAGAGTGAGGATTTCGCAACATAAATTAGACTAAAAGAGGATAGAATCCCGCTCCAATCAAATCCACATAACGAGATACAACCTGAGCGAGGTCTTCACAGTAATCTCTAGAAGCGAGAAGCTTCACAGGAAAACCAATATAAACCTCTACTAATCTAAGGCAAATGAGGACTCCGGTATAGAGCCCAAAAGGTGTGTGAGGTACAATGTTAATGTGCTTAATATACGTGGGAAGCATACAAAGCTCTAAACCTATAGTTTACCCAACTCTCATCTGTCAAACAGATAAACTGCAAGAGAAGCCCAAAACTTCACCAAATATAATGGTAGTGAAGATCCACACTATTATCTAAAGTCTTACTGCACCCAAATGTCGGTACGGTCTAGGGATGAAAGTTCCTTATAAACTTCTTCCATGAGAGCTTGACCGGCGCAGATTGCATTGGTTCATGAAACTGGATCACTCTAAAACTAAAGAAGTGGAGAGATCTTACTGATGTGTTCATGAGGCAATATAGGTTCATGGTGTGCCAAGAGCCATAGTTTTAGATAGGGATACTAAGTTCCTTAGTCATTTTTGGAAAGTCTTGTGGGGAAAGCTAGGTACTAAGCTTTTATACTCCACTACATGGCACCCACAGACCAATGGGCAAACTGAAATGGTAAATAGGATATTAGGAACCATGTTGCGTGCTATTGTTGGAAAGAATTTAAGAACTTAGGAAGATTGCTTGCCATTTGTTGAGTTTGCATATAATCGAGTTGTACATTCTTCCATAGGTTTTTTACTGTTTGAAATTGTGTATGGTTTTAACCCATTTACTGTATTAGATTTGATGTCTTTGCCATCGAGTGAAATTGCTAACCTAAATGGAAAGAAGAAGGCCAAAATGGTTAAAGCAAAGCTCTTTCACGTGAGCAGATTAAAAAGAGGAATTGTATGTATGCTCAAAAAGCCAATAAGGATCGAAAACAAGTTATTTTTCAATCCAGAGATTGGGTTTGGTTGTACTTGCGAAAGAGAGGTTTCCACATCAAAGAAAATTGAAACTTAATGTAAGGGGCGATCGACCATTTAAGCGCGAGAAAGTATGAATAACAATGCATACAAAATAGATTTGCCATGTGAGCATAATGTAAGTGCCACTTCTAATGTTTCTGATCTTTCTCCATTTGATTTTGATTAAGATTTGAGGTCAAATCTTTTTGAGGATGGAAGGAATGATGTGAGTATAGATGACAAGAGATGCAATGGTATGAATGATGATATAAATTTTCCTCCAGGTCCAATTACAAGATCTTAGAGAACGCAGTGGAAAATCACTTGGACAGCTTAGGCTTAGAGAAGAAAACTCAATTCATTTATCAAGTCATGTCCGGCCAAAATGATGGCCCAATTCATTTGGTTATATCTTCCAGAAATTTTGCTACTGAAATTAGTGTTTTAGGCCACATTGTAATTAATTTGGGCATAGGATGTATATGGTTATATATTAGGCATCTATTTTAATGTACTGCAGTTATTTTTAGTCTCATTTGACCCAACTTATTAGAGGGCCCAAGGTTACATTTCGAAATTAAGGTTTCTTGGAAGGTCTGAAGCTTAAATAGGCTTAAGCCTTAACCTTGTAAGACATCAAATTTTATTCTATAAAAAAACATTTTTAGTTTCCTTCTTAGCTTGGCGAGAGTTCTTTAAGAAAGGATAGCTTGTCTTCTTCAAGAATTAATTTTTAGCAAAGTGATCTCTTGAAGGGAATTTATTTTTGTTTCTAATCAACTTATCATTTGTGTTTTCGTTTATATCTGTCATTTGGGGGTTCAATAGGTTGGGGCTTCATTCTATTTCATGTTCTTGCCATAATATGTGTTCAAGGAGTTTCAAGTTCTTCATAACCTTGGGGTTTCACATCACTAAGAAACTCTAATTTGAAATGCAACCTTGGAGCCCCAATAAGTTGGGTTAAATGATGTCAAAAATAAGTTTAAACATCAAAATAGAAGCCCAATATATAACCATTTACATCCTAAGCCCAAATTAGTTATAATGAGGTCCAAAACACTTATTTCAGTAACAACAATTCTGGATGACATATCCAAAATGAATTGAGCCTTCATTTGGGCTGGGCATGAATCAAATGAATGACTTGGGTCTTCTTCTCTAAGCCCAAACTATCCAAGCGACTTTTTTTTGCATTCTCTAAATTTTTCCACATAAATGTGCAACAATTGCTAGAACTTCTTGGCTCTCAGTCATATAATTAGACCCCGACATAAATTTTGATCATTATTTAAGCCATTACGCCTCTTGTCATTTGTGCTCACATCATTTAGTATGAAAGAAATGTATGCATAAATGAATACAATATGAAAAAAAAAATGATGCTAGCACAGATGACAAGAGACATGATGCTTGAATGATCAAAATTTTCCTTCAGGTCTGTTTACAAGACTCAGAGCTAAGAAGTTCATGAAATTGCTACAAATTTATGTGGAAAAATTCATAAAGAATGCAGAAGAAAGTCACTTGAACAGTTTGGACTTGGTGAAGGAGACCAAGTGATCAATGCTAAGTCATGTAATTAATTTTATTCTCCAAAAATATTTTTGAATCGTGAATCAGAAAGCATGCAAATCAGAAAGCATATTTTTGAAATATAAAATATGAAAGCATATTTTTGAATCGTGAATCGTATAACGTATCGATTGTAAAATTTAGTAATAAATAAAAAACAATTTGAAATATAAAATATGACACATGTAATATGCATAAAATGCTCAAAACAAATTTCCAAGAACCTTATTAACCATGTGATTTGTTAGTAATTAATTCATAAAATAAATTCAAATAATATCTTCTTTGCTTTCTTTATAAAAAGCATAGATTATGCTTACAACCAATTCATTGATTTTTCACATTTTTGAATTGCAAAGTCATGCTATTCTACCATATTGTCTTGAATCGCATTATTCATATTGTGAGTTTTGTGACTCGTTGTGAATCATAAGATTCAATTTATAAATTGTATAATTTAGAACTACTTCCAATTCAGCCAATCGTTGGCTTCATGACTCGTCTCAAATCGTAAGATTCAAATCTTGAATCGTAAGATTCTTATTATGCATTCAAGTATCTAAGAATCAGTATTTAGATTAATCTTTTCCAAATTAATTATAGAATAGTAGAATGATTATCAACCAATTTTGTAAAAACTGTTGTGAACACCCCATCCCCAATAACTTAATTATTTAATTAATGGAAACAGCAATTAATTAATAATTAAGAACATGGAAAAATTAAAAATGTCAAAACTTCAAATGATATTTTCAATTGGGGGACAATTTAGAATTAAAAATAAAGAATGGGAAATAAACTCAAAATTCAAAAAATTAGCTAATTAAAATAATTATAATAAATCAAAGAAAGATAATAAAGAAATATAAAGATATAAAATATATTACAAGGCAAAAATCAAAAATCAAAAAATAAAAATTAATTAACAATAATAGTAATAATAATAAAAATTAAATTAAAAACAAAAAGAGAGAGAAAACAATGGATCAGAAAATGAAGAAAAAGCTGAAAAAGGAAGGCAAAATGCAAAAAGAATGCTGGTGGTGTAGGGAGCAGCTCGTGGGAGAGAGAAAGAGGAATGCCTACCAAATCTCTTTTCTTTTTGGCTCTGTGATGCTTTTCTGCAAGAGGTTCCTCCTCAGTCCGGCTTTGGCAGAGAGAACAAAAAAAAAACTGGAGCAGAAAAAAAGAGTGGGAAGGAGGCAACCTCTTTGCCTTCATATCGGCAAAACAGGGAGCTTGAGGGCAGCAAGGAGGCTAGCTGAATGAAGCAGAGAAAGAGAGGCTCCGAGAAAGGGTGAGGCCGAGGAAGGTAGCACGAGCAAATGCAGCAGAAAGAGAAAAGACTGAAGGGTAGCAAGCTGAAATAGGAGGAAGAATGCAGCGAAGAAAAACGACGGGTGAGCTTCGAAGAAGGCTTTCTTCTGTGCAACTGATCAAGTCGTGAATACCCCTCTGCCTCTTCAACGTAGCGGTTGTGAGAGAAAGAATGACCGAGGGCAGAAGACGAGGGTGGCCTGATACAACAACACCACTTCTCAGCCAACAGTCTCGCTTGTCATCCAACTCCACTCGCGGTCCTCGGCATTGACGTTGGCACTGGCAGCACCCGCGCAGGCCTGTTTGATGAGAATGGGAAGCTTCTCGGTTCGTCTAGCAGCCCAATACAAATATGGAAATATGGTGCTCATGTTGAGCAATCTTCTACAGATATATGGCATGCAATTTGTGCAGCTGTAAAAGCAGTTTGCTCTTCAGCAAAAGTTGCACCTGAAGAAGTAAAGGGTATAGGATTTGCAGCTACTTGTTCTCTTGTTGCAGTAGATGCTGATGGATCTCCTGTTTCGGTTTCCTGGGGTGGTGATTCCAGAAGAAATGTGATTGTGTGGAGGGATCATAAAGCTGTTGAACAAGCTGAGAGAATCAATTCCTGTAACTCACCTGTATTACAGTACGGTGGTGGAGCTCTTTCGCCTGAAATGGAGCCACCAAAGAAATCGAGACCAGAAAAACTGAAAAGAGAAGGCAGCAGAAACCGAGACCAGAAAACCGAGAAGCAGGAGCTGGAACCAAGAATGTGGAAGGAAGAAGAGAAGCAGACCGAGCTGAAGCTGTGAACGCCTTCCTCTGTTCCAAACAGCTTGAACAGGGGCGAATAGAGCCACTGCAACAGCAGCAACCACAACAGCAATCTGGTGATTCCTCTACTGGCCAGCGAAGTGGACTACGCCACCATACGCCCACTTATGCCTTCACTAGTGACGCTGCTACTGTTACTGCTATAAAAGACACCATGAAGAGCATGAGAAAGTAGAGAACAAAGGTGAAGAGAGCTTCGAAAGAGGCAATGGCAGAGCTCAAAACAACGTGAAACTAGGGAAGAAGATGAAGAAATTGATGGGAAGAAAAAGGAGATCAGGCATACGAGAACAAAAAAGGCAAAGACACGGTGCTGGAGGAGAGAGCAAATGAAAACCGAGAAGGAAGGAAGAGAGAATGAAAAAAACCGAAAGAGATTGGCGAAGAACCAACGTGAAGTCACCAAGAGTGAGGTTTGAGTTTCTTCATGCATGCATGTTACTGTTTTCAACGAGTTGCTTCAAGATAATCTCATGCGTTCTACACTGTTCACATGTTTTGATCCAAGGTGTTACTGTTCATTTGCCTAAACTTGTTTTAATTTTGTTTTTTACCATTGTTTAAACATTAACTTTGATTAAATATTGCCATTACGCATAAAATTATCGTGTGAGAACTTTGTTCTCCTCGATTGCCGGGGATTATGTGAGATGTTAATCTCCTTAAATCCTTACAATAATTAAATTATTGGAAGGCAACAATAATATTAATGAAATATTGATGAATGAATGGTCAAAAAATAAGTGAATGATAATTAAGAAATATCGCTATCACACATAAAATTATCATGTGAGAATTTTATTCTCCTTGATTACCGGGGATTATGTGATATGTTAATCTCCTTAAACCCTTACAATTAATTAAATAATTGAAAAGTAACAATAATATTAATGAAATATTAATGAATGAATGGTGAAAAATAAATGAATGATAATTAAATATTAATTTTGATTGAATCATAATAGTAATCATAATTAAAATATTTGCTTTAAGGAACTATTTTCCATTATTTGCAAAATTATTGTGTGAGAATATCGTTCTCATCGATTACATGAGATCACGTGAGATTTTAATCTCCTTAGATCTTTTAAAAATTAGAACGTTTGTTTTAAAAATAATAATGATTATATATTGACTTAATTAAATACTTTCCATTATTTATGAAATTATCGTATGAGAATTCGGTTCTCCTCGATTGCATGAGATCACGTGAGGTTTTAATCTCCTTAGATCTTTTAAAAAATTAGCACGTTTGTTTTAAAAATAATAATTAAATATTGACTTTAATTAAGCATTTTCCATCATTTATGAAATTAGCATGTGAGGATTTTATTCTCTTCGATTGCACGGGAATATGTGAGATTTTAATTTTCTTAGTTCCCTAAAATTAATACACCTCTATCTAATAATAATAATAATATAACAATAATTAAAAAAAAACAATCATAATCAAATATTCATTCTAATTAAATATTTCCCATTATTTACGAAATTATCGTGTGAGAATATAGTTCTCCTCAAATACTTGGGGTCGTGTGAGATTTTAAACTCTTCAGACCTCGAAATTTAGTACATACTTGTTTAAAAGATAAATAATAATAATGATGATAAATAGATAAAATAATAATAATGCAAAAATGAATATTTTAATTGAATTATTTACAAAATAAATAAAGTCAGGGTTTTATAAAATTTAATTAATTAAAATGTCACGTTCAAAAATTCCAAAAATGGCTTTCTATTATAAGTTTGTTCTAATTTCAGCAATCAATCCAGATTTTAAAAAAGGGGAAATAAAAATAAAAAAAAACAAGTGAAAAAAAACAAAAAAAATCCAAAAAATATATAAATTAAAAAAAATTCCAAAAATGGCTTTCCTTTATAATTTTGTTCTGATTTCACAATAAATCTTGATTTAAAAAAAATCTAGAGATAGATTAAAAAAAACAAAATCCAAAAAATACATAAATACAAAAAAAATCAGAAAAATGATTTGATTTTCGTTCTAATTTCAAAGGTGAATTCCAATTTTGAAAAAAAAAAAAAAACAAATAAATCTAAAAATTCAAAAATATTTTTTTTAACTTCACTTCAATTCCAAACAATATAAACTTCCAAAACTCAAAAAATAACAATAATAATAAAATTGACAAAAAAATTTAAAAGAGAAAATATGAAGAGGTCAGGAGAACGAGGTTAATCAGATTGTGATAAATTAAAACATACAAACCAAATTCCAATCCCGTTTTATTTACAATGATCTGTTTTAATTAAAATCCTCCTATTCTCATCACAAATCAGAAAACCACCAACCCACAAACATGCCTCTTGGTCGAACTACGTGGACTTTGATCCCTATCGCAGGGTACGTAGGCCCTAGGCTCTCATCCTCGGTCAAGTCCGCCCTTTGTAAATATCCATCTGTTTGCATGCATCCTTGCTTTTTTGTCTCCTATGTCTAACATGCATCCATGTCAATAAAAAGGTAATTGAGATTAATTAAAGGCCATATTCTATTTCAACTTACTAGTTTAAGGTAACCGTCCTTATGGGCGGGTCTTGTGGGGTGCCTAACACCTTCCCCACACTTAAATAGACTCCCGAACCCATCTCTGATTTTGCAGACCATTTCGCCTTTTTTATTTTGTTTTAAATTGGTTTTCCAAAGTTTTCCATTAAAAAATTTTGGTGGCGATTCCAAATAAATATTGATTTTCAAAATTCCATTTTTGGGAATCGGTTTTAAACTATTTTTTTACTCTATTCCTCCGAAAGGTCGGTTACGACAACTGTCATCATCATAATAGGAAAGCAATGAAAAATTTTACCCAAAAAATGCAGGTTTTTTTTAAGGATAAAATAAGCGTTCATTATGAAAGGGAATGAGAGTCAACAAAAATTTAAGATAATTTGTGGCAAATATTAATGAATGAGTTACTTAGACTAATCTATACAAAGATGCGTAAATGAACACAAAGCTTAACACACTAAACAGGAGCTAGCTAGCTGTAAAGGTTTTAAGAGAGTATATGAAAATTCTAAACTTTAAATTATGTGGCAGCATTTCCAAATGTATATATAGTTATCAGATATCATATTTCTATAAATTTTAAGACAACCAAATAATAAAAGCTTCTAGCTTTGCGCTATTGTAACGTATAGCTTATGTCAAAGAGACGTGTGATTCCCAGGACTTCATGTTTCATAGTGTCATACTAAGGCCCGTTTGATTGCTAGAATCAATATAAATGAATGGAAATGGAAATGGGAGTGTCTCCTACTTCCATGTTTGATTGACAGATTGGGGCTCCATTCCCATTCCCTAGGGAACTTACTCTCCTTCATATAAGGGAAAGCTGTTTTCTTGGTTAAAGTGAATGGAATCAGACTACTCTCTTGGAAATGAAATATACGAAACAAAAATATCTCTGTTTATAATAATTTTTAGATAAAAATATCTCTATGATATATTAAAACCCTAATTTATTATTATTTATTATGAAATTATGATTTCTAATTATTATTAATTTATATAATATATATTATTATATTATTATATTATTATATTATTAATTAATAATTCAAATAGATGTCTGTCTTTTTTTGGGAAACATGCCCATTCTTATTCCTTCCCACTCCTTCCCACTCTCTCTCTCACTCTCATTCGTATTCCTATTGTATCAATTCTAACAATTAAACGGGCCTTAAATATCTTAAGTCGGCCCCAAAAATTATTCTTGGACAAAACAACAATATAAAGAAGGTAAACTAAAAATGCTTTTCTTTATAGGGAGTGATATAAATCTTAGAAAATATGAATATCATTTTTAAAATACTAGACAATATCAAGAAACCAAGGACAAAAACAGTAATGAATATATAGATAAAAAGCGGTAGATAAAAATGCCAAAAGGATACATGGAGCAATATCCACAAGGGATTGCAATGCACAGTACAAATTGGACCATATCCAATTGGCATTTAGAATTTTAATATATTCCAATTTCCATATCCTAACTACCTACCCCAGGACATAAAAACTCCGAGAACATTAGGATGCTAAACAAACAATATAAAAGAAATTTCTAACAGAAAAATCAGACAAGCAAAATATCACTTAACTCGATATCCGAAAAGAATGAATCATTAGAAAGAGAAGAGTACCACAAACTCAATAATAAATATATAAATGGATAAATTTGATAGAAAAGTAATACATCATTTAAAAAGTAAAGAAATTTCTTGTCACCGTCAATGACTAATCAATCCAATCAAACCCATAACCAATTGCGTCTAAACGGAAAACATGAAAAATATCATACAGAGACAATAAGGATCATCCAAACTAAAACTTAACAGGAAGAAACCCTAGAAATTCAAAAAAAAAAAAAAAAAGGACAATCCAATCGCTCTACGGGAGTAATGTAAGTATCTAATTTTAATAAGATTACATCCCAAATGGGAGAAACCCAAAGTACCCAGAAGAAAAAAGTTTCATATGGATCATCCGTCTACAAGAAATTGACAGAAAACCTAACAAATCCGTTCAGCTTGAGAGGAATTTGAAAGTAACGAGATTAGCGAGTTAGGAGAGTACCATTGAGAATTATTCAGGGAGAGAAAAGTGAGACAGAGAAGCCCGAAGATGCCTGAATATCAGTACCTGCCGCTGCTGCTGTTCCCATGAGCGGTGAAGATGAACTTGAAAGTAGCAAGATTAGCGTGATTGAGAAGCTGAAGAGATAAAAGAGCAGCGTTGAGGACTATTCAGAGATAGACTGGGAGGCTGAAGAGGATAGGAGAGTACCATTGAGGATTATTCAGAGAGACTAGAAGCTGAAGAGGAAGGATTACGTTCGAGTCGAGTATGGTGTTCGTGATGCAATTTGGCCAGATGTCCCCAGATACTCTTTCTCACTTAAAATTGTCAAAAATACAGTTTTGGTCCCTTCATTTTATTTAAGATTTTCATTTCATCCCTTAACTTCATTAAAATTTAATCTTTTAAGTTTATTTTAAGTTTCACTTGTCTTAACCCCATTTAATTTTAATGATACTTTAATTTTACTTTAAGTTTTATTTCCTTCTTTAAATTTATTTGGTTCTAATTTGGATCTTAAGTTTTACTTTTGGTCACCTAATTTTATTTTGTCTTAATTTGCCCTTAAATTTTAAAAACTTCTCATGTTGTTTTTCCCTCAAATATTGTCAAATTAGGATGCTTTAATAAACATATAATATAAATAAATTTATATAAAAGTATAACAATAAATTTATATTAAATATTAATATATTTAATATTGTATTTATTATATAATAATATCAGTCAATACATATTTTATATATTTGTTTAATATATTTATATTTTTTAATAATACTTAATATATATTTCATATATTAATATGTGATATCAAAATATATTTTTGTATATTATATTCCTTAACTTAAAGATAATCTCTGTCGATCATTGTGATGACAAGCCCTAACGATGGCCAGTTTTTTACTGTCTTTGAAACAAATTATATATACATTTTACGTAAATTGGTAAATTATATATTTAATAAATTTTATCTAATATAATATGTATTAATATGATATATACTTAACAAATTAATAATCAGCAATATTTAATAGATTTAATATTTTGGTAGATTATAAATTAAAAAAATTTTCCACAATAAAATTGTGGGGGCTTGCAAAGTGCAAAAGTGAGGGTTTAATTGTGTAATTTTGTCTATATAAAAATAATATATTGTAATAGTTTATATAATAATGATACATACTTAATGAATTATTTATTCATAATATTAATTTATTAAAATGCGTAATTATTAAATTCAATGCCGATAATATTTAAATTAATATGGTAATTAAATAATATTATAAATTAATGTAATAAATTAGTATTATAAATTAATATTAATATGTAATAATAAATTAATCATTAAATAACTAATATATTCAATAATAATAATTAATATTCCGTAATAATAATTAGAGAATATTGGAGTATTTTATTTCTATTGAATGCTTAGTTTCTATTTTTATATTCAAATATTTGTAATTAAATAAATATATGAATTAAATATACAATAGTAATTAAAAAATAATAAATGTATTTATTAAATTAGTAACTAAATAATTAGACATATAAATTAAATATATTGATTGGATATATATTATATATAAATTTATCATGTAAGAAATATATAATATAATATAATAAACATATAATATAAATAAATTTATATAGAAATATAGCAATAAATATATATTAAATTTTAATATATTTAATATCATATTTATTATATAATAATATCCATCAATACATATTTTATCTATTTGTTTCAATATATTTATAATTTTTTACTAATATTTAATATATATTTCATATATTAATATACGATATCTAAATATACTTTTATATATTATATTCATTGACTTAAGGGCAGTCCTTATTAAGCATCGTGATCCTAACGATGGTTAGTCTTTGACTGTCATGAAAACAAATTATATATACATTTCACATATATTGGTATATTATATATATTTAATAAATTATATCTAATATAATATGAATTAATATGATATATATTTAAAAAACTATTAATCAACAATATTTAATATATTTAATATTTTGGTAAATTATAAATTAAAAACAATTTAAAATGAACTTAATAATAATACATATAATATGAGGGAGGTACCAAATTGATCCTCCACCTTTACACTATAGGACAAATTGGTCCTTCACAAATTTATATATGTACAAAATTAGTCCCTCCAATTGTGGTACAAAATTAGTCCCTCATTACCATAATTGGAGGGACTAATTTTGTACATAAATAAATTTATGATAGACTAATTTGTTATAATTAAATTATGGGGGAGTCGTAAAGTACAAAAGTATGGGTTTAATTGCGTAATTTTGTCTGTATATTATAATATTCTGTATAATAATAATACATATTTAATAAATTATTTATTTATAATTTTAAATTCTTAAAATATATATTTATTAAATTATCTATTAAATTTAATGTCTATTATATTTAAAATAATATAATAATTAAATAAATATTGTAACATCCTTAATTTAGTAATTTTAATTTTAAGCTAAATTATTTAGGAGAAAATAAAAAAGAATTAAATATAAACAAATATGCCCAGTTAAATCATATAAAGAAAACAACTTATAACTTAATTTTAAGGCATAGGGGCAAAATAATCATTTTAGAAAAATGCAATTAAATTGTGAGCCACTCACAAAGTGCAAAAGTAAGGGTTCAATTAAATTCTTTTGTCTATATGGTAATAATATATATAGTAATAATATGTACAATAATGATACATATTTAATAAATTAATGATTTATTATATTAAATCATTAAATATATATTTATTAAATTACTTACTAAATTCAATGTCTATAATATTTAAATCAATATAATAGTTAATTACATATTGTAAATTAACATCATTAAATTAGTATTATAAATTAATGCTAAAAATTAATAAAAAATAAACATTAAATTAGAGATATATAATAAATAATGATAATTAATATTCCACAATAATAATTAGAGAATATTAGAATATTTTATTTTTTTTTAGATATTGAATAAGTATTTTTAAATTCATATATTTGTAATAAAGTAAATATATTAATTAAATACATGTTAGTGATTAAATAATAAATAAACCTATTCACTAAATTAGTAACCAAATAATTAAAAATATAAATTAAATATATTAATTTTATATATATTATATATAAATTTGTCATATAACAAATATATAATATAATGTAATGAACAAATAATATAAAAAAAAAACAATAAATATATATTAAATGCTTATATATTTAATAACATATTTATCATATAATAATATCGATCAAAACATATTTTATTTTATTACACATATTTATAAATATTAAATTATTTATTAAATTTAATGTCTATGATATTTAAATTAATATAATTATTAATTACATATTGTAAATGAACATAATTAAATAAGTATTTTAAATTGATGGTAGAAATTAGTAATAAATTAACCATTAAATTACTAATATATTCAAAAAAATAATTAATATTCCACAATAATAATTAGAAAATATTACAATATTTTGTTTCTTCTGGACATTGAATTTCTATTTTTATATTCGTATATTTGTAATTAAATAAATATTTTGAGCATATATACAATAGTAAATAAATAACAAATAAACATATTCATTAAATTAGTAACTAAATAATTAAAAGTATAGATGAAATATACTAATTGGTTATATATTTTATATAAATTTATCACCTAAGAAATATATAATATAATGTAATAAACGTAAAATATAAATAAATTTATATAAAAATATAACAATAAATATATATTAAATACTTACATAATTAATACCATATTTATTATATAATAATATTGGTCAATACGTATTTTATTTTTTTTTGTTAGTATACTTATATTTTTTAACTAATATTCAATATATATTTAATATATTATTATACGATATCCAAATATATTTTTATACAACATATTCCATGACTTTAGATGAACTAATTTGTCACAATTAAACTGTGGGGAGTCACAAAGTGCAAAAGAGAGGTTTTAATTGTGTACTTTTATTTATGCAATAATAACATATATAGTTATAATGGGCATAATAGTGATACATATTTAATAAATTAGTCCTTTATTTTATTAAATTATTAAAATATGTATTTATTAAATTACTTACTAAATTCAATGCATATAATATTTAAATTAATATAATAATTAACCACATATTGTAAATTAACATAATTAAATTAGTATTATAAATTAATGCTAAAAATTAATAAAAAATTAATCATTAATTTACTGATTTGTTCAATAACAATAATAAATATTCCACAATAATAATTAAAGAATATTAAAGCATTTTATTTCTTCTGGATATTGAATTTCTATTTTTAAATTCATATATTTGTAATTAAGTAAATATATTAATTAAATATATGTTAGTAATTAAATAATAAATAAACATATTCACTAATTTAGTAACTAAATAATTAAAAACATAAATTAAATATATTATAAACAAATTTGTCATATAAAAAATATATAATATAATGCAATAAACATATAATATAAATAAATTTATATAAATTTCTCATATAACAAATATGTAATATAATGTAATAAACATATAATATAAGTAAATATATATTAAAATATAACAATAATAAATATTTAATATCTTATTCATTATACGATAATATCAGTCAATACTTATTCTATTCATCTGTTTTAGTATATTTATATATTTTAACTAATATTTATTATATATTTGTATATTAATATACGATATCTAAATATATTTTTATACATTATATTCCTTAACTTCATGGCAATCCCTATTAACTGTCATGAAGACAAATTATATATATATTTCATGTATATTAGTAAATTATATATATTAAATAATTATATAATATAATTTGAATTATTATAAGATATATTTAACAAATTATTAACCAACAATATTTATGAGATTTAATATTTTGGAAAATTATAAAGTAAAAAAAATTTAAATTGACATAATAATGATACATATAATAAGAGGAAAGTACAAAATTGATCATCCACCTTTGCACTTTATGATAATTTGGTCCCTCACAATGCACTATAACAAATTAGATGAAATATTCAAATTGGATATATATTATATATAAATTTATCATATGTGAAATATATAATATAATGTAATAAATATATCATATTAATAAATATGTGTAAAAATATATTAAATAAAAATAATTAATATTCCAAAATAACAATTAGATAATATTATAGTACTTTATTTCTTTTGGATATTGAATTTCTATTTTTAAATTCATATATTTGTAATTAAGTAAATATATTAATTAAATATACGTTAGCAATTAAATAATAAATAAACATATTCACTAAATTAGATACTAAATAATTGAAGATATAAATTAAATATATTAATTTGATATATATATATATATATATTATATAAATTTATCATATAAGAAATAAATAATATAATGCAATAAACATATAATATAGATAAATTATATAAAACTATAACAATAAATATAGAATACATATTTGTATATTTAATAACATATTTATTATATAATAATATCGGTCAAAACATATGTTATTTTATTACATATTTTTATTAAATTCAATGTGTATGATGTTTAAATTAATATAATTATTGATTACGTATTGTAAATGAACATAATTAAATTAGTGTTACAAATTAATGCTAGAAATTAATAACAATAATAATTAGAGAATATTAGAGTATTTTATTTCTTTAGACATCAAATTTCAATTTTTATATTTGTAGATTTGTAATTAAATAAATATATTAGTCAAATATACATTAGTAATTAAATAATAAATAAATATATTCATTAAATTAGTAACTAAAGAATTAAAGGTATAGTTGAAATATTCTACTTGTATATATATTATATTTCATTTATCACATATGAAATATATAATATATTGTAATAAATATATAATATAAATAAATATATGTGAAAATATAACAATAAATATATATTAAACATTTATATATTTAATAACATATTTATTATGTAATAGTATCGGTCAAAACATATGTTATTTTATTACACATATTTATATTTAAATTAATTAATTACACATAGTAAATTAACATAATTAAATTAGTATTATAAATTAATGCTAAAATTAATAATAAATTAATTATTAAATTACTTATATATTCAATAACAATAAATAATATATCAAAATTATAATTAGAGAATATTGGAGTATTTTATTTCTTTTGGATATTGAATTTCTATTTTTAAATTCATATATTTGTAATTAAGTAAATATTAATTAAATATACGTTAGTAATTAAATAATAAATAAACATATTCCCTAAATTAGATACTTAGTAATTGAAAATATAAATTAAATATATTAATTTGATATTATATATATATATATATATATATTTATCATATAGGAAATATATAATATAATGTAATAAACATATAATATAAATAAATTTATATGAAACAATAACAATAAATATATAATAAATATTTTTATATTTAATAAAAAATTTCTTATAAACATGTGTTATTTTATTACACATATTGATTTTTATTAAATTCAATGTCTATGATGTTTAAACTAATATAATTATTGATTACATATTGTAAATGATCATAATTAAATTAGTACTACAAACTAATGCTAGAAATTAATCATTAAAATACTGATATATTCAATAACAATAATAAATATTCCACAATAATAATTAGTGAATATTGGAGTATTTTTTTTCTCATGGACATAGAATTTCTATTCTTATATTCGTACATTTGTAATTAAATAATAAATAAATATATTCATTAAATTAATAACTAAAGAATTAAGAGTATAGATGAAATATTCAAATTGGATATATATTATATATGAATTTTCCATATGTGAAATATATAATATAATGTAATAAATATATAATATTAATAAATTTATTTAAAATATAGCATTAAATATATATTAAATATTTATATATTTAATAACATATTTACTATATACTAATATTGGTCAATACATATTTTATTTATTTTTGTATATTTATATTTTTAACTAATATTTAATATGTATTTTATATATTAATAAATAATATTTAATTATATTCTTATACATTATATTCTTTAACTTCAAGACAGTCCCTGTTAATCGAAGTGAAAAAATATATATATATATATATATTAAATAATTATATAATATAATGTGAATTATTATAATATATATTTAACATATTATTAATCGGCAATATTTATGAGATTTAATATTTTTGAAAAGTGTAAATTAAAAAAATTTAAAATTAACATAATAATAATACATATAATATGTGGAAAGTGTCAAATTGTTTCTTCACCTTTACACTTTGTGACAATTTGGTCCCTCATAATGCACTGTAACAAATTAGTCCCTCAAAAATCTTTTTTTATGGAAAATTTATCCCTCATTCCTACAATTGGAGGGACTGATTTTATACATTTGGAAGGGACTAATTTGTCACAATTAAAATGTGGGAAAGTCACAAAAAGCAAAAGTGAGGGGTTCAATTGTGTACTTTCGTCTATGTAATAATAATATATATAGTAATAATGTATATAATAATTAATATTCTACAATAATAATTAGAGAATATTAGAGTATTTTATTTCTTCTGGACATTGAATTTCAATTTCTATTTGTGTATTTGTAATTAAATAAATACATTAATCAAATAGTCATTAGAAATTAAACAATAAATAAACATATTCCTTAAATTATTAACTAAATAATTAAAAGTATAAATGAAAAATTCTAATTTAATATATATTATACTAGTTTAACATATTCCTTCAATACATATTTTTATTTATTTGTTTTTGTATATTTAAAATTATTAACCAATATTTAATATATATATATATATATATATATTATATATTAATATATGATATCTAAATATATTCTCATACATTATATTCCTTGACTTCAAGGCAAACCCTGTTGATCGTCGTAAAGACAAATTATACATATATTTTATGTTTATTACTAAATTATATATATATATATATATAAAGTAATTAGATAATATAATGTGAATTATATTAGTATATATTGAACAAATTATTAATCAGCAATATTGTTTAGATTTAATATTTTTGAAAATGGCTAATTAAGAATAATTTTAAATTATAATAATTAGTGGAAAGTACCAAATTAGTCCTCCACCGTTACGCTTTGTGACAATATCGTCCCTCACAATGCACAATGACAAGTTAGTCCCTCAAAAATCTATTTTTATGAAAAATTTGTCCCTAAAAAATCTTTAATTGTAATAAACATAAAATATAAATAAATTTATGTAAAAATATAACAATAAATATATATTAAATACTTACATAATTAATACCATATTCATTATATAATAATATTGATCAATACATATTTTATTTTTTTGTGTTGGTATATTTATATTTTTTAACTAATAGTTAATATATATTTTATATATTAATATACGATAGCTAAATAATTTTTTATACAATATATTCCATGACATCAAGGTAGTCTCAATTGACCGTCGTGAAGACAAATTATATTTATATTTCATATATAGTACTAAATTATATATATTGAATAATTATATAATATAATGTGTCTATTTATTAATCAGCAATATTTTTTAGATTTAATATTTTGGAAAAGTATAAATTAAAAAAATTTAACATAAACATAATAATAATAATAATAATAATAAATAATAAGAAAGAAGTACTAAATTAGTCCTTCACCTTTACACTTTGAGAGGGACTAATTTGTCTTAATTAAATTTAGGGGGAGCCACAAAGTACAAAAGTGAGGGTTCGATTGAGTAATTTCGTCAATAAAATAATAATATATATAGTAATAATGTTCATAATAATAATATATATTTAATAAACTAATAATTTATTATATTAAATTATTACATATTGTAAATGAACATAATTAAATAAGTATTACAAATTAATGCTAGAAATTAATAATAAATTAACCATCAAATTTCTGATATATTCAAGAATAATAATTAATGTTCCTCAATAATAATTAGAGTATTTTATTTCTTCTTGACATTGAATTTTTATTTTTATATTTGTATATTTGTAATTAAATAAATATATTAAACAAATATGCATTAGTAATTAAATAACAAATAAACATATTCATTAAATTAGTAATTAAATAATTAAAAGCATAGAAGAAATATTCTAATTGGTTATATATTTTATATAAATTTATCACATAAGAAATACATAATATAGTGTAATAAACATATAATATTAATAAATATATATAAAAATATAATAGTAAATATATATATATATATATATATATTAAACATTTATATACTTAATATTTTATTTATTATACGATAATATCGATCAACACTTATTTTATTTATTTATTTTAGTATATTTATATATTTTAACTAATATTTAATATATTTTTGATATATTAATATACGATATCTAAATAGATTCGTATATATTATATTCCTTGAGATCAGGGCAATCACTATTGACCGTCGTAAAGACAAATTATACATATATTTTATGTATATTAGTAAATTATATAATATAATGTGAATTATTATAATATATATTTAACAGATTATTAATCAGTAATATTTATGAGACTTAATAATTTTGAAAATTATAAATTAAAAAAATTTAAAATTGACATAATAATAATAAATATAATAAGAGGGAAGTATCAAATTGGTTCTCCAGTTTTACACTTCGTAATAATTTAGTTCCTTACAATGCACTGTACCAAATTAGTCCCTGAAAAATCTTTTTTCCATGGAAAATGAGTCTCTTCAAAATTTGTCCCTCATTCTTACAATGGAAGGGACTAATTTTGTACACATTAAATTTAAAAGGAACAAATTTGTCACAATTAAATTGTGGGGAAGTTACAAACTGCAAAAGTGAGGATTCAATTGTGTACTTTTGTCAATAAAATAATAATATATATAGTAATAATGTGCATAATAATTATACATATTTAATAAATTAATAATTTATTATATTAAATTATTACAATACATATTTTTAAAATTACATTCTAAATTCAATGTCTATAATATTTAAATTAATATAATAATTAATTAGATATTGTAAATAAAAAAAATTAAATTAGTATTATAAATTAATGCTAAAAATTAATGATTAATTAATCATCAAATTATTGATATATTCAGTAACAATAATTAATATTTCACAATAATAATTAAAGAATATCAGAATATTTTATTTGTTCTGGACATTGAATTTCTATTCTTATATTCATATATTTGTAATTAAATAAATATATTAATTAAATATACATTAGCAATTAAATAATAAATGAGCATATTCACTAAATTAGTAAGTAAATAATTAAATATATAAATTAATAATATGAATTGGATATATATGAAATATAAATTTATGATATAAGAAATATATAATATAATGTAATATATATAATATAAATAAATACATATTAAATTTTTATATATTAAATACCATATTTGTTATTTAATAATATCGGCCAATACATATTTTATTTATTTCTATTAGTATATTTATATATTGTAACTAAAATTTAATATATATTATATATATTAATATGCTATATCTAAATATATTTCTATATATTATATTCTTTGACTTCTGTACAGTCTCCGTTGATTGTCGTGAAGACAAATTATATATATATTTCTTATATATTAGTAAATTACATATATATATATATATATATTAAATAATAATAAAATATAAAATGAAGTATTATAAAGTATATTTAACAAATTATTAATAAGCAATATTTATGAGATTTAATATTTTTTAAATTTAAAAATTAAAAAACTTTAGAATAAACTTAATAATAATACATATAATAAGAGGGAAGTACCAAATTTGTCTTGCACCTTTACACATTGAGATAATTTAGTCCCTTACAATGCACAAGACAAATTAGTCCCTCAAAAATCTTTTTTCATGGAACAATAATTAATATTCCACAACAATAATTAGAGAATATTACAGTATTTTATTTCTTCTTGACATTGAATTTCTATTTTTATATTCGTATATTTGTAATTAAATAAATATATTAATCAAATATGCATTAGTGATTAAATAATATATAAACATATTCATTAAATTAGTAACTAGATAATTAGAAGTATAGATGAAATATTCTAATTGGTTATATATTTTATATAAATTTATCACAAAAGAAATATATAATACAACGTAACAAACATATAATATAAATAAATGTATATAAAAATATAATAATAAATATATATTAAAAATTTATATACTTAATATCTTATTTATTATACAATAATATCGGTCAATATTTATTTTATTCATTTGTTTTAGTATAATTTTATATTTTAACTAATATTTAATATATAATTTCTTTATTTATATACAATATCAAAAATATATTCTTATACATTATATTGCTTGACTTTAGGCCAGTACCTGTTGACTGTCTTAAAGATAAATTATATATATATATATATATATATATATATATTTCATTTATATTAGCAAATTATATATACTAAATAATTATAGAATATAATGTGAATTATTATAATATATATTTAACAAATTATTAATCAGCAATATTTATGATATTTAATATTTCTGAAAATTATATATTAAAAACAACTTAAAATAAACATAATAATACATATAATTAGAGGAAAGTACCAAATTGGTCCTCCACTTGAAGTATATATAAATTAATCAAATTTACATTAGTAATTAAATAAGAAACTAAATAATTAAAGGTATAGATGAAATATTCTAATTGGATATATATTATATTTCATTTATCACATCTGAAATATATGATATAAATAAATATAAGTGAAAATATAACAATAAATATATATTAAATATTTATCTATTTAATAGCATATTTATTGTGTAACAATATCGGTCAAAACATATGTTATTTTATCACACATATTTATTTTTATTAAATTCAATGTCTATGATGTTTAAATTAATAAAATTATTAATTACATATTGTAAATGAACATAATTAAATTAGTATTACAAACTAATGGCAAAAAATTAATAGTAAAATAATCATTAAATTACTGATATATTCAATAAAAATAATTAATAATCTACAATAATAATTATAGAATATAAGAGTATTTTATTTCTTTTGGACATTCAATTTCTATTTTTATATTCGTACATTTGAAATTAAATAAATATATTAATCAAATATTCAATAGTAATTAAATAATAAATAAACATATTCATTAAATTAGTAACTAAATAATTAAAAGTATAGATGAAATATTCCACTTGGATATATGTTATATATAAATTTATCATATTTGAAATATTTAATATAATGTAATGAATATATTATATTAATAAATATATGTAAAAATATAACAATATATATATTAAATATTTATATATTTAATAACATATTTATTATGTAATAATATCGGTCAGAACCTATGTTATTTTATTACTCATATTTATATTTAAATTAACATATTTTGAATTAATTAATTACATATTGTAAATGAACATAATTAAATTAGTATTATAAATCAATGCTAGAAATTAATAATAAATTAATCATTAAATTACTGATATATTCAATAACAATAATTAATATTCTAAAATAATAATTAGAGAATATTAGCATATTTTATTTCTTCTAGATGTTGAATTTCTATTCTTAAATTCATATATTTGAAATTAAGCAGTTATATTAATTAAACATACGTTAGCAATTAAATAATAAATAAACCTATTCACTAAATTTGTTACAAAATAATTAAAAATATAAAGTAAATACATTAATTGGATATATATTATATATACATTTATCAGGTAAGAAATATATATATTATAATGTAATAAATGTATAGCATAAATAAATATATGAAAAATATAAATATATATATATATATATTATATTTATATATTTAATATCATATTTATTATATAATAATATCGGTCAAGACGTATGTTTTTTATTACACATGTTTATTTTTATAGCAATAATGTGTATAATAATAATAATAATAATACATAATTAAGAAATTAATCATTTATTATTATAAATGATTAAAATATATATTTATGAAATTACTTATTAAATTCAATGTCTACGATATTTAAATTAATATAACAATTAATTACATATCGTAAATGAATATAATTAAATTAGTATTATAAATTAATGCTAAAAATTAATAAAAAAATCATCATTAAATTATTTATATATTCAATAACAATAATTAATATTCCAAAATAATAATTAGAGAAAATTAGAGTATTTTATATCTTTTGATATTGAATTTGTATTTTTAAATTCATATAGTTGTAACTAAGTAGATATATTAATTAAATATACGTTATTAATTAAATAATAAATAAAAAATATTCACTAAATTAGTAACTAAATAATTAAAATATAAAATAAATATATTAATTTAATATATATTATATATAAATTTATCATAAAACAAATATATAATTGTCGTAACTGACCTTTTGACGAAAAGGAATATAAAGTGTTTAAATTGATTTCCAAGAATAAATATTGAAAACCAATTTATTTAGAGTCGCCACCAAAATTTTTAACAGAAAACTTTGGAAATCCAATTTAAAACAAAAAGAAAAAGGCAAAATGGCCTGCGAAATCAAAAATAGGTTCGGGAGTCTATTTGAGTGTGGGGAAGGTGTTAGACACCCCACAACATCCATCCATAAGGATGATTACCTTAAACTAGTCAATTGAAATAGAATATGATCTTGAATTTATCTCAATTACCCTTTATTGACATACATGTTCGTTAAACAGATGAGACAAAATCAACAATAATGAAAGCAAACAAATAGATATTTACGAACAATGGACTTGACCTATGATGAAAGCCTATGCCGTACGTATCCTGTAATAGGGATCAAAGTCCACGTAGTTCGACTAAAAAGGTATGTTTATTGGTTGATGATTTGTAAATTTTGTGATGAGAATATGAGGGTTTAAATTAAACAGATTTTCATAAACAAAATAGGATTAGAATTTAGTTTGTGTGTTTTAATTTACAACAACTTGATTAATCTAGCTCTCTTGATCTCTTCATTTTCTCTCTTTTTTATTTTTTCCTGTTTAGTTTTGGATTTTAAATTTTTATTTTGAAATTTAAATGAAATGATTTTGAGATAAGATTTTTAGGATTTTTGGGGGTTTATATTTTTGGTAATTGAAATATAATTATAATGAAAGGAATATTTTTGAATTTATTTATTTTTTGGATTTTCAAAATTAGAATTTATCATTGAAATTAAGACGAAAATAAAATCATTTTTCATATTTTTGAATTTATGTATTTTTTTATTTTCGGATTTATCAATTTTTGGATACAAAGCAAGGATTTTCATGTGCCAACCGGTCTTATAACAAGAGCTCGGGTTAAGAAACTTCAGAAAGTCATCCAAGGCCTAATGGGCCATTTACATGTGGAGGAGACCCAGTTGGAAGAGTTGGGCTTAGAAAGAGAAACCCAAGTCATCAATATTATTCAAGTCCAACCAGATGAAGGCTCAATTACTTTGGGTTAAGCTATCTTGTGATTTTTTGTTGTAATAAGTGTCTTGGATCTTATTTAGATAGTTTTGGACCTAATATATATTTGGTTACATGTTAGGCTTTTTGTTTTGGTTGTTTTAGTAGATTTTGGGCTTTTGAAACTCATTTTGCTGAAGGCTTGGGGACATCCGAAATTAGGGTTTCTTAATATGAGAATCCTTATATAAAGGGTTTTAGCTTCTGCTTGAAGGGACTTTGGCATCAGAATGCAATTGGTGAGAAATTTCTCCTTCTTGGCTCTCTCTTGGGGCTCCCTGGTGATTACAAGGGTTCTTGCAATCTCCAACCCTCTATGAAATTGGTTTCTAGCTCCTTATAGCTACGGGGTCAATATCTTTTCTTTGTTTTGTTTCAATTCTCTGTTGGGGACTCAAGTTAATTCCAAAGTATTGATATTAGGTCTCATGGCATTGTTCGCTGGGGTTTATTTTGAATTTTTTCTCTTTTGATATTTTTGGTTTTGTATTTGGTTTATCCCATTTTAATTTGATATTTTGCTTTTTGCATTTTTGTTTTAATTTTGTATTTTGTTTTTTCTTATTATTATTGTTATTATTATTTTATTATTTTGTCTCCATATTTTATTTAATTTTATTTTTGACTCTAATTTTGCATTTATTTAGTTATAGGAATAACCAGTTGATCTATTATGTAGTTATTAATTTTTTTATTTTATTTTGTTTAATATTTGTTTTTTTTGTTTTTTGAGATAGGGTGTTCACAGTTACCTCTCTTTGCTTGTCTCTTAAGTTAGGGAAGTGGATATGGCAAAGAAATGACCTAATCTTAAGAGCAAGCAAAGACATGAACACACCATTTTTCACATTGAGGAAAGACAGGTGTAAATCTGTGCCTAGAAAGGACAGTGAATTGCCTAAACATAATGCAGGGTTTTTTTGAACGAAAATTGCCTAGACATGATGCAAGACGTTTGATAGAAATGTAAATTGTCTGGACACGTAGGACTTTTGATAGAAATGTAAATTGCCTGGACACGATGCAAGACTTTGACAGAAATGTAAATTACCCTGGACACAATGTAGGACTTTGACATAAATATAAATTGTCTGGACACGATGCAAGACTGTTGACAAAAATGTAAATTGTCTGAACATGATGCAGGACTTTGACAGAAATGTAAATTGCCCTAAACACCATGCAGGACTTTTATGTTGATTTGAAAAGAGGTATTCACCTTGCATGGAATATGCTATCACATAGCGCCATGCATGCACCTATGTGAGATGCATAACATTGTGCTCAAACTTACAGCATGATTCATTTGCTTGCTAAGCTTGTCATCTTTATGACCATAATGTTTCTTAGAAGTGAATAGATCCAAATTTTGTTGAGTTTTTGTCCTCAACATTTGAATCGTTATCCTGTGAACCTTCAGAATGATCTTTCTTGAACAAATAAAATGCTTGTAGCAAGGAAGGATGTGACTCTTTTGGAAGCACCTCTTGGTCATTCGTGAGATGTGATATAACACGTGTACATGCACTAAATGCATGGTGCATATGTTTTCTCTCTTCTTTTTTTTTTTGTTAAATATCAATTCTGCACGTGTGATGAATGCACGAGCGAGATATATGATGAACGTGGAGAATCATGTATGCATGAGATATGCAGGTTTTTGAAGGATAATAAAAATTTCGTTCACTTTAATATGTTTTAAAATGATGTCTATACCTTGAGCGTTATAGTTTATACTGTTTGGAAAGAAAACCATATTGCCTGGAGTGAAAGAATTGTCTAACCAAGCTTCTTTTGTTGTGACCTTGAATTTGTCGTTTCAACGGCCGATTGTCTGCATAGCTTTATCTCTCTAGGTCAACACCTGGCAGGCATATTTTCTTTTCCTTACAGTAGACCAGGGGACATTGAAAATCCTTTGATCTCCTTTTACGAAGTAGCCCAGTAACGAAATTAGAAATGCCAAGATGTGTATATGTTTCACACTTTAAGCTTCATCATAATAATTGCGTGGAAACACTTATATAAAAAGAATCATGGGTGTTTCCGAAATGCATATTATAAGACAAGATTTTGAATGACATTATTTACTTGAATATTTATTTTGCATATTGAATGCATGGAGCAATTATAAAGGCGATACAGTTATGTAGAGAGAAAAAAAGTAATAAGAAGCAAGTCTCTTGAATGAGTAAGCAACTTTATTTTGAAGATAGATTACATGGTCCTAAGGAAAGATGTGATAAATTGAATACAAATGTAAAGCAGAGCAAAAATGGCAACTAGAATGACTTTGACTTTCAACTACAAGTGGCACTTGTCATTTGTGCCTGGTGTTGCCATCGGATACACCTATTTTGAAACTGATTAATGATGACAATCTCTAAGGATCCTTCCATGTAGGCGATTTAGTCCTTGCACAGCCTCGCTTCGTTCATCATCTATTGCCCTAACTTTTGCTTAAGCTGCCTTTTTAGGTTTTCAACTTAACAGGCCCTGATTGTAAAATCTTATTTCCTTCTTCTTTTCTTTTTTGTTCATCATCATTCCCATTTAAGCAAATTATTTCTTTACTGCATTTGAATTAACTGGTCTTCCAAGCTCTCTTCCATCCATATTGGCAAGAACTAATGCATCTTCGGAGAATGCTCGTATCACCATATATGGACCTTCATATGGAGGTGCCCATTTACCTCTATTATTCTCCTGATTTGGGAGGATCTTTTTAATAACCAACTCTCCTGGCTCGAATTCCCTGGGACAAATCTTTTGATTGAAGGCTTTTGCTATCCTTTTTTGGTATAGTTGCCCATGACATATAGCTACTAGTCGCTTTTCCTCTATCATATTCAGCTGCTTGTACCGTGTCCTTACCCACTCACTCTCTTCTAGGTTGCATTCTATCAAAACTCGGAAGAGAAGGGATCTCAACTTCAACCGGGGTGACTGCCTCCATACCATAGACTAAAGAGTAAGGAGTTGCCCTTGTGGATGTTCATACTGTTGTGCGATACCCATGGAGAGCATACGGAAGCATCTCATGCCAGTCTTTGTAAGTGATAGTCATCTTGTTGATGATCTTTTTGATATTCTTATTTGCTGTCTCAACTGCCCCATTCATCTGTGGCCGATAGGGTGCATAATTGTGATGTTTAATCTTAAATTGTTCGCATAATTTCTTAATGTCAGCTCCATTCAGATTGGGAGCGTTATCAGTGATGATCCTCTCAGGTATACCATATCGACATATGATGTTTGATTTTAGCAATTGGAGGAAAATCCTTTGGGTAATATTGGAAAACGAACACGCCTCTATCCATTTTGTAAAGTAATCAATGGCTATTAAAATGAATTGATGTCCATTAGATGCCTTTGGATTGATGGCGCCAATCACATTGATTCCGCACATCTAGAATGGCCAAGGTGCCACCAGGTTGTGTAGAGGTTGCAGTAGAGCATTAATCCTATTAGAATATGTCTGACACTTATGACATCTCCTCACGTAATCAATGCAGTCTTTTTCCATGGTTAACCAGAAGTATCCACACCTTTGAATCTGTCTAGTTATGGTATGGCCATTAGCATGGGTTCCACACGTCCCCTCATGAATCTCTGTCATTATTCTTTGTGCTTTTGATGCATCCACACATCTGAGCAATGTGTTGTCACATTACCTTTTATACAACACTTCTCCACTAATGAAGAAATTCATTGCCAATCGAAGAATGATTTTTTGATCATTCTCAGATGCCCCAATCGGATATTGCTGTCTCTAGACATAGTTTTTTATATCATGAAACCACGGTTGCCCATCGCTTTCTTCCTCTACATTTAGTTAGTAAGCTGGAGCGTCCCGAGTCATAACCTGGATTGGCAGCACGTTGACTGCACAGTCTAACTTGATCATTACGGCTAGGGTAGCTAACCATTAGCAAACTGATTTTTATCATGAGTCAAATGTGCGAAGTTTATCTCCTCAAACCTTGACAGCAATTCCATTAGGTGCTTTTGGTATGAGATCAGTTTGGGATCTTTCGTTTGTTATTCTCCCTTTACTTGATAAATTACAATGGCTGAATCTCTAAACATGTCAAGATCTTTGACACCTAACTCTAAGGCGGCTTGCAATCCATTGACACAAGCCTTAGATTCTGCCACATTATTTGTGCAATCCAAACTGAGCTTGACTGCTACTGGATGCTGCTTGCCTTCAGGTGATGTTATCACCGCTCCTAATCTGCTGCCATGTACATTGGCGGCCCCATCAAAATAGTCCACTTGACCTCCTTTAGTTCATCTTCCTCCATTATCAGAATATCCTCATCCGAGAATTAGAAGTCTAGCGGTTGCTATTCATCCAAGGGATTAGCTGCCAAATGCTTGGGTATAACACTCCCTTTGACTGATTTATTGGTCATATACTTCACATCGTATTTTGAGAGTATCACCTGCCATTTTGAGACTCTTCTTGATATATGAGGACTCTCAAAGATGTATTTGATTGGATCCATCATGGAGATCAGCCATGTGACATGGTATAGCATGTACTACCTTAGTCTCTTTGTGGTCCACACGAGGCCGCAACAAGTCTTCTTAATCAACAAATACCACGACTCGCATTCATTAAACTTTTTGCTTAGATGATAAATTGCTTGCTCTTTTCTTCCTGATTCATCATGTTGTCCTAACACAGTACCAATAGACCCCGGTCAGATTGTCAAATAAAGAATAAGGGGCCGTCCTGGCGTGGGGGGTTCAAGAGGTACTCCTTTGTCCTGTCAAACGTCCGCTGGCAAGTCTTATTCCATTCTCCTAATTGGTTCTTGCGTAATAATTTAAATATCAGTTCACAAATGGCAATTAGGTTTGCAATGAACCTAGCTATGTAATTCAAATGCCCCAAGAACCCTCGGACTTCTGTTTCCATACTAGTTGGTGGCATGCCATGAATTGCCTTAATTTTATCAGGGTCTACTTCTATTTCCTCTTACTGACGATGAATCCCGAAAGCTTCCCTGATGTGGCCTCGAATACGCACTTACTAGGATTCAACCAGAGTTTGTACTTCCACAATCTTTCAAAGAACTTTCGTAACACAGGCTACATAACTCTCCCCTTCAGCTGATTTAGCGACCACGTCATCCACATATACCTCTATTTCTTTATGCATCAAGTCATGAAATAAGACTACCATCACGCGTTGGTAGCTGGCTCCAGCATTTTTAAGCCCAAAGGGCATTTACCTTGTAGCAGAAAGTTCCCCGTTGAGAGATGAAGGTGTTTTTTTCTCTATCCTCAGAGTGCATAGGGATTTGATTATAGCCAGAGTGATGAGCCTCAAGTTGAACAAGAGGCTAACTTAGGCCAAGGAGCTCCATCTGGGCCGATTACACGTTCTATGGCTAAGAAGATTCAGGCCATGGTTGTCCAACAATTCAAAATGGAATCAGCCCATTTAGAATCCAAGCCCAATTTCTATATGGAGCCCAAGTTCAAGTGGGCCAATTTGATCATAATGAATAAATTATGAAAAGTCAATTATGCATGTGATGAATGCATGTGATAAGTATTGGTTAAAGTCTAAGTTAGGTGAGCTATATTTCTTTGAAAGTCTAAGTTAGATAAGTTAGGTGATCTACATTAGATGAAAAGTCTATGTTAGGTGAATTTCTATGCATGTTTTTCCAAATTAGGTGAGAATTAGATAAATCTTGGACTTATGCCATGAGGGTTGTTCTTGGCTATAAATATGGAAGTTATCAATGAGAAATGCAACCTTGAATGCTCTGAAAATTGGTTTAGCCTCTTATATGCGAATTTCTTATCTAAGTTTCATAAACTTAGTGGCGAAATTATCCTCGATTCTTATCACTCTCCCTCTTCTATTCTAGAGTGTGGCGAATCAAAGCTAGTATTCTTGAGTGTGGCGTGCAAACTTATCATTCGAGATTGTTAGTTGTTCTATCTTTTCTTCTTTTTATTTACTTGTGTTCAGGGATTGTTCAATCTGAACTTCCTTGAAGCATATCATTTGGTATCAGAGCTCCGGTTGAGAGTGGGTAGAGAGAGAAACACTTTCTGGTTAGAAAGAGAAACACTTGATAAGAGCGTTTATAGTGAGATATGGCTGAAAACAATGCTACCAATGTTCCAAGAGGACTTTCGTTGGAACAAGCTCAAATTATGGGCATACAACAAAATCAACAAGAAATGAGGGAGCAACTGCTTCGTCTAGAGCAGGCAATCACAAGATTAACTGTTCAACAACCTCCACAGCGACGTAATCATCGAGCTTCCATTGATTCTGATCGTGATGAGGACACGGAAGATGAAGCTGATGCAAATAGACAAAGGAGGCAGCAGCGTGACTTGGGGCACAACATCAAATTGAAGATTCCACCATTCAAAGGTACTAGCTCACCAGAAGAGTACTTAGAGTGGGTGCAACGAGTGGAGAAGGTGTTCGAGTGTCACGACTATTCTGAAGTTAAGAAATGCAAACTAGCTGCCCTTGAATTTATTGATTATGCAAATCTATGGTGGGAGAATTTGAAATCGCAACGAAGGAGAGACGGTGAAGAAGAGATCAGGAGTTGGCGACTTATGAAGAGACTCATGCAAAAGCGCTTTGTTCCTGACTATTACAAGCAGGAGCTCTATATCCGGTTACAAACTCTTAGACAAGGGGCGATGTGTGTTGAAGACTATGTTAAGGAGTTTGAAATGTTGATGATGCGATGTGAGATACAAGAGCCTCAGGAACAGTCTATTGCACGGTTCTTGGGAGGCTTGAATAAGGAAATTGCAGATGCGGTGGAATTACAACCTTATGTAACACTTGAGGATGTAATTAAGCTTGCTGTTAAGGTAGAAAGACAACGTAGACGAGGAGCAACTAAACCAGGAAGCTCACGATCTATTAGTTTCAGGGGAACAAATTTAACCTCTTCGACTCCTAAAGATGTCTCCAAGTGGAATGAATGGCGACAGGAAAAGACAAGCTCCAACAACATTGTTGATACTTCTAGAGGAAAGGACAAGGTTAACGATGCAAAGAACTCAAAGAGGAGCAGAGATATTAAGTGCTTCAAATGTCTTGGTTTTGGACATATTGCTTCCGAATGTCCAAATCGAAGAGTGATGATTGTTCGAGGAACACAAGGGGAAATTGAAAGTGAAGATGAAACAGAAATTGAACAGGAAGATGACGAACGCATTATCGAGTATCCAGATGAAGGGGAGTTACTTGTAGTTCGACGAATTTTGAACTCACAAGCTAAGGTAGAAGATGATCAACGTGAGAACATATTCCATACTAGGTGTACAATTGGGGGAAAGGTTTGTGGTGTCATTATTGATGGAGGTAGCTGTACTAATGTTGCTTCAACAACATTAGTGGAGAAATTAGACTTGAAGACCACAAAGCACCCTCGTCCATACAAACTGCAATGGTTGAGTGACCAAGGAGAAATTCAAGTCACTAAACAAGTTCAGGTACCATTTTCTATTGGCAACTCATACAAAGATGAAGTCGTATGTGATGTGGTACCAATGAATGCCGGCCATTTGCTTCTGGGAAGACCTTGGCAATATGATAGTAGAGCCATTCATGATGGGTTCAAAAACACCTATTCTGTTACCAAGGATGGGATGAAGATTGTCCTAGCACCTCTTAGTCCTCAGCAAGTTCTACAAGATCAACTAGCAAAGAAAAAGAAAAAAGAGAACTTATTTGCAACTAAAGGAGAAGTTAAGAGAGCTTTGCGTTCAACTAATCCTATATTGATGCTAATAGTGAAGGAAGCTATGCCAACAGAGGTAGGTTCTATACCTCCGCTGATTGAGAAGTTAATAAAGGAATTCGCCGACTTGTTTCCAGATGAGATGCCAAGAGGTTTACCACCAATTAGGGGGATTGAGCATCAAATTGATCTCATTCCAGGTGCTGCTTTGCCTAATAGACCGGCCTACCGGTGTAATCCAGATGAGGCCAAGGAGTTACAACGTCAAGTAAATGAGTTACTGGAGAAAGGCTTTGTGAGAGAGTCAATGAGTCCTTGTTCAGTACCAGCTTTGTTAGTGCCAAAGAAGGATGGAACTATGAGGATGTGCGTAGACAGTCGGGCCATAAACAAAATCACAGTGAAGTATCGGTATCCTATCCCTAGGCTTGATGACATGCTTGACGAACTACATGGCTCTACAATCTTTTCGAAGATTGATCTCAAAAGCGGGTATCATCAGATTCGAATGAAGGAAGGAGATGAGTGGAAGACAGCTTTCAAGACGAAGCATGGGTTGTATGAATGGATGGTCATGCCATTTGGTTTGTCAAATGCCCCAAGCACCTTCATGCGTTTAATGAATCATGTCTTACGAAATTTTATTGGAGATTTCGTTGTGGTTTATTTTGATGACATTTTGATTTATAGCAAAGATCAGGAAGAGCATGGAGAGCACCTGAGGAAGGTCTTTGAAGTCTTGCGAAAAGAACAATTAATTGGCAATCTCAAAAAGTGCCAATTCTTCCAAGACCGAGTTATTTTTCATGGGTTTGTGATTAGTCGGCATGGAGTGGAAGTTGATCCGGAGAAAGTTAAAGCTATCAAGGAATGGCCTATTCCTACAAACATTTCTGAGGTGAGAAGTTTCCATGGATTAGCATCCTTTTATAGAAGATTTGTGCAGAATTTCAGTACTATTCTAGCACCCTTGACTAATTGCATCAAAGGAAGCGGTGACTTTAAGTGGAGTGCAGCGGCCCAACGAAGTTTTGAGATCATTAAAGAGAAGTTGTGTTCAACACCAGTTCTTGCACTCCCTGATTTCTCTAAAACTTTTGAGATTGAGTGTGATGCATCAGGTATTGGAATTGGAGCAGTTCTTATGCAAGAGAAGCATCCCGTTGCTTATTTCAGTGAAAAGTTGAATGGGGCAACCCTGAACTATTCAACTTATGACAAAGAGTTCTATGCATTGGTCAGAGCTTTACAAAATTGGGAACACTACTTGTTACCCAAGGAGTTTGTTATTCATACTGACCATGAGTCATTGAAATATTTGAAGGGCCAAACCAAGTTAAACAAGCGACATGCTAAATGGGTGGAGTTTCTAGAGGCTTTTCCCTACGTCATCAAATATAAAAAGGGAGCAGCGAATATAGTTGCAGATGCCTTATCTCGAAGGTATGCTTTAATCTCATTAATGAATGTCAAGTTGATGGGATTCGAGTTAATGAAGGGCCAATATAAAGAAGATCCTGATTTTTCTACTATATATTTGGCATGTGAAAAAGGTGCTACTAACGGTTTCTATAAGCATGAGGGATTCTTGTTCAAAGGTTCCAAACTTTGTATTCCCAATTGCTCTGTCAGAGAATTATTGGTAAGAGAAGCTCATGCGGGAGGTTTGGCAGGACACTTTGGTGAAAAGAAGACATTAGAGATGATTAAGGAACACTTCTTTTGGCCAAGGATGATCAAAGATGTGCATCGAGTGGTGGGAAGATGTGCAATTTGCAAGAAAGCAAAAAGTAAGGAGGTTGCACAAGGTTTATATATGCCATTACCAGTTCCTGATCAACCATGGGTTGATTTGAGTATGGATTTTGTGCTTGGGTTACCAAGAACTCCAAGGGGCAAAGATTCGGTTATGGTAGTGGTAGATCGATTTTCAAAGATGTCCCATTTTATTCCCTGTCACAAAACTGATGATGCTTCTCATATAGCAGATTTGTTCTTCCAGGAAATTGTGAGATTACATGGTATTCCAAAGAGCATTGTGTCAGACCGAGATGCCAAATTTCTGAGTTATTTCTGGAAAACATTGTGGAAAAAGCTTGGGACAAGATTACTTTTCAGCACAACTTGTCATCCTCAAACTGATGGCCAAACTGAGGTAGTAAATAGAACACTTTTTTCCTTACTTAGAGCTATTGTTGGTAAGCATATGAAAAGTTGGGATGAATGCTTGCCGTTTGTTGAGTTTGCCTATAATAGAAGTGTTCATGGTACTACTAAATATTCTCCTTTTGAAGTGGTTTATGGGTTTAATCCTATCACCCCACTTGATCTAGTACCGCTACCATTAAGTGACAGATTGTGCATTGATGGAAAGAAAAAGGCTGAAATGGTGAAAGCTCTACATGAAAATGTGAAGCGACAGATTGAAAAGAAGAATGCCGCTTATGAAAACGCAGCAAACAAGGGAAGGAAGCAAGTTCAGTTCATGCCAGGTGATCTTGTTTGGATTCATCTTCGGAAGGAGAGGTTTCCCAACAAACGGAAGTCAAAACTTATGCCCAGGGCAGAAGGTCCATTCAAGATTCTGGAGAAAATAAATGACAATGCTTACAAGGTTGATTTACCAGGAAACTACAATATTTCTGCCACATTCAATGTACGAGATTTGACGCCATACTTAGATGATAATGAAGACTTAGATTTGAGGACAAATCCTTTTGAACCCGGAGAGAATGATGAGCCTCAAGTTGAACAAGAGGCTAACTTAGGCCAAGGAGCTCCATCTGGGCCGATTACACGTTCTATGGCTAAGAAGATTCAGGCCATGGTTGTCCAACAATTCAAAATGGAATCAGCCCATTTAGAATCCAAGCCCAATTTCTATATGGAGCCCAAGTTCAAGTGGGCCAATTTGATCATAATGAATAAATTATGAAAAGTCAATTATGCATGTGATGAATGCATGTGATAAGTATTGGTTAAAGTCTAAGTTAGGTGAGCTATATTTCTTTGAAAGTCTAAGTTAGATAAGTTAGGTGATCTACATTAGATGAAAAGTCTATGTTAGGTGAATTTCTATGCATGTTTTTCCAAATTAGGTGAGAATTAGATAAATCTTGGACTTATGCCATGAGGGTTGTTCTTGGCTATAAATATGGAAGTTATCAATGAGAAATGCAACCTTGAATGCTCTGAAAATTGGTTTAGCCTCTTATATGCGAATTTCTTATCTAAGTTTCATAAACTTAGTGGCGAAATTATCCTCGATTCTTATCACTCTCCCTCTTCTATTCTAGAGTGTGGCGAATCAAAGCTAGTATTCTTGAGTGTGGCGTGCAAACTTATCATTCGAGATTGTTAGTTGTTCTATCTTTTCTTCTTTTTATTTACTTGTGTTCAGGGATTGTTCAATCTGAACTTCCTTGAAGCATATCACAGAGTACCCATCTTTTGGGCTAGCCCAATTTAAGTCCTGATAATCGACGCATATCCTCACTTGCCAATCTTTCTTTGGCACAAGGACTATGTTCACAACCCACTGGGGGTATTTGGAAACCTCTAGAAAACTAACATCCCATTGCTTCATTACTTCTTCCTTGATTTTGAGGGACATCTCCGGGCTCATCCTCTTCAACTTCTGTTTCTTAGGCCTCACATTAGGGTACAAGGGTATCTTATGGGCAGCAATTTCATGATCTATTCCTGGCATATCTTAGGACCAAACAAACACATTCATATATTCCTTAAACAGATTAATCATTTCTTCCCTTTCTGGATTATCAACCCTTTTTAACTCCTTTTTATTTATACTCAGTCCTCATATTAATCACTTTGGTAGCTTCCTCATGTGGAATAATACCCTTTTTCCGAAGATTCTATTATTTTAGCAAAGGTTCGGGATATATCATCAGTTTCTAAATCATTCATATCTGTGACAACATGAGGCTCCTTCAAATAGTGCCTAGGTGCTTCTGCTTTAGACAAGAGTTCCGAGGATTCAAATTCCCTGAAAAGTGGGTAGGATTTAAACGAGATTTTGGCAAATGATAGAAACTGCTTCATTCATTCAATATTCAAAATAAAGTTCAAATTGTTAGCTATTACAAAACTCTTAAAATGACATTCAAAATATTATGCTAATGACATAGCATCCGATAACATTTCAGATTCCCAATTGTTAAGTATTTTTCCTAGCTCATCCAGCTGGATCCATACTGCCTCTGTATGCTCTCCTTCTTCTTCACTCACCATTATGACTGGGCCACCTAGGTGCATTATCTCAGCAAAAATAGGAAATGTTTCTCGGATGTGAGGTATTTCTGTTTTTCCTCTCAGCTTACCTTCCTTCCGTCGTGCCCTGTGAGTCACTATAGACAGCTCGTACCCTAACCCTTGTCATCCTGGATTTTCAGTCAACTCAACCAGTTCCCCTATGCCTTGCAACTTCACGCCCAATCCTTTTCCTTTTTGATATGCACTATTCATCATGATCTTGGCCACTACTTGATTGACATCCTTAGTAGATTCCCACACTCCCACTGGGTTCTAGTCGGCACCTTTCATAGGGTTCCCAACTTCTAACACTTCCAAAATGACCTACTCGGCATTTTCCATGTACAGTACCGTGCTTGGCTTGTTAATGATCATTTCTTCTTCACCTTTTATGGTGATGAGCCTCCCTTCATCAATGTACTTGATCCTTTGATGCACGGTTGATGGGACTGCACCAGCCATATGAATCCAAGGTCTTTCCAAAAGCATCGTATATGCTGTGTTGATGCCCATGACTTGGAACTCAACGGTAAATAGATTCGGACCAATTTCCAAAGGGAGTTCAACCTTTCCAATTACTTCCCTCCTTGTCCCATCGAAGGCTCTCACTACCATGTCATTGTACTTGATACATGACTTCTCAACCGGTAATTGCCCTAAAGTGCATAAGGGTAAGACATTCAGGGCTGACCCTCCATCAATGAGTACTTTAGCAATTACATTCTCATAGCACTTTAAAGTACTGTGGAGGCTTTGGGCTTTCCAGCCAGTGTAGGGTGCATCTCATCCCCAGAGAAGGCAATCAAGGCAGAGTTCTTTACTGCATTTATCATGTTCACCACTTTTCTTGGGGTGATATCAGGACATACATAGGCTTCATCCAACACGCTTTGTAACGCCTTTTGGTGAGCTTTTGAATTCATTATTAGGGTCAAAATAGAAATTTGGGCTAGTATTTTTTGCAGTTGATCAACCACATCATACTCACTCTGCTTCATAATTTTTAAGAACTCCTCTGTCTCCTCTCATTCTCTGTTCCTAGGGGCATCTCTTAGGTCTGAGTTTTCCCCTATTTCTAGGTTTGGGTTTGGAACTCCCTCTACATCCTTGACGGGCCTTTCTTTTGATTTCTCGTTGTCAGGAGAGCTGATGAGCCTCAAGTTGAACAAGAGGCTAACTTAGGCTAAGGAGCTCCATTTGGGCCGATTACACGTTCTATGGCTAAGAAGATTCAAGCCATGGTTGTTCAACAATTCAAAATGGAATCAGTCCATTTAGGATCCAAGCCCAATTTCTATATGGAGCCCAAGTTCAAGTGGGCCAATTTGATCATGTGCTATAATTAATAAATTATGAAAAGTCAATTATGCATGTGATGAATGCATGTGATGAAAGTTGAAATAAGTATTGGTTAAAGTCTAAGTTAGGTGAGTTATATTTCTTTGAAAGTCTAAGTTAGATAAGTTAGGTGATTTACATTAGATGAAAAGTCTATGTTAGGTGAATTTCTATGCATGTTTTTCCAAATTAGGTGAGAATTAGATAAATCTTAGACTTATGCCATGAGGGTTGTTCTTGGCTATAAATATGGAAGTTATCAATGAGAAATGCAACCTTGAATGCTCTGAAAATTGGCTTAGCCTTTTATATGTGAATTTCTTATCTAAGTTTTCTAAACTTAGTGGCGAAATTATCCTCGATTCTTATCACTCTCCCTCTTCTACTCTAGAGTGTGGCGAATCAAACCTAGTATTCTTAAGTGTGGTGTGCAAACTTATCATTTAAGATTGCTAGTTGTTCTATCTTTTTTTTTTTTTATTTACTTGTATTCAGGGATTGTTCAATCTGAACTTCCTTGAAGTATATCAATAGCATTCTATTTTAACCTGTAATTCCATAGTACAACGTGATTGCTATGATATTTATGGAGATGGCACATGGATGACAGCATAAGTACGACAAGTAAGGATCCTTTCGTTGTACTTTGCAGGGCACTATGGCTTTGGGCTGGAGTAACCTCCTTAACTTCATAGATTGGCTTATTAACTACTAGGAAGGAGCTCCTGGGCTTCGTGGGGTCAGATGATCCTTCGGTTCTGGCACCATCTTTCTCTATGACACACACACTCCCCTCAATGGGTTCTTAAGTCTTTTCAATGGTCAAAACGCTAAGTGTCATCATTCTCTATACCAATTCCTTAAACTACTCACAGTCTTCAATGTCGTGCCCCACTTCTTTTCTATGAAACTTACAGTAACTGTTATGTAACCTTCTAGGTATGTCCTGCTCCTCATCCTGAGTGAAGATATAGTCAGCGTTCTTCAAGCTTTCATACAACTGCCGCATGGTGCACGACACATCCGTCAAGTTTTTCAAATTGCGCTCTTCCCCATCTATCATGGACACTTGCTTCTCTTTATCATGATTTTGGCAAGGGGTTGGTGACAATGTTGGGGTCGTTACCTGCCCTTATGCCAATATGATTATTGCCTAATAATGCCAAAACATGCTTCCTGATGGCATCACACTTGTCAATGTTGTGCCTTGTAACTCCTATATGATACTCACAAGTAGAGTTTGAGTCATACCACCCAGGGAATAGTGGTTGAAGTGGCTTATGGCACATAAGTTTTTTTGCCACCAAGTCATGGAAGAGCTCAGACTGACTGACATTGAAGTTGGGTAATGACCTATCATCGTGAGACTATTGCATAGGCCTAAACCCTCTGTTTTGGGTCGTCATTTGCTGCAGTCCAAGATGGGATTGTGGTGGTGTCAGGTAACTCATATGATTACTCATAGCTGGACCTCGCAGCTGGTAAGACATGGCTGGGTTCTGACCATGAAATGGCGCTTGGGGATATTGACTATGCATAGGGCAAGGGTGTTGGTATGCAGCGTGGATGTGACTAACATCCCCTTCCTTCTTCCGATTGCTTATAGGCCTCCTGGTTTCCATGGAGGTACCTTCAAACAACTCGTCGTGTACATCAGCGTCTATTCTCTCTGCAACCTGGATAAGGTCAGCAAATTCATTCACATGGGTCCCCAACATTATCTTATGATACGGGGCCCCCAGGGTATGAATAAAATAGGAACATAATTCTGAGTTCAGATCAGTAAAGTGCTCGTGTGGGAGCCGTATCTAGGCTGAACTTGTATTGCCTCATGAACACATCAGTGAGATCTCTCCACTTCTTTAGTTTAGAGTGATCCAGTTTCATAAACCAATGCAATGCTGGTCAAGCTCTCATGGAAGAAGTTTATAAGGAACCTTTCATCCCTAGACCATACCGATATTTTGGTGCAGTATGACTTTAGATAATAGTGTGGATCTCCACTACCATCATATTTGGTGAACTCAAGCACCTTAAAATTTTTAGGAATGTACCTCTAGGGCTAAACATAACTCCTCCAATTCGATAGATTTCCAGTTAGTTGGCCTTTGTAAAGCTCGTAGCCTATCCTTAACCTCCGCTATATCTTCTTCCTAGTTTTTCTTCTCGTTCTCCTCTTTCACCTTGAGGCCAGTATTGGCGACAGGCTGAGTAGGACTGGTGAACAAGATAGCCGGTTTGCCTCCTGGGAGATCATAGGTGAAAAAGCCCCCAGGTTCTAATCCTGATACCCCTGTCCTTCTGCCCCTGATGTCGAGGGATTTGGTGGTCGACTTACTACCGCAGGCCGCTGTGTCGGTTCTGGTACTTCTATAGCGGATGGACTACCTGAGGTTACTCTTGGTATCTTAACACAAATTAGGGACCCCATGGTTCTCATTCACAATGTTAGTGGCATTTGACGAATCATTATTTGCAGCCACATTTGAACTTATATTATGCAATAACTTCATCATCTTTAACATTTGAGACTGCATTGTCCCCATTTGATCCTTCAAGGCTCCCACTTTGGCTTCTAACCGTTGCTCAGACTCCAATCAGTTGTTTTTGGCAGATATAGCTCTGACACGTACCTAGGTTAGATATGTTCGGCTTGACAGCTGAGCTTGGTTAGACGGATTCTTTCCCCCTTAGGCAATGTTGGCTTCTTACCTATTTTGAAAAAAAGAGCAACAGACCTTAATAATAAAACTACTACCTAGATTTCTGATTCGTCAGTACGTCGACTGGGTATAAAGGGTACAAGAACCTTGGACCCTTGAATCTTTGAGAATATGTATTGTATCACTCAATGAATCAAAGTTAACAGCTAACACAAAGGACGCTTAATGTCTACATGCACAGGTCTATTTTGCACCACACAACCTATTTCCTTGCATGATTTCTGATATTCCATATATATAGTAATGAACATATTTGATAGCCACAAGAAGAAACTGTGTTTTACTAAAAACAGAATGTTTGATTACATCACTCGATTTGAAGTTATATACATCAAAAGTGACCCAGCCATTCACTTTACAAAATACTGAAGTTGTCTCCATTTCTTATTCATCTAAAATTTCATCAACATTTTCAGATCCTCCATAAGGTTATGACACTGTGAGAAATTCAGTTACAATGCATACAAAATAGATTTGCCATGTGAGTATAATGTAAGTGCCACTTCTAATGTTTCTGATCTTTCTCCATTTGATTTTGATTCAGATTCGAGGTCAAATCTTTTTTAGGATGGAAGGAATGATGTGAGCATAGATGACAAGAGACACAATGGTATGAATGATGATATGAATTTTCCTCCGGGTCCAATTACAAGACTGAGAGCTAATAATAAATTCAAGATATCACTATAAATTTATGTGGAAAAGATCTTAGAGAACGCAGTGGAAAATCACTTGGACAACTTGGGCTTAGAGAAGAAAACTCAATTCATTCATCAAGTCATGTCCGGCCAAAATGAAGGCCTAATTCATTTGGTTATATCCTCCAAAAATTTTGCTACTGAAATAAGTGTTTTGGGCCACATTGTAATTAATTTGGGCATAGGATGTATATGGTATTAGGCATCTATTTTAATGTACTGCAGTTATTTTTAGCCTCATTTGACCCAACTTATTAGGGGGCCCAAGGTTACATTTCGAAATTAAGGTTTCTTGGGAGGTCTGAAGCTTATAAATAGGCTTAAGCCTTAATCTTGTAAGACATCAAATTTTGTTCTATAAAAAAACATTTTTAGTTTCCTTCTTGACTTGTCCAGAGTTCTTTAAGAAAGGATAGCTTGTCTTCTTCAAGAATTAATTCTTAGCAAGGTGATCTCTTGAGGGGAATTTATTCTTGTTTCTAATCAACTTATCATTTGTTTTTGTTTGCATTTGTCATTTGGGGATTCAATAGGTTGGGGCTTCATTCCATTTCATGTTCTTGCCATAATGTGTATTCAAGGAGTTTCAAGTTCTTCATAACCTTGGGGTTTCACATTACTATGAAACCCTAATTTGAAATGCAACCTTGGAGCCCCAATAAGTTGGGTTAAATGATGTCAAAAATAAGTTTAAACATCAAAATAGAAGCCCAATATATAATCATTTACATCCTAAGCCCAAATTAGTTATAATGACGTCCAAAACACTTATTTTAGTAACAACAATTCTGGATGACATATCCAAAATGAATTGAGCCTTCATTTGAATTGGGCATGAATCAGATGAATGACTTGGGTCTTCTTCTCTAAGCCCAAACCGTCCAAGTGACTTTTTTCTGCATTCTCTAAATTTTTCCACATAAATGTGCAGCAATTCCTAGAACTTCTTGGCTCTCAGTCATGTAATTGGACCCTGACAAAAGTTCTGATCATTATTCAAGCCATCATGCCTCTTGTCATTTGTGCTCACATCATTTAGTATGAAAGAAACATATGCGTAAATGAATACAATAGGAAAAAAAAAATGATGCAAGCACAGATGACAAGAGACATGATGCTTGAATGATCAAAATTTTCCTTCAGGTCTAATTACAAGACTTAGAGGTAAGAAGTTCAAGAAATTGTTACAAATTTATGTGAAAAAATTCATAAAGAATGCAGAAGAAAGTCACTTGGACAGTTTGGACTTGGTGAAGGAGACCAAGTGATCAATCTAAGCCATGTCTAGCCCAAATGAAGGCCCAATTCGTTTGGGTTATATCCTCCAGAAATATCGATACTAAAATAAGTGTTTTGGGTCACATTGTAATTAATTTGGGTGTAGGATGTATATGGTTATATATTAGGCATCTATTTTGATGTACTGAAGTTATTTTTAACCTCATTTGACCCAACTTATTAGGGGGCCCAAGGTTACATTTCGAAATTAAGGTTTCTTGGGAGGTCTGAAGCTTATAAATAGACTTGAGCCTTAACATTGTAAAACATCAAATTTTATTCCATAAAAAAAACATTTTTAGTTTCCTTCTTGGCTTGGCTAGAGTTCTTTAAGAGAAAGGATAGCTTGTCTTCTTCTATTGTAATAAGAATTAATTCTTAGCAAGGTGATCTCTTGAGGGGAATTTATTCTTGTTTCTAATCAACTTATCATTTGTATTTTCATTTACATCTGTCATTTGGGGGTTCAATAGGTTGGGGCTTCATTCCATTTCATGTTCTTGCCCTAGTGTACTAGGAGTTTTAGGTTCTTCATTACCTTGGGATTTCATATCAAAAGACACATAAAAGAAATATTTATAAAAGCATAAAAAATAATATATTTTCGAAATCAAATGAATAATAACGATGAAGATGGTGATGTATAATAACAATAATAATAATAATAATAATAATAGGAGGAAAGAAATCAATATTTACATGAAAGAGGAAGTACTTACACAGTTATAAGTAATTACTTTTGATGGAATATTTACAAAGAAAATAATTTAATTACCAATAGAAAAATCAATATATTTACAGGGTTGCCCGTATCTAGGAAGGTGACTTAGAATTTATGTCCTCTGAAAGTGATTCACAAAAAAAAAAAAAATTAGTTGATGTGTTTTAATTTGTAAAATTATTTTAATTTCTTCTAACCTAATTTCCTCACTTTTCAATTCTTTATTTTTTTAAAAAAAAAATTAGTTTTGAAATTTTTATTTTTCTTCATATGAATACACATACATATACGAAAGTAACACACGAAAAAGAATATTTTCATAAGAGTAATAAATAAATTATTTACAAAATTAAACAAGAAATAATAACAATAAGAATAAATTTCATATAGAGGGAAAGAAATCAAAATTTACATGGAAACAGAAACATTTACAAAATATAAATAAATAATTAACTTAGAATATTTACAAAGATATAGAATGTAATCACTAAAAGGAAAAGTTAAATATTTACACAAGCAGACTTGACTTAGAAAAGTGAACTAGGTCTACATACCGAATATTAGGTATTAAAGCTCATATAGTTCATAAAATGGTAGAAAACTAATGTTACTTGAACTCAGTGAAATACCTCTTGCCAAGTTAATTTCCCATGGTAAAGTATAAACTTTAATTTGTAAAACCATGTTATTCATAATTTCTTGCTCTCCTAATTTTTTATTCTTCTTCATCTATGTTAGCTTCTTGTTTTATATTGAAGGTTCCAACACAGTTACTTTTAGATCAAGACTTATAGGGTGATTTGAGCATGTCGTAATCGACCTTTCGGCGGAATAATATAAAAAGTGTTTTAATTGATTCCCAAAAACAAATATTGAAAATCAATTTATTTGGAATCGCCACCAAAATTTTTAATGGAAAACTTTGGAAAACCAATTTAAATAAAAAAGTAATAGGCAACATGGTCTGCGAAATCAGAGATGAGTTCGGGAGTCTCTTTGAGTATGGAGAAGGTGTTAAGCACCCCACAACACCCGCCCATGAGGACGGTTACCTTAAATTAGTCAATTGAAATAGAATGTGGCCTTAAATTTATCTCAATTACCCTTTATTAACATGCATGCCCATTAAATAGAGAAGACAAAAACAACAATAGTGGAAACAAACAGATAGATATTTACAAAAGGGCAGACTTGACCTAGGATAAGAGCCTAGGGCCTATATGATATGCTTCAAGGAAGTTCAGATTGAACAATCCCTGAACACAAGTAAATAAAAAGAAGAAAAGATAGAACAACTAACAATCTCGAATGATAAGTTTGCACGCCACACTTAAGAATACTAGCTTTGATTCGCCACACTCTAGAATAGAAGAGGGAAAGTGATAAGAATCGGGGATAATTTCGCCACTAAGTTTATGAAACTTAGATAAGAAATTCGCATATAAGAGGCTAAGCCAATTTTCAGAGCATTCAAGGTTGCATTTCTCATTGATAACTTCCATATTTATAGCCAAGAACAACCCTCATGGCATAAGTCTAAGATTTACCTAATTTTCACCTAATTTGGAAAAACATGCATAGAAATTCACCTAACATAGACTTTTCATCTAATGTAGATCACCTAACTTATCTAACTTAGACTTTCAAAGAAATATAGCTCACCTAACTTAGACTTTAACCAATACTTATTTCAACTTTCATGCATTTATCACATGCATAATTGACTTTTCATAATTTATTCATTATGGCACATAATCAAATTGGCCCACTTGAACTTGGGCTCCATATAGAAATTGGGCTTGGATCCTAAATGGGCTGATTCCATTTTGAATTGTTGGACAACCATGACCTGAATCTTCTTAGCCATAGAACGTGTAATTGGCCCAGATGGAGCTCCTTGGCCTAAGTTAGCCTCTTGTTCAACTTGAGGCTCATCACTATATACCCTACGGTAGAGATCGAAGTCCACGTAGTTCGACCCAAAAGACGTGTCTGTTAGTTGGTGATTTATAATTTTTGTGATGAAAATGGGAGAGTTCAAATCAAATAGATTTTTGTAAAAACAGGATTGGAATTTGAATTTGTATGTTTTAATATACAGCAACCTAAGTAATCTAATTCTCTTGATCTCTTCATTTTTCAACCTTTTAACTTTTTTTGTTTTTGGAATTTTAATCTTTATTTTGAAATTTAAATGAAATGATTACGAAATGAGATTTTGGGATTTTGGAAAGTTTATATCCTATTCTATTTCCTTTGAAATTTGAAATGAAAGGAATATTTTTAGTTTATTTAATTTATTTAATTTTGGATTTTGGTTTTTTTTTGTTTCACTTATCTTTTATTTTTTTATTTTTTTATTTTTTTTATTTCTTTTTTTTAAAGTCAGGATTGAACTCTGAACAAAATATAACAGAAAACCACCTTTGGAATTTTTGAATGTGGCATTTTAATTTGTTAAATTCATAAAACCCTGACTTTATTTATTTCGTAAATAATTCAATTAAAATATTAGTTTTTGTATTATTATTATTTTATCTATTTATCATCATTCTTATTATTTATCTTTCAAACAAGTATGTACTAAATTTCGAGGTCTAAAGAAATTAAAAATCTCACACGATCTCAAGTATTTGAGGAGAACTATATTCTCACACGACAATTTCATAAATAAGGGGAAATATTTAATTAGAATGAATATTTAATTATGATCATTTTTTCTTTATTATTATTATATTATCATTATTATTAGATAGAAGTATATTAATTTTAGGGAACTAAGGAAATTAAAATCTCACATATTCCCATGCAATCGAAGAGAACCGACTCCTCACACAATAGTTTCAAAAATGATGAAAAATATTTAATTAAGGCCAATATTTGAGTATTATTATTTTTAAAACACATGTGCTAATTTTTAAAAGATCTAAGGAGATTAAAATCTCACATGATCTCATGCAACCAAGGAGAACTGAATCCTCACACAATAATTTCATAAATAAAGGAAAATATCTAATTAAGTCAATATTAAATTATTATTATTATTTTTAAACAAATGAGCTAATTTTTTAAAAAAGATCTAAGGAGATTAAAATCTCACGTGATCTCATGCAATCGAGAAGAACCGAATCCTCACACGATAATTTCATAAATAATGGAAAATATTGAATTAAGTCAATATTAAATTATTATTATTATTTAAAACAAATGTGTTAATTTTTTAAAAGACCTAAGGAGATTAAAATCTCACGTGATCTCATGCAATCGAGGAGAACAATATTCCCACACAAAGATTTTCTTAAAACCTTACTTATGGTACCAAGATATAAGAAAATGAATAAATGAAGCAAACAATAAATAATAACTAAAGACCAAACCAACCAAAAAAAAAAAAAGAAACACAAGGCGCTATGCATGAACAGTAAACGCAATTTGGATGTGGAGAGAAAGAACAGTGTGTGCATGCAACTCACCCATGACACTGTTCCACGGCATTGCTTTAGCTTCTCATTTGAAGTGTTGTGTTGACAGCTTGCGGATTTTGGATGCTCTCTTTGGTCCTCTCATCCTTGGCTTCTCGACGTCAGTCAGGCCAGGTAAATCATTTTCACCCTTCTTCACAATTACCAAGTTCAGAACAGAAAGGTCTGGGCTCACAATGCACCCACGAACAGACTTCCTCCTGTGTTCTCCATTGCGCCTTCCATATCCTCGGAAGCAAAGAGTTCCTCTGTGGAGCAAGAGACGAACATGTCCAGGGGTCAGCACACCCTGCTTCATTGGAAAGCCTTGTTTGTCACACCCACCTGTGATTTTGAAGACGTAGCCTTTGAATTCCTCACCCAGAGCGTCACCACTGACCTCCTGTGAGATCCTTTTCTCCCAAAAAGCTTGTAGCTTCTAATCATCATCGATCTCCAGCTTCTTCTGGCATCCAGTGGTGGGATTTGCAATGTTGAACTTCATGTTGAAACCTCCCCTTGCTCCTGCCGCAATGAACTCCCAGCGTGAGCGTCCCCCTCTTTTCTCCTTTTTTCTCTGCACCAACAGCTGCTCCCCCCTCTCCTTGGCTTCAGCTCACCATTGCTGTGTCATTTTCAGCTTGCATCATCATCAGAGGTGGGGGTTGTGGGGCTGTCGCCGGCAGTGGTTGGTGGTGGTGCGAAAATATAGCTCAAACCCAAGCAGAAATGCAGCTCAAAGCAGTGCAGAAATACCACGGAAACCAACGCAGAAATACAGCAAAAATGCAGTAGAAACTAGTGCAAAAATACAGCAACAAGCAGAGCAGAAATGCAGTAGAAGCCAGTGCAGAAATGCAGCAGAAAGAAGAGCAGAAATGCAGTAGCATAACACATCGAAATATTATGCAGTAGCAACACCACTAATTTGAGCAGAAACAGAATACAAATCAGTGTGATCAGTGCAGAAATAGGACTTAAATCAGTGCAGAAACACGGCCCAAACTAGTGCAGAAATGTGGCTCGGTCGCATTGCAGAAATACTGTTTGAATCGGTGCAAACATACAACTCAAATCAATGTAGAAATACAGCAGAAACCAGCACAGAAACACAGCAGCAACCAGCGCAGAAATGCTTCCATTCTTATCTTCTCCTGTCATCTGTTCGTTCTTCTTTGTTTTCTTCTGCCCCCGCCACCTACACCACTTTCAGGACCTCATCGGTGCCCCCTCACTCTCACTAGATTTTGGCCACACCGAAACCCATCAACTTCACGCCCCCCCCTCTCTGTTTTTGGTCCTTCAGAACAGGGTTATTTCGTCTCTACTCTTCTTTCCAGTTTCTATCTTATCCCTTCGAACTCACCTTTCTCACTGCAGAAGAAAAACTCCCATCATCTTTTCGTCTCTTTCTCCTCACTCAGTCTCCCTTCTTCTCTACTACTTCCTACGCATCTCTTTCCTTCCCCACCGCTTCTTCTCTCTCTCTCTTCTTTCCAGCTTCCTTCTCGTCCTCCTCTCTCTCCTTCTTTTCTATTCTCCTTTTTTTTTTCTCCTCTCTCCACCACCAGCTCCCCCTCTCTCACTGTTTCTGTTTCCTTTCGCTCTCTTGCTCCCTCTGCACCACCAGCCTCCTTTTGCTTTTTGCCTTTCATTTCTCAGCTTTTTCTTCGGTTTTTCTGGTCCATCCTTGAAGCTTGTTTTCTCTTTTTTTAATTTAATTTTTATTATTATTACTATTATTGTTAATTAATTTTTATTTTTTGATTTATTGATTTTTGCTTTGTAATATATTTTATATTTTTATATTTCTTTATTATCTTTCTTTGATTTATTATAATTATTTTAATTAGCTAATTTTTTTGAATTGAGTTTATCTCCCATTCTTTATTTTTAATTCTAAATTGTCCCCCAATTAAAAATATCATTTGAAGTTTTGACATTTTTAATTTTCCCATTTTCTTAATTATTAATTAATTGGTGTATCCATTAATTAAACAATTAAATGATTAGGGATGGGGTGTTCACAGTTGCCCTTCTTTGCTTGTCTTTTAGGTTAGGAACGTGAATGTTGTGACAAGAAGACCTAACTTAAGAGCAAGCAAAGATATGAACACATCATTCCTCGTGTTGAGGGAATACTAGCAATAGTCAGCACCTGCATAGGACCCTGAGTTACCCAGACATGATGCAAGACTTTCGAAAGGAAAATTGCCTGGCCACAAGGCAGGACTTTTGACAAAAATGTAAATTTCCTGGACACGATGCAGGACTTTGACAGAAATGTAAATTGCCTGGACACGATGCCGGACTTTTGCAGATATGTAAATTGCCTGGACACGCTACAGGGACTTTTACAGAAATGTAAATTGCCCTAGACATGATGCAGGGACTTTTGACAAAAATGTAAATTGCCTGGACACGATGCAAGACTTTTGCATAAATATAAATTGCCCTGGATACGATGCAAGGACTTTTGACAGAAATGGAAATTGCTTGGACACAATGCAGGACTTTTGCATAAATGTAAATTGCCCTGGACACGATGCAGGGACTTTTGACAAAAATGGAAATTGCCCTGGACACAATGCAGGACTTTGACAGAAATGTAAATTGCCTGGACACGATGCAAGACTTTTGCATAAATGTAAATTGCCCTGGACACGATGCAGGGACTTTGGACAGAAATGGAAATTGCCTGGACACGATGCAGGACTTTTGCATAAATGTAAATTGCCTTGGACACGATGCAGGGACTTTTGACAGAAATGGAAATTGCCTGGACACGATGCAGGACTTTTGCATAAATGTAAATTGCCTTGGACACGATGCAGGGACTTTTGACAGAAATGTAAATTGCCCTGGACACGATGCAGGGACTTTTGACAGAAATGTAAATTGCCCTGAACACGATGCAGGACTTTGACAAAAATGTAAATTGCCTGGACACGATGCAGGACTTTTGCATAAATGTAAATTGCCCTGGACCCGATGCAGGGACTTTTGACAGAAACGTAAATGGCCCTGGAAACGATGCAGGGACTTTTGATAGAAATGGAAATTGCCTGGACACGATGCAGGACTTTTGCAAAAATGTAAATTGCCCTGGACACAATGCAGGGACTTTTGACAGAAATGGAAATTGCCTGGACACGATGCAGGACTTTTGCTGGAATGTAAATTGCCCTGGACACGATGCAGGGACTTTTGACAGAAATGGAAATTGCCTGGACACGATGCAAGATTTTTGCAGAAATGTAAATTGCCCTGGACACGATGCATGGACTTTTGACAGAAATGGAAATTGCCTGGACACGATGCAGGACTTTTGCAGAAATGTAAATTGCCCTGGACACGATGTAGGGACTTTAAATGGGGTTTGTGCTGCATAAGAATGTGACTCCGTGCGGCACGTGCTTTGGTGACCATGCAAGGTGATGCATGTCCTCTCATAAAATGTATGATGCAAATGCTTGATTTTTCTTGTTTGAAAATTTTGGATTTTCTATGCATGGGGTATGTACATATGTGGGATGCATGATGTATATGCTCAATTTATGAAAATTTTGGATATTTTAGATTCTATATGCATGAGATATTAAACAATGGAGTGCAATGTAAGTACACGTGCTGAGTGCATGATGTAAAACGCGATTTCTTTTTTATTGATACATGATTTTATTTGTAAAATGTAGTGTACATGCCGGGTGGGAAATTGTTCCTTTTATGACAAATTAAAAATCATTAAGGAGAAGAAGAGAGTGTCTGACTCCTTTTTATTCCTTTTATGACAAATTAAAATCCCTTAGGAGAAGAAGAAAGTGTCTGACTTCTTTTTATTCTACAGCATATTTTGAGAATGTGGAAAAGCGATGCAAATGCATGATGCTCAGGTGCCTTTAAAATTTGTAAATGGTTAGACTCTCTTGGTCACTTGCATATAGGAGAATTCCTTTTGCCTATCCCTTATTTGCCCTAACCCAAAGATTCAAGATCTTGATAGCATGAACATCTCATACTTTAAGCAAATCTCAGCATGGTAGGGTTTAAACGGAAACACACCAAACTTGAAGTTTCAAATTTGACCAAAGTGTCATGTTCCATTTGGATTGCCTTGAACGTGATTCTAATGTCATTCCATATGAATACTTCTGCTAGTATTGCTTTAAAAGTCAACACAAAGACATGCCATGATTTGATTTAACAATCTCAATACAATCATGCATTAAGGAGTGCAGGGCTACATGTCCATGAAAGAGGCAAATTGCCCCATTTTGAAGGGACATCGAAGAGAATGTGCAAATGGACTTAATGATTTGTGGTAAAGTGATGCCAAAGGAAAGGATGTACGGAACCAGGAGAAGTCCTAGTTTCGAGCCAGTGGCATAGTTAACATAGTCTGCATGCAATGTGATGAATTTGGCAAACAACAAATTGCCCCAGTTTGATTGAAAAGTCAACACAAAAATGCGCCATAATTCGAGTTGACAATCACAATACAATCATATGTTAAGGAATGCAAGGCTACACATCCTTGAAATAGGCTAATTGCCCCACTTTGAAGGGACATCAGATAGAATGTGCAAACAGACTTAATGATTGGTGGCAAAGTAATGCGAAAGGAAAGGGTGTATGGAACCAGGAGAAGTCCTAGTTCCAAGCCAGCAGTATGATTGGCACAATTCGAATACAATATGACAGATTTGGTAAGCAACTGATTGCCCCAATTTAATGCAATTATGGGAAATGATAAAGCACAAGAATTAGCTGGATGAATAGAGACAAGCAGTGGAAATGGATACGTTATTAAAAGATACCTTAGTTTAATGCATGTAGCATTCGATTTGGAAACTCTTCATTGATGAGAAAATGTTCTATTTTGAATTTGGACAATCACCTCAGTTCCTTTTTATTGATTGATTTTTTTGATTTTTTTATTTGACTTTCTTTTTGCCCCAATATATTCCAAGCAAGTCATACCTCAACAAAGACTTTCAAGGGTCAAAAAGTGGCCATGGTATTTGGGTTTTAAGAATGATATTAGGCTCAAAATCCCTTACCCAGGTTGAAAGGTGGTCATGGGAGTTAGGTTTTAAAAATGGTATTAGGCTTAAAATCCCTTGCCCAGGTTGAAAAGTGGTCATGGGAGTTGGGTTTTAAAAATGGTATTAGGCTTAAAATCCCTTGCCTAGGTTGAAAGGTGGTCATGGGAGTTGGGTTTTAAAAATGGTATTAGACTTAAAATCCCTTGCCCAGGTAGAAAAGTGACCCTGGTGGTTGGGTTTTAGAAATGGTATTAGGCCCAAAAATCCCTTACCCAGGTTGAAAAGTGACCCTGGTGGTTGGGTTTTAGAAATGGTATTAGGCCCAAAATCCTTTACCTAGGTTGAGAAGTGACCCTGGTGGTTAGGTATTAGGCTCAAAATCCCTTACCCAAGTCGAAAGGTGACCATGGTAATTGGGCTTTAGAAATAGTATTAGGCTTAAAATCCTTTACCTCTGGCTTTCACCATGTATTTTTAGTCTTCTCTTCTACCATGATTTTTATACCTGAGATTCACTCGAACTAGAGAGGATATATTATGGGGTTGTGATGGGATTTCATGGGTGATAATTAGGCTTAAGAAGAAAGGATGAAATGGCTCAAACGTCGATGTGGGATTGCGATGATAATTTTACTTTGACAATCACACAATCTTTGTAAGATTCAATGACTCTTCATGATTATGGAAAAGTTCTCCTTGATGATCATACTTCATTTTTTTTTACTATCTCTTTTCCTTTCTGTAAATAAGAGCTCCCTCTTTGAAGATCTCACCCTTTTGCCTTTTTCTTTATTGTCCCTATTGTTGACTTTTGTGCACTTTGCTCTTTATTCTCCTTCAAAGGAAGCCTTTTTAAAGACCCATGGTGGTTCCATGTATTGGATTCTCACCACTTCCCTGGTAGAATTCAGGTTGGGGATTTGAAGAACGTTGAAGGTTCAAAAGCCAGTGGCAGTGATTAAGTAGTGTTCAGGTGAGGAAAGGAAAAAGCTCCTCTCTAGATATGTGAATCTCAGTACAAAACCTCCTAGAGACTACCCAACCCAAAGGTTCTCTATTAAAGGTGAGAGGAACTTCCCCACTCAAGCTCAATCGGGGTGACTAGGGGTTGGAGAGACAAAGAATGCCTTGTATCCTTGGCATAGCCTGTTCATGGGACATGCATGGCCTTTGTTGATTCTTTTTTCTTTTTTGATTTGAAAGAAACTGAGGCTTTAAGATTACGTTGCCTTCGAATTTCACCATTCCCTCATCAATTGAAAACTTTCAAAGGAATCGCTTGACTTTTGGCTTTTATGGTTCCTGATCATTAAATATGGTAAAGTGTAACAAGAAGATGGGGCATCAACAACTTTGAAGAAATGAAAGGGTCTACCCAAAACATATGGTTGTGGCATTGATATTGTTAAATACCATATGGCCTAATGATGCAATTAGCTGGTACTTCAGCTATACAAAATAGTATTGACCAAACAAGCATCATCGGATGAAGAAATCATATGAAATGACGTTGTTGTTATCTTGAACATTCCTTTGGTCAAACAAGGAGCTAGGTATGGAGGTTTTCCAACTTTCCATACCATTCGTCAATTTGCTTAAGATGACGATGCATTGCTTCCATAAAGCCCACGTACTAAGGTAGGGTTTGCAATTATAATTTGGTCCATGCTATTGGAAACTGGATGTGGTTGGAGGAAAGGTCTTACCATTGTTAAAGTCAGTTATGTGGGAGTTTAGGTGGAAGGCAATCAAGGTAACCTTTAGCTTTGATAATGACAAGCTCATGATAACTTGAGACGGATCTGGGGGTGTTGGTGGCTTTTGGAAAGATTTTAGATCCTAAAACTTAGTAGAGGTGTGATGGTGGGCAGGAATTAATTAGCCAAAATATGAAGTGGCCCGGGAAGATAGGCATCAATCACATGGGATTTCATTTCATCATTGGCGGCTTGATCATAACTCAAGTCAAAATTTCCATTGCAGGTGACCAAAAGAGATCCACTTTTTCCAAATTCTTATATTTTCTATTCGAAGCATCGTGAGTATGCATGAATGCAACTTTTTTATTTTAAAAGAATAATTCAGTAAACTGATCATATTGTAATGTGTTTTTCAACCAAAAAAAAGGGTTTTTCTTAAAACTTTCATTCCTCAGGATGCTTACTGCTTCACTGGGAAAAGGGAAATGGCAAGTAGTTCATGAAGGACTAAGGACCTTACGCAATTACCACTGAGAAAACTTTAATAACCGAAATGATCTTGCAGGCCTGGTAACCTATTTGGAAAGGTCATATCACAAGTCCTTTTATTGTTGGTTACTTCAATTTCTTTTGACAGTGATTAGGTCATATTGGTCTTGGTGTAAAGTGTGCCAATAGGAAATCTCCCACCCTTTCTAAGAGCCTATTACCTCAAAGGGAGATAGACGACTATTAACTAGTTTTTAGACAGTATTAAAACGTGGGTTCACTTTATAATCCATGTTAAAATAATGTCTAACTTGATAGTTAAATGTCATGATCTAAAAAGGGTCGCCAATGTCAAATCAAAATTAGGATTTTGAACACTGCCTCTCATAAGAGCCAGTGGCTCATATGGTTAATCACTGTAAATGGGATACAATGATAACTTGTTGATCCACGAGAGGCATGTGTTTCCACATATCCCTTAGGGAGCTTATTGATCCACAGGGGTATGTGGGTTTCCACATGTCCCTCAGGGAGCTTATTAATCCACAAGGGATTGTATTGGGCAATCAATTCGGTAGAGGATGAATTTTTACATAATTGATGCCTAAAGTCTCAGTCAAAGGATTAATAAATTTCACTAATGTATTGGATATAGGCATGATTGTTTAAATGTCATTGGCCTTCCTTTGATACTAACATATTAGAGTGGAAGAACATTCTGTATACATTCTTTAACAGATTTCCTTTGACGGTCAAGTCACGAGAAATATGTATTTCACCCTGATTAAAGGCTATTTCAAAGTTTTCACCATGACACAACATCCATTTGAGGGTATAATAATCATTGCTTAGATTTGAGGGACATGAATATGGTTATTACACCATTAGGCTTGACCATAATTCTTAAAAGAACTCTCTCCCCTTCAAGAGACTCACTTGTCACACAGAGAGATGGTAGCAGCCACTACTTCGAGAGAAAGGAGTATCTACACGAGTAATAGCAATATATTTCTTTCCAACAAGTAATGTATGCATCAATTAACTAATCCATTTCGTGTAAATAATTTTTGAAAAAAAGGATTAAAATGTTCTTAATGGTTTCCTTTTAACCAAGTACCTCTAAAGGCGATTGTGTTGAGAATAATATGAGAATTTCATCATTTAGAATTTGGAAACTTTTACAAGTAGCAGTTGGATATTTTGCATTTTATTCCCTATTACTCACCAAGAGCCTTATTGGTTCATTGGGAATAATAGGTTTAACTCTCAACCCAAGGAGGAGGAGGAGGCCCTCACGTGGGCAAGGCTTAATAAAAATAAGATAACCCACTAATATACTATCTTCCTAATATATCATCAATTTTTAATGGTTCACAACCCCATTGATATAACATCAGGCCAAAGTTCCCATACTGAAGAAGCTTTCAGTTTTAGCTCATTTTGTTTAGCTAATAATGCATCGAACGACGATGTTGTGACAATTAAAGCTACATAAATTTTTTAAAAAATGTAATCATGCCATGAATGTTATGACAACATGTGAGATGAGAGTGGAATATGCTCCTTTAGTGTCCTAACTCGGGTCAACCCTATGTGTGGGAACAGTACCCTAAAGACAGTAGGCCCTAGGAAGGTTATCTATTAAGTTTGGTCCATTAAGGTGCGTAGTTTTGAGGGTAGGTCTAGCATCTTAGAGCATTACTGGTCTTCAGATTGCCCCCACTCAAAAGAGTGAGGATCACACGAATGAATTAGACTAAAAGAGGACAAAATCTCACTCTGATCAAATCCACTAGTGAGGTACAACCTGAGCGAGGTCTTCACAGTAATTTCTAGAAGCGAGAAGCTTCACAGGAAAACCAATTTAAACCTCTACTAACTTAAGGCAGGCAAGGACCCGGGTATAGAGCCCAAAAGTATGTGAGGTAGAATGTCAACGTGCTTAAAATGTGAGGGGATCCTCTAAGCCGATAGTTTACCCAACCCTCATCTGTCAAATAGCTAAATTGCAAGAGAAGTCAAGAGCTTACAGTATAAACAGGGGTCGTCTATTCTAAGGTTTTATTCACATGTTATCTATCCTGACATATGTGTTACAAATGAACTAACGAAATTACGTGGTAAATAAGGAACTTTAAGCATGTTATATAATTGAAAAGGAAGAAATACATCTATACAAATAGGAAAAATAAATAACAAATACATAAGAACATACAGGCATATCATGCGACCACAAGAGATAAATAAACACGAAAACACCGAAAACACCAAAGAAGAATTAAGAAAAATTAAACCAAACAAAACACGACAAGAGTAATCAAGATAATAAACAGCCATATTCTTTCAATTGACTTATTAAGTAGGCTTGACTCACGAAATATCCCCAGTGGAGTCACCAAACTGTCGTAACCGACCTTTCGGTGAAATAAAATAAAAAATGATTTAATTGATTCCCAAAAACGAATATTGAAAATCAATTGATTTGGAGTCGCCACCAAAATTTTTAATGGAAAACTTTGGAAAACTAATTTAAATAAAAAAAGAAAAAGGCAACATGGTATGCGAAATCAGATATCAGTTCAGGAGTCTATTTGAGTGTGGGGAAGGTGTTAGGCACCCCACAACACCCGCCCATGAGAACGGTTACCTTAAATTAGTCAATTGAAATAGAATATGACCTTAAATTTATCTCAATTACCCTTTATTAACATGCATGCCCGTTAAACTGAGAAGACAAAAACGACAATAGTGGAAACAAACAGCTAGATATTTACAAAGGGCGGACTTGACCTAGGATGAAAACCTAAGGCTTACGTACCCAGTGATTGGGATCAAAGTCCACGTAGTTTGACCAAATGGCATGTTTATTGGTTGGTAATTTATAATTTTTATGATGAGAACAGGAGAATTCAAATTAAATAGATTTTTGTAAACAAAACAGGATTGGAATTTGAATTTGTGTGTTTTAATATACAGCAACCTAAGTAATCTAACTCTCTTGCTCTCTTCATTTTTCTCTCATTTTAATTTATTATTTTTGTATTGTTATTATTGTTATTATTATTTTAAAACAAGCATGTGCTGATTTTGGAAATCCAAAGAGATTAAAATCTCACATGACCCCATGCAATCGAAGAGAATAGTATTCTCACTCAATAATTTCGTAAATAATAGAAGGTATTTAATTAAGGTAAATGTTTAATTACTATTATTTTTAGAACCACTGTGTACTAAATTTAGAGATCTAAGGAGATTAAAATCACACATGATCCCAGGCAATTGAGGAGAATAGAATTCTCACACGACAATTTCATAAATAATGGAAAATATTATCAAAGTCAATATTTGATTATTATTATATTTAAAACAAGTGTGTACTAATTTTAGAGATCCAAAGAGATTATAATCACACATGATCCCAGGCAATCGAGGAGAATAGAATCCTCACACGATAATTTCATAAATAATGAAAAATTATTTAAATAGAGTCAATATTTAATTATTATTATTTTTAAAACAAATGTGCTAATTTTAAAAAGAAAAAATCTAAAGAGATTAAAATCTTACATGATCTCATGCAATTGAGGAGAACAATGTTCTCACATGATTGTTTCGTAAATAATGGACGATGTTTAAATAGGATGAATATTTAATTATTATTGTTTATCTATTTATCTCAGAAAAGCGTGTATTAATTTTTGAAGCCTAAGAAGCCTAGAAATCTCACACAACCTCTGTTCGTTACTTCCAAAGTGCCTAAGGAGGTCAGTAGCCCCACACAACAACTTTTCCAACATAATGCCTAATTAGAAAAATTTATCTATTTATCCTTCTATTATTATTATCATTTGTTGTTAAGGTGTCTTTATTTTTATTAGTGATATTCTTATTTCTCTTTTCTTATTATATCTTTCAAAAATCATCAACTTCATAGTCTAAGGAGACTAAAGTCTCACATAGCTTAAATATCCGAAGAGACTGACTGTCCCACACGGTAACCCATTTTCCCTAATCTTTCTTTTAATAAATAAAGATAATTTAGAATAGATCATTTTTACATATTGAAGTTATTCATTCATTTGATATGAGTAATTATGCATTAACTTCTAAAGCCTAAGGAGACTAAGATCTCACATGGCTTTATATTGATTAACTTTTAAGTGTTTGAGGAGACTAATAGTCTCACTTGGCAACTCCAAAAATAATAAAATAAAATAAAAATTCAAAGTTAATTCATTTGGTAATTTTGTAGATGAAAATACCCAAAGCTAACTCTGAACCAATTATATATTTAATCTTTCTATTTCAAGAATGGCCCTACCACAAACTTTAAAAGTAAAGTTTGAAGATTAGGATATATATATATATATCTATAAACTCTTACTGGTTTCACATTGATCCCAACCCACATGAATCATCCATTTTTCGAACACCATCTTACTTCACAACACAAAAAGCCATTTTTGGTGATTAATCCATTTAAGAAATAGATTTGTTTTCATGGTGCAAGAGGACCATGAAAATGGACCGATGCCTTTTCCCCATTTTTGGCTCACACCCAATGCATATAAGGATTGTGGTTGACTACACTACTGTGTTTATTTTCCAGCTACTGATGTTCACTGATAATAAGCTTGCTGCTGGAATGGGTTTGTGAGCTAAGGGTATCATTGAAGTGCTAAACCAAAACATGAACCTCATATGGAAGATGAGCCAATAAAGATGACATGCAGTGACATATAACAGAACTCATGAAGGGAAGAAAAAGGAGGTGCTACTCTGAAATCGAAACCTATTAAAAAAAACGTGCTGCCAAGGCTTTGAAAGAAAGAAAAAAAAATTAAACATTGTGGATGGAACCTTGGATAAAGGCCACTGTATGGGCATGAGTTGTTATAGAAAAATAAAGAGATATCATGTAGCCTTAGTTCAGCATGTTCTGATAGCAAAACCGGAGGTTAGAGTAGTCGACCTTGTCCTAAGTTTCGACGTGACTTCTGCCGTGAAGTTACAGCAGTTTCGACAGCCTTAGAGGAAGAAGATGCAGCAAACTTATAGCAATATTTTTTTGACAGCAACAGAGAAAAGAAAGTGCAGCGAACTTACAACAATTTTTGGCAGAAAAATAAGAATCTTGTACAGCTACTTCCAGCGAGTTTTTGACAGCCAATGGGTGTTACATTGCTGTGATATTACAGCGATCTTGTAGCAACATTTTTTGATAGAAAGAAATGATGGCCTTGAAGCAGAATGAAGTTGAACAAAAGTAGAAAACAAAGGAAGGCGGTGAAGCTGCAAACCGAGGAGCTTGAACAGCCACTTCCAGCGCTCTTCATGGCCTCTGTTTGCCTCTGTTTTAGTGTGTATGAACAGAGGAATTGGCTCCAACAGTGTCACCATTGCCATGCATGCACGTAAACCAGCTAACCTCCACCTTGAACTTCTCTTCCTTGTCTCCCCTTTTGACCTTCAGGAGCATGTTAAACTTTGCAGAATCATCGATGACCTCTGCCTTTGCATCAACAACCTCATGAAGCTCATAAGGCAGTAATGAGTTAGACCTCTGCTGGATAGTCTTAACAGCATGATTTGCTGCATCCTGAACTTGAGGATCATGTGCTGGCACTGTTTGCCATCTTGGTTTATGGCCATCTTTCTTGAGACCAAGATCAGAACTGGTAAATGCCAGCACATCACCAGCATATTTGAACTCTTGAAGTTCTTTAAGGTTCAACCAGGGTTTCACCCAGATCATGGCTTCATAAATCTTTCGCTTGCCAGCATCCACGGCCTCAAGTGTAAGATGATGCAGGGTACCAGCAACAACCTGTTCCTGTGCCTTCACTACCCTTGCAAACTCCAGCAATGCATTCTCTTTCTGGTTATGCTCCTCAACAGCGAAACGTGCAAGGCCTTCAATGTCAGCGCTGTTCTGAGTATCTTTGGAATCGCGCACACCTCCGAGCGTGGCCATTTCAGCGTGATCAAAATCAGAACAATCCGCCAGGGATGGTCGAAGTAGAAAGAGGAAGAAGAAGAAGATGAAGAGGAAAGCAAGAGATGGAATCCAAGAAGAAGAAGAGCGACCCCGAGAGGGATTTGCTGCTCTCATTCCATCTCTTACTTCGCCAAAAAAGGCCTCCTTTAACGCACAGTCTCTTTCTTTCTACAAAGCCAAACACGCCTTCGCTCTCTCTCTCTCTTTGTCTCGCCTTTTGCTTTTTTATTATGTTTTCTGCACCACGACTGCCCCCTCTCTCCAACGAGCTCCTCCCTTTTCCCACGGTTTGGCCACACCACTCCAGAAGAGTCCTCCTCCCTCCTTTCGGTTTTCTGGTTTCGTTTCAGTCTGTGCCCTCCTTCTCTCAGTTTCTGCTTCTGCTTTTTCTTTTTCCTTTTCTGTTCCACGACTGCCCCTCTCACATGTTTTCTGTTTTACGTTTCTTTTCTATTCCCTGCACCACCAACCTCCTTTTTCGCTATCTGCTTTTTTCCTTCTTTTCACTTTTTCCTACAGCTGTTTCACGTGATGTTGTTTGGCAGCCTTATCACTTTACCCCTTTTTTTTTTATTTAATTTTTTTAATTTTCTATTTTTGTTTTGTCATATACATTTTTTATTTTTTTATCTTTTGCTTTTTACTTATTATAATTATTTTAATTAGTTAATTCTATTTTTTGGTTTTGAGTTTATTGAATTTCTCCCATTATTTATTTTTAATTTCAAATTGTCTCCCAATTAGAAATGTCATTTGAATTTTTGTCATCTTTCATTTTCCTATTTTCTTAATTAGTTAATTGATGTATCAATTAATTGAATAATTAAGTGATTAAGGATGGGGTGTTCACATAACACATGTAGCATTTTGGCTTCGCTCATCACTACAATTTTTTGGGATTAGTCAACACTTGTATTTAGTGGGAATGTCTTTCCCTTGTATTTAGTGGAGACACTTATCACTTGTATTTAGTACGGATGTTTAATGGGAATATGTTATATTCAATCATTGTATTTTTTGTACAATGCTGTAAGGAATCAAAAGAAAATCATATGTATTACTTTGAAATTCTCAAATACTAATTATCTTGGTAGCCTGCCTAATTTAAAAATGATTACATCATCCGTTTGACTATTACATTCATTCCCATTTTAAAACTAATTCAGACTGTTACAGCTATTCAGCACAATACATAACAATTTACAACAAGCCTATTTCTATTTGCTTGACAGCTATTCTGCATTTTCTTTCAACTTGACAGCAAGTGCACCTTTCCTCATGTTCATCAGGCTCCACCTGTGCTCATCAGTCTCATTTCCTTTGTTTCAGCTAAGTTCTCTTCCACCTCAGGTTCAGGTCTCATTTGGCAGCCCTCGCAGTCTGAAACTGAACCTGAAACTGAAAAAAACAATTAGCTTCTGAAACTGACAGCATAATATACAAGTAGCTTCCTATAATTTGTCAAGCTTTGTGTGAGATTACACTCATTGTTTAAATAAAGCATGCATTTAAAAAACCTTGTATTGTTCACCCATCGTTTTATATAATTAGGATTAGCTACTTTATTGTGTTAGATTACTCATTGTTTAAATAAGGCATGCAACAACTTTCATAATTAGCATCAATCAGAAAAGGGGGGTGTGCAATAAAGTCCTCCTTCATACTTAATATAATCTATAGTGGTAAAATATTTATATTTAATATAATATATATATATATATTTAACAAATTATTAATCAGCAATAGTTAATATTTATAAATTAAGAAGAATTAAAATTACCATAATAATAATAATACATATAATAAGAGGGAAGTATCAAAATGGTCCTCCACCTATACTCTGTGATAATTGGTCCCTCACAATAAACCGTGACAATTAATCTATCAAAAATTTCATTTTATGCAAAATAAATTTCTCATTACAATAAATGGAGGAACTAATTTTGTACAAATTTAAATTTGTAAGGGAATAATTTGTCACAATTAAATCATGGGAGACTACAAAGTGGGGTTTGTCTACATAATAATAATAATATATACAGAGTCAATCTGTATAATAGTGATATATTTATTAAAATCGATGTTTATAATATTTAAATTAATAACATAATTAAATATGTATTATAAATTAATTTATAAATTACTATTAATAATTAATAATTAATAATAAACTAATCATTAAATAACTAATATATTCAATAACAATAATTAATGTGCCATAAAATTAATTAAAGAATATTAGAATATTTTATTTCTAATGAATATTGAATTTCTATTTTTATATTCAAATGTTTATAATTAAATAAATATAGTAATTAAATAATAATAAATATATTCATTAAAATAATAACTAAAAAATCAAATATATAAACAGGATATATATTATATATAAATTTATCATAAAAGAAATATAAAATATTATATAATAAACACATAACATAAATAAATTTATTCAAAAATATAACAATAAATATATCTAAAATATATATATTATATATCTCTCTCTCTAAAATATCATAATTGTTATATAATAATATCTATTAATAATATATATTTTATATCTTTTTTAATATATTTTTATTTTTTACTAACATTTAATATATATTTCATATATTAATATATGATATATAAATATATTTTTATATATTATATTCTTTGACTTGATTTTGTTTAAATTTAAATTTGTGAAAGACTAATTTGTTACAATTAAATAATTGTAGGGGAGTAAAGTAAGAATAATATATATAGTAATAATTTGTATAATAATGGTATATATTTAATAAATTATTATAATACATTTTTATTAAATTCAAGGTCTATAATATTTAAATTAATATCATAATTAAATAAATTAATTAATTAATTATACATAAGTAATTAGATAATAAATAAATGTATTCATTAAATTAGTAACTAAATAATTAAAAATAGAAATTAAATATATTAATTGGGTATCTATTATATATAAATTTATCATATAAGAATTACATAGTATAATAGAATAAACATAATATAACTAACTTTATATAAAAATATAACAATAAATATATATATATATATAATTTTTATATATATAATATCATAATTATTATATAATTATATTGCTTAATATATATTTTACATATATGTTTTAATATATTTATATCTTTACTACTATTTAATATATATTTCATATATTATTATATGTTATCTAAATATATTTTTATATATTATATTACTTCGACGATCAAGTGCAGTCACTTGTCGTTCATGTATATTAGTAAATTATTTATATTTAATAAATTATACTTAATCTAATATGTAATAATATAATATATATTTAACAAATTATAAATTAAAAATAATTTAAAAGTAACATAATAATAATGCAAAGTACCAAAATGGTTCTCTCTACCTTTACAGTGACAATTTATATGATATATTAGTCTATCAAAAATCTTATTTAAATCAAATGGAGAAATTGATTTTATACAAATTTTAATTTTAATTTGGCATGATTAAATTGTGGAAGAATTACAATTGTGTACTTTTTTATATAATATATACTGTATAATGATATATATAATAAATTATTGATTTATTCTACTAAATTATTCAAATATATATTTACTAAATTATTTATTAGATTCAATGTCTATAATATTTAAATTAGTAAAAGAAGCTTAATAAAAATAAATATAATTAAGTTAGTATTAAAAATTAATATTAATAATTAATCATAATAAATTAATAATAATTACTATTATTAGAATATTTTATTTCAATTGAATAATGAATTTCTATTTTTATATTCATATGTTTATAATTAAATAAATATAATAATTAAATATACACTAGTATTTAAAGAATAAATAAAAATATTCAATAATTTAATAACTAAATAGTCAATAATATAATTACAATATATCAATTGGATGTATATTATATATAAATTTATCATATAAGAAATTTACATAAAAGTATACAGTAAATAGATATTTAATATTACAATAACAATATAATAATATCGGTTAATATAAATTTTATATATTTTTTTAAGTAAATAATAAATATAAATTTTATATATTGTTTAATATGAACTTTCTTGAAGCACATCAATATATATACTTAATTTTTTCTTATGGTTTCTAATACATAAATATATTATGAGTTTATGTATTTCAGATGTACCAAATGCAATCATGCAAGGCCTAAAGAAATAATGAAAACACAGAATCATGGAAGACAAAAATCTTCAGAAACTTATTCACAGTTGTTAGTCTATAATTTCCAGAATCAGCAGTGACTGAATTTGAGTCATAAGATTACCAAACATATATATCATACAAGTTCCAAGATAAGGCTTCCAATAGAATACATAAATTAACAGTAACAGGAAGCTACGAGGAACACAATCCCCAATAATAGTTCAGACACCAAATCCTCCAAATTTCCATTTCAAAAGCATACATTTGCACTACTGTTATTTGCGGCCTAATGTTTCCACCGTATCTTCAAGGTCCACTAGCATATAACCTGGTCCACTCATTTGTTGCAGATTTCAAAGCAACCTAGTAAGATAAGTGACGGTCAGAGTTCAAGTTAAAAGTTCTTAGTCATACTGTGAGAAGCAATGCACAATTAAAAAGAAACCTCATAAACAACTTGTCACATGTATGCCATTTAAATCCATTGATAAAGTATCTTCATTATCACAGGCACTATTTTTTAAAACATAATTTCATGATTTTTTCTTATTCATACCTTATCTTTTTTATTTTTGCTATTTTGAAAATATAATAAGTGAGAAATGGAGTACAATTCAGGAGGGTCAGGACACTAACAAAGAAAGTATAACAAGAAAAAAAATGTTTCAGTACCATAGCATAGTAGAAAATTTCAAAAAATACAAGTCAACATTTTACAATATGCCATTACTATCAGATCGTGTTATGTTTCTCATTCGAAATCGAAATGAGTAGATTGAAATTAATTTATCTCAAAGGATATTACCATCAAGAAACTTTTAGACATATTGTCCTTACGTGCAAAAGAAAAGTGGAAAAAAAATGTTCTCTATCCACACAAGTAAATACTATAATGAAGCATGAACACATCTGATAAGCATGGAGATAAAGATACTAAATGTGCAGTGCATTTAAATTGCTGAAACAGTTAGAGAGCTTAACTACTTTACAATGACATATCTACAATACTAAAATATCACATTTTGCATTGCATATCATCTATCTAGTGTCCATTATCACATTTTGCATTGCATATCTTCTGCATTATTCCACAACCATACAAGCATGTAATCAAATCGCAAATTAGAAAGCATATTTTTGAATCGTGAATCGTATAACGTATCGATCGTAAAATTTAGTAACAAATAAAAAACAATTTGAAATATAAAATATGACACATGTAATATGCATAAAATGCTCAAAACAAATTTCCAAGAACCTTATTAACCATGTGATTTGTTAGTAATTAATTCATAAAATAAATTCAAATAATATCTTATTTGCTTTCTTTATAAAAAGCATAGATTATACTTACAACCAATTCATTGATTTTTCACATTTTTGAATTGCAAAGTCATGTTATTCTACCATATTGTCTTGAATCGCATTATTCATATTATGAGCTTTGTGACTCGTTGTGAATTGTAAGATTCAATTTATAAATTGTACAATTTAGAACTACTTCCAATTCAGTCAATCGTTGGCTTCATGACTCGTCTCAAATCGTAAGATTCAAATCTTGAATCGTAAGATTCTTATTATGCATTCAAGTATCTAAGAATCAGTATTTAGATTAATCTTTTCCAAATTAATTATAGAATAGTAGAATGATTATCAACCAATTTTGTAAAAACTGTCATCATCATAATAGGAAAGCAATGAAAAATTTTACCCAAAAAATGCAGGTTTTTTTTAAGGATAAAATAAGCGCTCATTATGAAAGGGAATGAGAGACAACAAAAATTTAAGATAATTTGTGGCAAATATTAATGAATGAGTTACTTAGACTAATCTATACAAAGATGCGTAAATGAACACAAAGCTTAACACACTAAACAGGAGCTAGCTAGCTGTAAAGGTTTTAAGAGAGTATATGAAAATTCCAAACTTTAAATTATGTGGCAGTATTTCCAAATGTATATATAGTTATCAGATATCATATTTCTATAAATTTTAAGACAACCAAATAATAAAAGCTTCCAGCTTTGCGCTATTGTAACGTATAGCTTATGTCAAAGAGACGTGTGATTCCCAGGACTTCATGTTTCACAGTGTCATACTAAGGCCCGTTTGGTTACTAAATCAATATGAAGGAATGGAAATGGAAATGAGAGTGTCTCCTATTTCCATGTTTGATTGACAGATTGGGGCTCCATTCCCATTCCTTAGAAAACTTACTCTCCTTCATATAAGAGAGAGCTGTTTTCTCAGGTAAAGGGAATAGAATCAGACTACTCTCTTGGAAATAAAATATACTGGATAAAAATATCTCTGTTTATAATAATTTTTAGATAAAAATATCTCTGTGATATATTAAAACCCTAATTTATTATTATTTATTTATTATTTATTATGAAATTATGATTTCTAATTATTATTAATTTATATAATATATATTATTATATTATTATATTAATATATAATTATATTATTAATTAATAATGTAAATATATGTCTACCTTTTTTTGGAGAGACATGCCCATTTCTATTTCTTCTCACTTCTTCCCACTCTTTCTCTTACTCTCATTCATATTTCTATTGTATCAATTCTAACAATCAAATGAGTCTTAAATATCTTAAGTCAGCCCCAAAAATTATTCTTGGACAAAACAACAATATAAAGAAGGCAAACTAAAAATGCTTTTCTTTCTAAGGAGTGATATAAATCTTAGAAAATATGAATATCATTTTTAAAATACTAGACAATATCAAGAAACCAAGGACAAAAACAGTAATGAATATCTATATAAAAAGCGATAGATAAAAATGCCAAAAGGATACATGGAGCAATATCCACAAGGGATTGCAATGCACAGTACAAATTGGACCATATCCAATTGGCATTTAGAATTTTAATATATTCCAATTTCCATATCCTAACTACCTACCCCAGGACATAAAAACTCCGAGAACATTAGGATGCTGAACAAACAATATAAAAAAAATTTCTAACAGAAAAATCAGACAAACAAAATATCACTTAACTCGATATCCAAAAAGAATGAATCATTAGAAAGAGAAGAGTACCACAAACTTAATAATAAATATATAAATAGATAAATTTGATAAAAAAGTAATACATCATTTAAAAAGTAAAAAAATTTCTTGTCACTGTCAATGACTAATCAATCCAATCAAACCCATAACCAATTGCGTCTAAACGGAAAACAAAGTATCATACTGAGACAATAAGGATCATCCAAACTAAAACTTAACAGGAAGAAACCCTAGAAATTCAAAAAAAAAAAAAAAAAGGACAATCCAATCGCACTACGGGAGTAATGTAAGTATCTAATTTTAATAAGATTACATCCCAAATGGGAGAAACCCAAAGTACCCAGAAGAAAAAAGTTTCATATGGATCATCCGTCTACAAGAAATTGACAGAAAACCTAACAAATCCGTTCAGCTTGAGAGGAACTTGAAAGTAACGAGATTAGCGAGTTAGGAGAGTACCATTGAGAATTATTCAGGGAGAGAAAAGTGAGACAGAGAAGCCCGAAGATGCCTGAATATCAGTACCTGCCGCTGCTGCTGTTCCCATGAGCGGTGAAGATGAACTTGAAAGTAGCAAGATTAGCGAGATTGAGAAGCTGAAGAGATAAAAGAGTAGCGTTGAGGACTATTCAGAGCTAGACTGGGAAGCTGAAGAGGATAGGAGAGTACCATTGAGGATTATTCAGAGAGACTAGAAGCTGAAGAGGAAGGGTTACGTTTGAGTCGAGTACGGTGTTCGTGATGCAATTTGGCCAGATGTCCCCAGATACACTTTCTCAGTTAAAATTGTCAAAAATACAATTTTGGTCCCTTCATTTTATTTAAGATTTTCATTTCATCCCTTAACTTCATTTAAATTTAATCTTTTAAGTTTATTTTAAGTTTCACTTGTCCTAACCCCATTTAATTTTAATGATACTTTAATTTTACTTTAAGTTTTATTTTCCTTCTTTAAATTTATTTGGTTCTAATTTGGATCTTAAGTTTTACTTTTGGTCGCCTAATTTTATTTTGTCTCAATTTGCCCTTAAATTTTAAAAACTTCTCATGTTGTTTTCCCCTCAAATATTGTCAAATTAGGATGCTTTAAATAGTTAAATTTGTGTATAAATTAAGAGTTATAACTATTAGAAAACAAATTGGGTAAGTAGTACTAACATGGAGAGAACCAAAATTAAAACTAATTCGTCTATTGAGTACTGATTAACTATATTTGTTATGTAAAAAATATGGGATATCAATGTACTAAATGACTCATAATTAATGTTTACTCATATTTTACTCATTTTTTATTCTTATTGAACTTCAATTCTCATAACAATGTAATACTTGTTTAGAATCATGAATGAGGAATTAACAACCTATTTGCATAAACAATGTGTATAATTTTGTAATAATAAATTTCTTTAAGCTCTCACCACAATTACAATAAAATGAAAAATCATAAATTTCTTTCCTCTTCTACATTAATAAATTTTAAAAGCTAATTGATATATTTTTAGCTCACATTCTTCATATTTTAAATATCATAGTATAAAATATCAAGATTTAAAATATTTAAAATTTTAAAATTTTATGTTTAAATTTTTTTAATTCCTGATATATCAACAACTTCACTGTCTTTCAATACACAATCAGTACATTGATTAGACAATTACGAATCAAGCATATAAGGCACATGAAGCCATGATATTTAGATATATTATTGCTCATATGAAGCCATGATCTTTGTTGCCCAAAAGTTTGAAATTGTTTAAGTGTTTGTGAGTTTATTAACTATTGAGGTGATTGTTCATCTCAGATTTGGTTCTCATTTGTCATGTAACTATGTTCAATTGATCTCTTAAATTTTCAGAGATAATACAAAGGGTAGGCCCTACACTTTACTATAGTAGTCTATTGAGATAAAAATATCTTTGTAGAAACTTACGTAATATATATTCCTGTCGAGTGAGAGGGGACAACCCCACTTAGTTGAAGAAGAAGGAATATATATATATATATATATATATAATTAAAATTAGCCTAAGGAACTAATCTTATAAGATAATTGGATGCATCTCTACGGTTATGTTGATTAGGTGATTTAGTAACTAATTTAAAATTTAATCCTTTATGGAACTCAACTAAAATAAAAATAATAATAAATAAATGATTATATCCAAATATGTATATATATATATATATATATATTGTTATATTGTGAGATATTAACATATGTAGTGTCAATAACTGTCACCCAAAATCAAAACCTGATTAGAAACTGCTTATATAATGCAAACAAGAACCTGAAAACCAAGTCCTGAAGCCACTTACACATAAAGCTAAATATTAGTCCACCGACCATAAAAATATATTAAATATTTATATATTTAATATCATATTTATTATATAATAACATTGGTCACTACATATTTCATATATTTGTTTTAATATATTTATATGTTTTACTAGTATTTAATATATATTTCATATATTAATATACGATATCTAAATATACTTTTATTTATTATATTCCTTGACTTAAGGATAGTTCCTATCAACCATCATGATGACAAGCCATAACGACAATCAATATTTTGTTGTCTTTAAGACAAATTATATATTCATTTCACATAAATTGGTAAATTATATATATTTAATAAATTATATCTAATATAATAGGTATTAACATGAAATATATTTAACAAATTAATAATCAGCAATATTTAATAGATTTAATAATTTGGTAAATTATAAATTAAAAACAATTTATGATAATTAAATTGTGGGGGAGTCGCAAAATACAAAAGTAAAGGTTTAATAGTGTAATTTTATCTATATAAAAATAATATATATAATAATAGTCTGTATAATAATGATACATATTTAATGAATTATTTATTTGTAATATTAATTTATTAAAATATATATTTATTAAATTCAATGCCTATGATATTTATATTAATATAGTAATTAAATACGTATTATAAATTAGTATTACAAATTAATATTAATATGTAATAATAAATTAATCATTAAATAACTAATATATTCAATAACAATAATTAATATTTCATTATAATAATTAAAAAATATTGGAGTATTTTATTTCTATTGAATATTGAATTTCTATTTTTATATTAAAATATTTGTAATTAAATAACTATATGAATTAAATATACAATAGTAATTAAGTAAATAATAAATATATTCACTAAATTGTAACTAAATAATTAAAAATATAAATTAAATATATTAATTGGATATATATATATATATTATATATAAATTTATCATGTAAGAAATATATAATACAATATAATAAACATATAATATAAATAAATTTATATAAAAGTATAACAATAAATTTATATTAAATATTAATATATTTAATATTGTATTTATTATATAATAATATTAGTCAATACATATTTTATATATTTGTTTAATATATTTATATTTTTAATAATACTTAATATATATTTCATATATTAATATGCAATATCCAAATATATTTTTGTATATTATATTCCTTGACTTAAAGATAGTCCCTGTCAATCATTGTGATGACAAGCCCTAACAACGGCCAGTCTTTAACTGTCTTTGAGACAAATTATATATACATTTCACGTAAATTGATAAATTATATATTTAATAAATTTTATCTAATATAATGTGTATTAATATGACATATACTTAATAAATTAATAATCAACAATATTTAATAGATTTAATATTTTGGTAGATTATAAATTAAAAAAATTTTGCCACAATTAAATTGTGGGGGGCTCGCAAAGTGCAAAAATGAGGGTTTAATTGTGTAATTTTGTCTATATAAAAATAATATATTGTAATAGTTTGTATAATAATGATACATACTTAATGAATTATTTATTCATAATATTAATTTATTAAAATGCGTAATTATTAAATTCAATGCCGATAATATTTAAATTAATATGGTAATTAAATAATATTATAAATTAATGTAATAAATTAGTATTAAGAATTAATATTAATATGTAATAATAAAGTAATCATTAAATAACTAATATATTCGATAATAATAATTAATATTCCGTAATAATAATTAGAGAATATTGGAGTATTTTATTTCTATTGAATGCTTAGTTTCTATTTTTATATTCAAATATTTGTAATTAAATAAATATATGAATTAAATATACAATAGTAATTAAAAAATAATAAATATATTCATTAAATTAGTAACTAAATAATTAAACATATAAATTAAATATATTAATTGGATATATATTATATATAAATTTATCATGTAAGAAATATATAATATAATATAATAAACATATACTATAAATAAATTTATATAGAAATATAGCAATAAATATATATTAAATTTTAATATATTTAATATCATATTTATTATATAATAATATCCATCAATACATATTTTATCTATTTGTTTCAATATATTTATATTTTCTTTTACTAATATTTAATATATATTTCATATATTAATATATGATATCTAAATATATTTTTATATATTATATTCATTGACTTAAGGACAGTCCTTATTAACCATCATGACGACAAGTCCTAAAGATGGTTAGTATTTGACTGTCATGAAAATAAATTATATATACATTTCACATAGATTGGTATATTATATATATTTAATAAATTATATCTAATATAATATGAATTAATATGATATATATTTAAAAAATTATTAATCAACAATATTTAATATTTTAGTAAATTATAAATTAAAAAAAATTTAAAATGAACTTAATAATATTACATATAATATGATAGAGGTACCAAATTGGTCCTCCACTTTTACACTATAGGACAAATTGGTCTTTCACAAATTTATTTATGTACAAAATTAGTCCCTCCAATTGTGGTACAAAATTAGTCCTTCGTTACCATAATTGGAGGAACTAATTTTGTACATAAATAAATTTGTGAAGGACTAATTTGTCATAATTAAATTATAGGGGAGTCATAAAGTACAAAAGTATGGGTTTAATTGTGTAATTTTGTCTCTATAATAATAATAATAATAATAATAATAATAATAATATATTATAATAGTCTATATAATAATAATGCATATTTAATAAATTATTTATTCATAATTTTAAATTCTTAAAATATATATGTATTAAATTATCTATTAAATTCAATGTCTATTATATTTAAAATAATATAATAATTAAATAAATATTGTAACATCCCTAATTTAGTAATTTTTAATTTAAGCTAAATTATTTAGGAGAAAATCAGAAAGAATTAAATATGAACAAATATGCCCAATCGAATTATATAAAGAAAACAACTTATAACTTAATTTTAAGGCATAGGGGCAAAATAATCATTTTAGAAAAATGCAATTAAATTGAGGGTGACTCACAAAGTACAACAGTGAGAGTTCAATTAAATTCTTTTGTCTATACGGTAATAATATATTTAGTAATAATATGTATAATAATGATACATATTTAATAAATTAATGATTTATTATATTAAATTATTAAAATATATATTTATTAAATTACTTACTAAATTCAATGTCTATAATATTTAAATCAATATAATAGTTAATTACATATTGTAAATTAACATCATTAAATTAGTATTATAAATTAACGCTAAAAATTAATAAAAAAATAAACATTAAATTACATATATATAATAAATAACAATAATTAATATTCCACAATAATAATTAGAGAATATTAGAATATTTTATTTCTTTTGGATATTGAATAAGTATTTTTAAATTCATATATTTGTAATAAAGTAAATATATTAATTAAATACATGTTAGTGATTAAATAATAAATAAAAATATTCACTAAATTAGTAACCAAAATATTAAAAATATAAATTTTATATATTAATTTTATATATATTATATATAAATTTGTCATATAACAAATATATAATATAATGTAATGAACGTATAATATAAAAAAATAACAATAAATATATATTAAATGCTTATATATTTAATAACATATTTATCCTATAATAATATCGATCAAAACATATTTTATTTTATTACACATATTTATAAATATTAAATTATTTATTAAATTCAATGTCTATGATATTTAAATTAATATAATTATTAATTACATATTGTAAATGAACATAATTAAATAAGTATTTTAAATTGATGGTAGAAATTAATAATATATTAACCATTAAATTACTGATATATTCAGGAACAATAATTAATATTTCACAATAATAATTAGAAAATATTATAATATTTTGTTTCTTCTGGATATTGAATTTCTATTTTTATATTCGTATATTTGTAATTAAATAATTATTTTGAGCATATATACAATAGTAAATAAATAATAAATAAACATATTCATTAAATTAGTAACTAAATAATTAAAAGTATAGATGAAATATACTAATTGGTTATATATTTTATATAAATTTATCACCTAAGAAATATATAATATAATGTAATAAACATAAAATATAAATAAATTTATATAAAAATATAACAATAAATATATATTAAATACTTACATAATTAATACCATATTTATTATATAATAATATTGGTCAATACGCATTTTATTTTTTTTGTGTTGGTATACTTATATTTTTTAACTAATATTCAATATATATTTTATATATTAATATACAATATCCAAATATATTTTTATACAACATATTCCATGACTTTAGAGAGACTAATTTCTTACAATTAAATTGTGGGGAGTCACAAAGTGCCAAAGAGAGGTTTTAATTGCGTACTTTCATTTATGTAATAATAACATATATAGTTATAATGGGCATAATAGTGATACATATTTAATAAATTAGTCCTTTATTTTATTAAATTATTAAAATATGTATTTATTAAATTACTTACTAAATTCAATGCATATAATATTTAAATTCATATAATAATTAACCACATATTGTAAATTAACATAATTAAATTAGTATTATAAATTAATGCTAAAAATTAATAAAAAATTAATCATTAATTTACTGATTTGTTCAATAACAATAATAAATATTCCACAATAATAATTAGAGAATATTAAAGTATTTTATTTCTTCTGGATATTGAATTTCTATTTTTAAATTCATATATTTGTAATTAAGTAAATATATTAATTAAATATATGTTAGTAATTAAATAATAAATAAACATATTCACTAATTTAGTAACTAAATAATTAAAAACATAAATTAAATATATTATAAACAAATTTGTCATATAAAAAATATATAATATAATGCAATAAACATATAATATAAATAAATTTATATAAATTTCTCATATAACAAATATGTAATATAATGTAATAAACATATAATATAAGTAAATATATATTAAAATATAACAATAAATATATTAAATATTTATATACTTAATATCTTATTCATTATACGATAATATCAGTCAATACTTATTCTATTCATCTGTTTTAGTATATTTATATATTTTAACTAATATTTATTATATATTTTGTATATTAATATACGATATCTAAATATATTTTTATACATTATATTCCTTAACTTCATGGCAATCCCTATTAACTGTCATGAAGACAAATTATACATATATTTCATGTATATTAGTAAATTATATATATTAAATAATTATATAATATAATTTGAATTATTATAAGATATATTTAACCAATTATTAACCAACAATATTTATGAGATTTAATATTTTGGAAAATTATAAAGTAAAAAAAATTTAAATTGACATAATAATAATACATATAATAAGAGGAAAGTACAAAATTGGTCATCCACCTTTGCACTTTATGATAATTTGGTCCCTCACAATGCACTATAACAAATTAGATGAAATATTCAAATTGGATATATATTATATATAAATTTATCATATGTGAAATATATAATATAATGTAATAAATATATCATATTAATAAATATGTGTAAAAATATATTAAATAAAAATAATTAATATTCCAAAATAACAATTAGATAATATTATAGTACTTTATTTCTTTTGGATATTGAATTTCTATTTTTAAATTCATATATTTGTAATTAAGTAAATATATTAATTAAATATACGTTAGCAATTAAATAATAAATAAACATATTCACTAAATTAGATACTAAATAATTGAAGATATAAATTAAATATATTAATTTGATATATATATTATATATAAATTTATCATATAAGAAATAAATAATATAATGCAATGAACATATAATATAGATAAATTATATAAAACTATAACAATAAATATAGAATACATATTTGTATATTTAATAACATATTTATTATATAATAATATCAGTCAAAACATATGTTATTTTATTACATATTTTTATTAAATTCAATGTGTATGATGTTTAAATTAATATAATTATTAATTACATATTGTAAATGAACATAATTAAATTAGTGTTACAAATTAATGCTAGAAATTAATAAAAAAATTCATCATTAAAATATTGATATATTCAATAACAATAATTAATATTTCACAATAATAATTAGAGAATATTAGAGTATTTTATTTCTTCTGGACATCAAATTTCAATTTTTATATTTGTAGACTTGTAATTAAATAAATATATTAATCAAATATGCATTAGTAATTAAATAATAAATAAATATATTCATTAAATTAGTAACTAAAGAATTAAAGGTATAGTTGAAATATTCTACTTGGATATATATTATATTTCATTTATCACATATGAAATATATAATATATTGTAATAAATATATAATATAAATAAATATATGTGAAAATATAACAATAAATATATATTAAATATTTATATATTTAATAAAATATTTATTATGCAATAATATCAGTCAAAACATATGTTATTTTATTACACATATTTATATTCAAATTAAAATATTTTAAATTAATTAATTACACATAGTAAATTAACATAATTAAATTAGTATTATATATTAATGCTAAAAATTAATAATAAATTAATTATTAAATTACTTATATATTCAATAACAATAAATAATATTTCAAAATTATAATTAGAGAATATTAGAGTATTTTATTTCTTTTGGATATTGAATTTCTATTTTTAAATTCATATATTTGTAATTAAGTAAATATTAATTAAATATACGTTAGTAATTAAATAATAAATAAACATATTCCCTAAATTAGATACATAGTAATTGAAAATATAAATTAAATATATTAATTTGATATTATATATATATATATATCATATAAGAAATATATAATATAATGTAATAAACATATAATATAAATAAATTTATATGAAACAATAACAATAAATATATAATAAATATTTTTATATTTAATAAAAAATTTCTTATAAACATGTGTTATTTTATTACACATATTATTTTTATTAAATTCAATGTCTATGATGTTTAAATTAATATAATTATTGATTACATATTGTAAATGAACATAATTAAATTAGTACTACAAACTAATGCTCGAAATTAATCATTAAAATACTGATATATTCAATAACAATAATAAATATTCCACAATAATAATTAGTAAATATTAGAGTATTTTTTTCTCATGGACATAGAATTTCTATTCTTATATTCGTACATTTGTAACTAAATAATAAATAAACATATTCATTAAATTAATAACTAAAGAATTAAGAGTATAGATGAAATATTCAAATTGGATATATATTATATATGAATTTACCATATGTGAAATATATAATATAATGTAATAAATATATAATATTAATAAATTTATTTAAAATATAGCATTAAATATATATTAAATATTTATATATTTAATAACATATTTACTATATACTAATATTGGTCAATACATATTTTATTTATTTTTGTATATTTATATTTTTAACTAATATTTAATATGTATTTTATATATTAATAAATGATATTTAATTATATTCTTATACATTATATTCTTTGACTTCAAGACAATCCCTGTTAATCGTCGTGAAGACAAATTATATATATATATATATTAAATAATTATATAATATAATGTGAATTATTATAATATATATTTAACAAATTATTAATCCGCAATATTTATGAGATTTAATATTTTTGAAAAGTGTAAATTAAAAAAAATTTAAAATGAACATTATAATAATACATATAATATGTGGAAAGTGCCAAATTGTTCCTTTACTTTTACACTTTGTGACAATTTGGTCCCTCACAATGCACTATGACAAATTAATCCCTCAAAAATTTTTTTTTCATGAAAAATTTACCCCTCATTCCTACAATTGGAGGACCTGATTTTATACATTTGGGAGGGACTAATTTGTCACAATTAAAATGTGGGAAAGTCACAAAAAGCAAAAGTGAGGGTTCAATTGTGTACTTTCGTCTATGCAATAATAATATATATAGTAATAATGTATATAATAATTAATATTCCACAATAATAATTAGAGAATATTAGAGTATTTTATTTCTTCTGGACATTGAATTTCAATTTCTATTCGTGTATTTGTAATTAAATAAATACATTAATCAAATAGTCATTAGAAATTAAACAATAAATAAACATATTCCTTAAATTATTAACTAAATAATTAAAAGTATAAATGAAAAATTCTAATTTAATATATATTATACTAATATAACATATTCCTTCAATACATATTTTTATTTATTTGTTTTTGTATATTTAAAAATATTAACCAATATTTAATATATATATATATATATATTTATATATTTATATATTAATATACGATATCTAAATATATTCTCATACATTATATTCCTTGACTTTAAGGCAAACTCTGTTGATCGTTGTGAAGACAAATTATACATATATTTTATGTTTATTAGTAAATTTTATATATATATATATATATATATATAAAGTAATTATATAATATAATGTGAATTATATTAGTATATATTGAACAAATTATTAATCAACAATATTTTTTAGATTTAATATTTTTGAAAATGGTTAATTAAGAATAATTTAAAATTATAATAATTAAGGGAAAGTACTAAATTGGTCTTCCACCGTTATGCTTTGTGACAATATCGTTCCTCACAATGCACAATGACAAATTAGTTCCTCAAAAATTTCTTTTTTATGAAAAATTTATCCCCTATTGCTTTAATTTGAGGGACTGATTTTGTACATAATTAAATTTGAGAGAGACTAATTTGCCACAATGAAATTGTGGGAGAGTCACGAAATGCAAAAGTGAAGGTTCAATTATGTACTTTCGTCTATACGATAGTAATATATATAGTAATAATATGTATAATAATTATACATATTTAATATATTAATCCTTTATTATATTAAATTAATAAAATATATTTATTAAATTACTTATTAAATTCAATGTCTATGACATTTAAATTAATATAATAATTAATTACATATTGTAAATGAACATAATTAAATTAGTATTATAAATTAATGCTAAAAATTATTAAAAAATAAATCTTGTAATTACTAATATATTCAATAATAATAATAATTAATAATTCACAATAATAATTAGATAATATTAGAGTATTTTATTTCTTCAAGACATTGAATTTCTATTTTTATATTTGTGTATTTGTAATTAAATTAATTAATTAATTAAATAGTCATTAGTAATTAAATAATAAATAAAAAATTCATTAAATTATTAAGCAAATAATTAAAAGTATAAATAGAATATTCAAATTTTAAATATATTATATATAAATTTATCACAAAAGAAATATATAATATAATGTAATAAACATATAATATAAATAAATATATGAAAAAATATAACAATAAATATATATCAAATATTTATACATTTGATAACATATTTATTATGTAATGATATTGGTCAAAACATATGTTATTTTATTATTCATATTTATATTTATTAAATTCAATGTCTGGGATATTTAAATTAATATAATAATTAATTACATACTACAAATGAACAAAATAAAATTAGTATTACAAATTAATGCCAAAAATTAATAATAAATTAATCATTAAATTATTGATACACTCAATAAAAATAATTAATATTCAACAATAATTAATTACATATTGTAAATGAACATAACGAAATTAGTAATATAAATATATATTAAATATTTATATATTTAATATCCTATTTATTATATAATAATATCTTCAATACGTATTTTTTTTTGTTTTAGTATATTTATATTTTTTAACTAATATTGAATATATATTTTATATATTAATAAACATTATCTAAATATAAATTTATACATTAAATTCCTTGACTTTAGGGCAGTCCCTATTGACCGTCTTGAAGACAAATAATACATATATTTCATGTCTATCTTTAAATTATATATATATATATATATATATAATAATTATTTAATATAATGTGAATTATTATAATATACATTTAACAAATTATTAATCAGCAATATTTATGAGATTTAATATTTCTGAAAAGTATAAATTAAAAACAGTTTAAAATTGACATAATAATTAAACATATAATAAGAGGAAAATACCAAATTGGTCCTCCACCTTTACATTTTGTGATAATTTGGTTCCTCACAATGTATTGTGACAAATTACTCCCTCAAAAATCTTTTTCCATAGGAAATTTGTCTTTCATTATTACAATTGGAGAGACTGATTTTGTACACATTTAAATTTAGAAGGACTAATTTGTCACAATTAAATTGTGGGGGAGTCACAAAGTGTAAGAGTGAGGGTTCAATTGTGTACTTTTGTCTATACAATAATAATATATATAGTAATAATGCATATAATAATAATACATATTTAATAAATTAATCACTTATTATATTAAATTATTAAAATATATAGTTATTAAATTACTTATTAAATTCAATGTCTATAATATTTAAATTAATGTAATAATTAACTACGTATTGTAAATAAACATAATTAAATTAATAACATATTTATTATATAATAATATCAGTCAATACATATTTTATTTATTTTATTTATATTTTTTAACTAATATTTAATATATATTTTATATATTAACATATGATATCTAAATATATTCTTATACATTATATTCTTTAACTTCAGGGCAGTCCCTGTTGTTCGTCGTGAAGACAAATTATACATATATTTTATGTCTATTAGTAAATTATATATATTTAATAAAATATGTATTAATATAATATATATTTAACAAATTACTAATCATCAATATTTAATAGATTTAATATTTTGGTAGGTTGTAAATTAAAAATAAAATAAAATAATTAAAATAATAATACGTATAATAAGCGAAAAGTTTCAAATTTGTCCTCCACATTTACACTTTGGGACAATTTGGTCCCCCGCAATGCACTGTGACAAATTAGTTCATCAAAACTCTTTTCTTAGGGAAAATCTGTCCCTTATTACAACAATATGATGGACTGATTTTGTATAGATTTAAATTTATGATGGATGAATTAGTTACAAGTAAATTTTGGATGTGTCACAAAGTGCAAAAGTGAGGGATTATTTGCATACTTTCATCTTTAAAATAATAATATATATAGTAATGATGTGTGTAATAATGGTACATATTTGAAAAATTATTTATTTATTATATTAAATTATTAAAAATATATTCAATAAATTACTTATTAAATTCAATGTCAATAATATTTAAAATATATGATTATTAAATTAGTCACTAAATTCAATGTCTATAATATTTAAATTAATATATTAGTCAATCACATATTGTAAATTAACATAATTAAATTAGTATTATAAATTAATGCTAAAAATTGATTAAAAAAATAATCATTAAATTACTGATATATTCAATAACAATAATTAATATTCAAAAATTATAATTAGAGAATATTAGAGTATTTTATTTCTTTTGGATATTGAATTTCCATTTTTAAATTCAGATATATGTAATTAGGTAAATATATTAATCCAATATACGTTAGTAATTAAATAATAAATAAACTTATTCACTAAATTAGTAACTAAATAATTAATAATATAAATTAAACCTATTCATTGGATACGTATCATATAAAAATTTATCATATAAGAAATATATAATATAAATAAATATATGTCAAAATATAGCAATAAATATATATTAAATATTTATATATTTAATATCATATTAATTATATAATAATATCGGTCAAAACATATCTTATTCTATTTCACATATTTATATTTAATAAATTATTTATTAAATTAATATAATTATTAATTACATATTGTAAATGAGCATAATTAAATATGTATTACAAATTAATGCTACAAAACTAATAACAAATTAACCATTAAATTATTGTTATATTCAAGAACAATAATTAATATTCCACAATAATAATTAGAGAATATTACAGTATTTTATTTCTTCTTGACATTGAATTTCTACTTTTATATTCGTATATCTGTAATTAAATAAATATACTAATCAAATATGCATTAGTGATTAAATAATAAAAAAACATATTCATTAAATTAGTAACTAAATAATTAGAAGTATAGATGAAATATTCTAATTGGTTATATATTTTATATAAATTTATCACATAAGGAATATATAATACAATGTAATAAACATATAATATAAATAAATATATATAAAAATATAACAATAAATATATATTAAAAATTTATATACTTAATATCTTATTTATTACAAGATAATATCGGCCAATACTTATTTTATTCATTTTTTTAGTATATTTTTATATTTTAACTAATATTTAATATATTTTTTATTTATTTATGTACAATATCTAAATATATTCTTATACATTATATTGCTTAACTTTAGGGCAGTATTTATTGACCGTCGTGAAGACAAATTATACATATATTTCATATATATTAGCAAATAGTCTATTCTAATTAATAAATAAACATATTCATTAAATTAGTAACTAAATAATTAAAAGCATAAATGAAATATTCTAATTATATATATTATATATAAATTTATCACATAAGAAATATATAATTAAAAATATATTAATTTGATGTGTACTATATATAAATTTATCATATAACACATATATAATATAATGTAATCAACATATAATATAAATAAATTTATGTAAAACTATAACAATAAATATATATTAAACATTTGTATATTTAATAATATGTTTATTATATAATAATATCGATCAAAACATAATTTATTTTATTACAAAAATTTATATTTATTAAATTCAATGTTTATGATATTTAAATTAATATAATTAATAATTACATATTGTAAATGAACATAATTAAATTAGTATTACAAATTAATAATAAATTAATCATTACTGATGCATTCAGTAATAATAATTAATATTTCACAACAATAATTAGAGAATATTAGAGTATTTTTTTTTTCTTTTGGACATTGAATTTTTGTTTTTATATTCATATATTTGTAATTAAATAAATATTTAATCATATATATATAATAGTAAATAAATAATAAATAAACATATTCATTAATATAATATATATTTAACAAACTACTAGTCATCAATATTTAATAGATTTAATATGTTGGTATATTATAAATTAACAACAATATAAAATTAACTTGATAATAATATGTATAATAAGAGCGAAGTTCCAAATTTGTCCTCCTGCAATGCATTATGACAAATTTTTTCCTTAAAACACTTTTATGAAAAATTTTTCCCTCATTACTACAATAGAAGGAACTAATTTTATTTAGATTTCAATTTGTGAGGGACTAATTTGTCACAATTAAAATTTGGAGGTGTCACAAAGTGCAAAAGTGAGGGTTCATTTGTGTATTTTCGTCTTTAAAATAACAATATATGTAGTAATAATGTGTGTAATAATTAAACATATTTAAAAAATTATTTATTTATTATACTATATTATTAATAAATATTAAAAATTAAATTACTTATTAAATTCAATGTCAATAATATTTAAATTAATATAATAATTAATTACACATTGTAAATAAACATAATTAAATTAGTATTATAAGTTAATGCTAAAAATGAATAATAAATTAATCATTAAATTACTGATATATTGAATAACAATAATTAATATTTGACAATAATACTTAGAGAATATTATAGTACTTTATTTTTTTTGGATATTGAATTTGTATTTTTAAATTCATATATTTGTAATTAAGTAAATATATTAATTAAATACACATTACTAATTAAATAATAAATAAACATATTCACTAAAATTAGTAACGAAATAAATAAAATTATAAATTAAATATATTAATTGGATATATATTATTTATAAATTAAACATATAAAAAATATAAAATATAATGTAATAAACATATAATATAAATAAATTTATATAAAAATATAACAATAAATATGTATTAAGTATTTGTATATTTGATAAAATATATTTTATGTAAGAATATTGGTCAAAATATATTTTATTTTATTACACGTATTTATATTTATTAAATTTTTTATTAAATTCAATGTCTATGATATTTTAATTAATATAATTATTAATTACATATGGTAAATGAGCATAATTAAATAAGTGTTACAAATTAAAGCTAAAAATTAATAATAAATTAATCATTAAATTACTGATGTATTCAGTAACAATAACTAATATTCCACAATAATAATTAGAGAGTATTAGAGTATTTTATTTCTTCTAAATGTTGAATTTCTATTATTATGTTCATATATTTGTAATTAAATAAATATGCTAATCATATATACAATAGTAAATAAATAATAAATAACCATATTCATTAAATTAGTAACTAAATAATTAAAAGTATGGATGAAATATACTATTAGGTTATATAAATTTATCAATAAGGAATATATAATATAATGTAATAAACAAATAATACAAATAAATAAATAAATATATATATATATAAATATAAATAAATAAATATATATATATATATATAAATATATAAATATATATTAAACATTTATATACAAAATATCTTATTCATTATATGTTAATATCGGTCAATACTTATTTTATATACTTGTTTTAGTATATTTATATATTTTAACTAATATTTAATATTTATTTTATATATTATTATACGATATCTAAATATATTTTTATACATTATATTCCTTGACTTCAGGGTCGTCCTTGTTAATCATCATGAAGATAAATTATATATATTAAATAATTATATAATATAATATGAATTATTATAACATATATTTAACAAATTATTAATGAGCAATATTTATGAGATTTAATAATTTTGAAAATTATAAAGTAAAAAAAATTTAAAATTAGCATAATAATAATATATATAATAAGAGGGAAGTACCAAATTGATCTTCCACCTTTACACTTTGTGACAATTTGGCCCCTCACAATGCACTGTAACAAATTAGTCACTTAAAAATCTTTTTTCATGAAAAATTTGTCCATCATTCTTATAATTGGAGGGACTAATCTTGTATAAATTTAAATTTGAGAGGAACTAATTTGCCGCAATTAAATTGTAGAGGAGTCACAAAGTGCAAAAGTAAGAGTTCAATTGCGAATTTTCGTCTATGCAATAATAATATATGTAGTAATAATATGTATAATAAAGATATGTATTTAATTAATTAATCATTTATTGTATTAAATTATTAAAATATATATTTATGAAATTACTTATTAAATTCAATGTCTTTGATATTTAAATTAAATAATAACTAATTACATATTGTAAATGAACATAATTAAATTTGTATAATAAATTAATGCTAAAAATTAATAAAAAATTTATCATTAAATTACTTATATATTCAATAAAAATAATTAATATTCCACAATAATAATTAGATAATATTAAAGTATTTTATTTCTTTTGGATATTGAATTTCTATTTTTAAATTCATATATTTGTAATTAAGTAAATATATTAATTAAATATACGTTAGTACTTAAATAAAAAATAAATATATCCACTAAATTAGTAACTAAATAATTTAAAATATAAATTAAATATATTAATTGGTTATATATTATATATAAATTTATGATATAAGAAATATATAATATAATGTAATAAACATATAATATAGATAAATTTATGTAAAAATATAACAATAAATATACGTTAAATATTTATATATTAATAACATATTTATTATGTAATAATATTGGTAAAAAAATATGTTATTTTATTACACATTTATATTTATTAAATTCAGTATCTATGATATTTAAATTAATGTAATAATTAATTACATATTGTAAATGAAGATAATTAAATTAGTATTACAAACTAATGCCAGAACTTAATAATAAACTAATCATTAAATTACTTATGTATTCGATAACAATAATTAATATTTCACAGCAGTAATTAGAAAATATTAGAGTATTTTATTTCCCCTGGACATTGAATTTCTATTTTTATATTCGTAAATTTGTAATTAAATAAATATATCAATTAAATATACATTAGAAATTAAATAATAAATAAAAATATTCACTAAATTAGTAACTAAATAATTAAAAGTATAGATGAAATATTCTAATTGGATATATATTATATTAAAATTTATCATATGAGAAATATATAATATTTGAGTACTTTATTTCTTTTGGATATTGAATTTCTATTTTTAAATTCATATATTTATAATTCAGTAAATATATTAATTAAATGCACATTACTAATTAAATAATAAATAAACATATTCACTAAATTAGTAACTAAATAATTAAAAGTATAGATGAAATATACTAATTGGTTATATATTTTATATAAATTTATCACATAAGAAATATATAATATAATGTAATAAACATAAAATATAAATAAATTTATATAAAAATATAACAACAAATACGTATTAATTATTTCTATATTTAATAAAATATATTTTATATAATAATATCGGTCAAAATATAATTTATTTTATTACACATGTTTATATTTATTAAATTTTTTATTAAATTCAATGTCTATCATGTTTAAATTAATATAATTATTAATTATAAATTGTAAATGAACATAATTAAATAAGTATTACAATAATTATATAATGTATTTATATTTATATTTCATATATATTACTAAATTATATTTATGGAATAATTATATAATATAATGTGTCTGTTTATAATATATATATAACAAATTATTAATCAACAATATTTTTTAGATTTAATATTTTGGAAAAGTATAAATTAAAAAAATTTAACATAAACATAATAATAATAATAATAATAATAATAATAAATAATAAGAAAAAAGTACTAAATTAGTCCTCCACCGTTACACTTTGAGAGGGACTAATTTGTCTCAATTAGATTAGGGGGGAGCCACAAAATATAAAAGTGAGGGTTCAATTGAGTAATTTCGTCAATAAAATATAATATATATAGTAATAATGTTCATAATAATAATAATAATATATATATATTTAATAAAATAATCATTTATTATATTAAATTATTACATATTGTAAATGAACATAATTAAATAAGTATTACAAATTAATGCTAGAAATTAATAATAAATTAACTATCAAATTTATGACATATTCAGGAATAATAATTAATATTCCTCAATAATAATTAGAGTATTTTATTTCTTCTTGACATTGAATATTTATTTTTATATTTGTATATTTGTAATTAAATAAATATATTAAACAAATATTCATTAGTAATTAAATAATAAATAAACATATTCATTAAATTAGTAACTAAATAATTAAAAGCATAGAAGAAATATTCTAATTGGTTATATATTTTATATAAATTTATCGCATAAGAAATATATAATATAGTGTAATAAACATATAATATTAATAAATATATATAAAAATGTAATAGTAAATATATATATATATATATATATTAAACATTTATATACTTAATATTTTATTCATTATACGATAATATCGATCAATACTTATTTTATTTATTTATTTAGTATATTTATATATTTTAACTAATAATTAATATATTTTTTATATATTAATATACGATAGCTAAATAGATTCATATACATTATATTCCTTGAGATTAAGGCAGACACTGTTGACCGTCGTGAAGACAAATTATACATATATAAATTTATGATATAAGAAATATATAATATAATGTAATAAATATATAATATAAATAAATACATATTAAATTTTATATATTAAATACCATATTTGTTATTTAATAACATCGGCCAATACATATTTTATTTATTTCTTTTAGTATATTTATATATTGTAACTAAAATTTAATATATATATTTTATATATTAATATGCTATATTCTAAATATATTTCTATATATTATATTCTTTGACTTCTGGATAGTCCCCGTTGACTGTCGTTAAGACAAATTATACATATATTTAATGTATATTAGTAAAATATATATATATAAATAAAATAATAATAAAATATAAAATGAAGTATTATAAAGTATATTTAAAAAATTATTAATGAGCAATATTTATGCGATTTAATATTTTTTAAAATTATAAATTAAAAAACTTTAGAATAAACTTAATAATAATACATATAATAAGAGGAAAGTACCAAATTTGTCTTGCACCTTTACACATTGAGATAATTTAGTCCCTTACAATGTACAAGACAAATTAGTCCCTTAAAAATCTTTTTTTATGGAACAATAATTAATATTCCAAAATATTAATTAGAGAATATTACAGTATTTTATTTCTTCTTGACATTGAATTTCTATTTTTATATTCTTATATTTGTAATTAAATAAATATATTAATCAAATATGCATTATTGATTAAATAATAAATAAACATATTCATTAAATTAGTAACTAAATAATTAGAAGTATAGATGAAATATTCTAATTGGTTATATATTTTATATAAATTTATCACAAAAGAAATATATAATACAACGTAACAAACATATAATATAAATATATATATATAAATATAATAATAAATATATATTTAAAATTTATATGCTTAATATGTTATTTATTATACAATAATATCGGTCAATACTTATTTTATTCATTTGTTTTAGTATATTTTTATATTTTAACTAATATTTAATATATAATTTCTTTATTTATATATAATATCTAAATATATTCTTATACATTATATTGCTTGACTTTAGGCCAGTACTTGTTGATTGTCTTGAAGATAAATTATACATATATTTCATTTATATTAGCAAATTATATATACTAAATAATTATAGAATATAATGTGAATTATTATAATATATATTTAACAAATTATTAATCAGCAATATTTATGATATTTAATATTTCTAAAAATTATATATTAAAAAAAACTTAAAATAAATATAATAATACATATAATTAAAGGGAAGTACCAAATTGGTTCTCCACTTGAAGTATATATAAATTAATCAAATTTACATTAGTAATTAAATAAGAAACTAAATAATTAAAGGTATAGATGAAATATTCTAATTGGATATATATTATATTTCATTTATCACATATGAAATATATAATATAAATAAATATAAGTGAAAATATAACAATAAATATATATTAAATATTTATCTATTTAATAACATATTTATTACGTAACAATATCAGTCAAAACATATGTTATTTTTTTACACATTTATTTTTATTAAATTCAATGTCTATGATGTTTAAATTAATAAAATTATTAATTACATATTGTAAATGAACATAATTAAATTAGTATTACAAACTAATGGCAAAAATTAACAGTAAAATAATCATTAAATTACTGATATATTCAATAAAAATAATTAATAATCTACAATAATAATTAGAGAATATTAGAGTATTTTATTTCTTTTGGACATTCAATTTCTATTTTTGTATTTGTACATTTGAAATTAAATAAATATATTAATCAAATATTCAATAGTAATTAAATAATAAATAAACATATTCATTAAATTAGTAACTAAATAATTAAAAGTATAGATGAAATATTCCACTTGGATATATGTTATATATAAATTTATCATATTTGAAATATTTAATATAATGTAATAAATATATTATATTAATAAATATATGTAAAAATATAACAATAAATATCTGTATTAAATATTTATATATTTAATAACATATTTATTATGTAATAATATTGGTCAGAACCTATGTTATTTTATTACTCATATTTATATTTAAATTAACATATTTTGAATTAATTAATTACATATTGTAAATGAACATAATTAAATTAGTATTATAAATCAATGCTAGAAATTAATAATAAATTAATCATTAAATTACTGATATATTCAATAACAATAATTAATATTCTAAAATAATAATTAGAGAATATTAGCATATTTTATTTCTTCTGGATGTTGAATTTCTATTTTTAAATTCATGTATTTGAAATTAAGCAGTTATATTAATTAAATATACGTTAGCAATTAAATAATAAATAAACCTATTTACTAAATTAGTTACAAAATAATTGAAAATATAAAGTAAATACATTAATTAGATATATATTATATATACATTTATCAGATAAGAAATATATATTATAATGTAATAAATGTATAGCATAAATAAATATATGAAAAAAATAACAATATATATATATATATATATATTTATATATTTAATATCATATTTATTATATAATAATATCGGTTAAAACATATATTATTTTATTACACATGTTTATTTTTATACCAATAATGCGTATAACAATTATAATACATAATTAAGAAATTAATCATTTATTATTATAAATGATTAAAATATATATATATATATATTTATGAAATTACTTATTAAATTCAATGTCTACAATATTTAAATTAATATAACAATTAATTACATATCGTAAATGAATATAATTAAATTAGTATTATAAATTAATGCTAAAAATTAATTAAAAAAATCATCATTAAATTACTTATGTATTCAATAACAATAATTAATATTCCAAAATAATAATTAGAGAAAATTAGAGTATTTTATATATTTTGATATTGAATTTGTATTTTTAAATTCATATAGTTGTAATTAAGTAGATATATTAATTAAATATACGTTATTAATTAAATAATAAATAAAAAATAAAAAATATTCACTAATTTAGTAACTAAATAATTAAAATATAAAATAAATATATTAATTTGATATATATTACATATAAATTTATCATAAAACAAATATATAATTGTTGTAACTGACCTTTCGACGAGAAGGAATAAAAAGTGTTTAAATTAATTCGCAAAAATGAATCTTGAAAACCAATTTATTTAGAGTCGCTACCAAAATTTTTAACGGAAAACTTTGGAAATCCAATTTAAAACAAAAAACAAAAAGGCAAAATGGCCTGCGAAATCAAAGATGGGTTCGGGAGTCTGTTTGAGTGTGAGAAAGGTATTAGGTACCCCACAATATCCATCCATAAGGACGGTTACCATATGATCTTGAATTTATCTCAATTACCCTTTATTGACATGTATGTTCGTTAAACAGATGAGACAAAATCAACAATAACGAAAGCAAACTAATAGATATTTACAAGGGACGGACTTGACCTAGGATGAAAACCTATGGCCTACGTACCCTGTAAAAGGGATCAACATCTATGTAATTTGATCAAAAAGGCATGTCTATTGGTTGATGATTTGTAAGTTTTGTAATGAGAATAGGAGGGTTTAAATTAAATAGATTTTCATAAACAAAATAGGATTAGAATTTGGTTTGTGTGTTTTAATTTACGACAACTTGATTAATCTAGCTCTCTTGATATCTTCATTTTCTCTCTTTTTATTTTTTTTTTTCTGTTTAGTTTTGGATTTTAAATCTTTATTTTGAAATTTAAATGAAATGATTATGAGATAAGATTTTTAGGATTTTTGGGATTTATATTTTTTTGGAATTGAAATATAATTATAATGAAAGGAATATTTTAGAATTTATTTATTTTTTAGATTTTCAAAATTGGAATTTATCATTGAAATTAAGACGAAAATGAAATCATTTTTTTATATTTTTGAATTTATGTATTTTTTTAAAATTAGAATTTATTATTGAAATTAGGATGAAATTATAACGGAAAGTCATTTTTCAAAAATTTTGAATTTACATATTTTTAGGGTTTTTTGGATTTTTTTATTTTGAAAGTGAGGTTATAAGTAATAGGACTTTTAATTAATTATATATATATTATTTGAATTTATTCTGAACTTTAAACTATAATGAAAAAAATATTTCTATGATTTTTGAATTTATGATTTTTGTATATATATATATATTTATTTAAAAAAATTAGAATTTATTTGAAATTTAAAGTAAAACTAAAATAAAAAAATTCTTAGGATTTTTAATTATATCATAAGTAAGATAAACATCCTTATTTTTTTTTTTATTTCATCCCAATATTTTAAATGTTAATTTTTTTTGAAACATGAGGAGGCTCCGGGTTTCACGTGGTTTCTACTAATTAACCTTTGGGTGCTTGAGGGGACAAATTATCTCACTCGAGAACCCAAAATATGAAATAAAATATTTGGAAATTCTTTGAAATTTTGTTTTTATGTATTTTTATGGATTTTGAAATTAGAATTCTTTTAGTCTTATTTTTAATAAGATCGATTCCCTAAAAGCCTATAGAGACCCAAGTCCCACATGACATTTTTTTAATAACTTAAATTTTATAAAACACCAACTTAATTATTTTGTAAATAATAGAAAATACTTAATTAAGATATTCATTTTTGCATTATTATTATTATTATTATTTTTAAAACAAGTATGTACTAATTTTCGGGGTTTAAGGAAATTAAAATCTCACACGACCCTAAGCACTTAAAGACAGTAATATTCTCACATGATGATTTTGTAAATAATAGAAAATATTTAATTAAATTATTTTTTTTGCATTATTATTATTTTTAAAGCAAGTAGGTACTAATTTTCGGGGTCTAAGAAAATTAAAATCTCACACGACCCCAAACACCCAAGGAGAGCAATATTCTCACACAATGATTTTCTTAGAACCTTGTTTGTAGGGCCAAAAATTAACCAAAAACTAATCTCATATTAACATAATAATAATAATAATAATTATATATATATATATATATATATTATTATTATTAAAAAAAACAAACAAAATGGAATGAACACGGAATGCTAAACTGAGATTGGCATGCATGCATGAGAGATGGCTCACCTGCTTCGTCTTGGCTAGCCCTCCTCCCTGGTGGTTCTCTTCCTCCGGCGGTCCTCTTTAGTCTTCCTCAGTCCTCCTTTGATGCTAGGTGGCCCACCATCAACTCTCTCTCTCCTCTCTTTGTTCTCTCTCCTCCTCCCTTTCTTTCTTCTTCTTCCTCTCTCTTCCTTTCTATCTGCTTGGCTCACTTCTGCTCAAGGAATGCAGAATAAAGCATCATTCTTGTCCTTCTCCTCCTCTTCTTCTCCTTTTTTTTTTTTTTCCTCTCTCCCTCTCTCTCTCTTTACTCGGCCTGTCACACGGCAACTCCGGCAATGCCTTCTTCTACTTCTTCCTTGGTCTATTTCTTCCTCCTCTGTTCGCCCCTATTCGTAGAGCCCAAAGACAGAGCTGACACGTCCTTCTTCTCCTTCTCTTTCTTTCTCTCTCTCTCTCTCTCCTCGGCCCATCACGTATGATGAGGAAGGGCATGGACAAAGCAGGGATTTTCATGTGCCAACCGGTCTTATAACAAGAGCTTGAGCTAAGAAACTTCAAAAAGTCATCCAAGGCCTAATGGGCCGTTTATGTGTGGAGGATATCCAGTTGGAAGAGTTAGGCTTTGAAAGAGAAACCTAAGTCATCAATATTATTTAAGTCCAACCAAATGAAAGCCCAATTACTTTGGGTTAAGCAATCTTGTGATTTATTGTTGCAATAAGTGTCTTCGATCTTATTTAAATAGTTTTGGACTTGATATATATTTGGTTACATGTTAGGCTTTTTGTTTTGGTTGTTTTAGTGGATTTTGGACCTCTGAAACTCATTCTGCTGAAGGCCCAAGGGTGACATTCGAAATTAGGGTTTCTTAGGATAAGAATCCTTATATAAAGGGTTTTTGCTTTTGCTGGAAGGGACTTTGGCATTAGAATACAATTGGTGAGAAATCTCTCCTTCTTGGTTCTCTCTTGGGGCTCCCTGGTGATTACAAGGGTTCTTGCAATTTCCAACCCTTTATGAAATTGGTTTCTAGCTCCTTATAGCTATGGGGTTAATCTCTTTTCTTTGTTTTGTTTCAATTATCTATTGGGGACTCAAGTTAATTCCAAAGTATTGATATCAAGTCTATGACATTGTTCATTGGGGTTTATTTTGAATTTACTTCAAATATTTATTTTAAATTTTTTCTCTTTTGATATTTTTGGTATTGTATTTGGTTTATCCCATTTAATTTTATATTTTTCTTTTTACATTTTTGTTTTAATTTTGTATTTTGTATTTTCTTATTATTATTGTTATTATTATTTTATTATTTTGTCTCCATATTTTATTTAATTTTATTTTGTGACTCCAATTTTGCATTTATTTAGCTATAGGAGTAACCAGTTGATCTATTATGTAGTTATTATTATTATTATTTTATTTTATTTTATTATTATTATTATTATTATTATTATTATTATTTGTTTTTGAGATGGGGTGTTCATAGTTGCCTCTCTTTGCTTGTCTCTTAAGTTAGGGAAGTGGATACGGTGAAGAAATGACCTAATTTTAAGAGCAAGCAAAGACATGAATATACCATTCCTCACGTCGAGGAAAAGACAGGTGTAAATCTGTGCCTAGAAAGGACAATGAATTGCCTGAACATGATGCAGGATTTTTTTGAACGAAAATTGCCTAGACATGATGCAAGACTTTTGATAGAAATGTAAATTGTCTGGATACGATGTCAGACTTTTGATAGAAATGTAAATTGCTTGGACACGATGCAAGACTTTGACAAAAATGTAAATTGCCCTGGACACGATGCAGGATTTTGACAGAAATATAAATTGCTTGGACATGATGTAGGATTGTTGACAGAAATGTAAATTGCCTGAATATGATGCAGGACTTTGACAGAAATGTAAATTGCCCTGGACATGATGCAAGACTTTGACAGAAATGTAAATTGCCTTGAACACGATGCAGGACTTTTATGTTGATATGAAGAGAGACCTTGCATGGAATATGCTATCACATAGCGCCATGCATGCACCTATGTGAGATGCATACCATTGTGCTCAGACTTACAACATGATTTGTTTGCTTGCTAAGCTTGTCATCTTTATGACCATAATGTTTCTTAGAAGTGAATAGATCCAAATTTTGTCGAGTTTTTGTCCTCGACAATTGAATCGTTATCTTGTGAACCTTCAGAATGATCTTTCTTGAACAAATAAAATGCTTATAGCAAGGAAGGATGTGACTCTTTTGGAAGCACCTCCTGGTCATCCGTGAGATGTGATATGACACGTGTACATGCACTAAATGCATGGTGCATATGTTCTCTCTCTCTCTCTCTCTCTCTCTCTCTCTTTTTTTTAATATCAATTCTGCACGTGTGATGAATGCATGAGCGAGATATATGATGAACGTGGAAAATCATGTATGCATGAGATATGCAGGTTTTTAAAGGATAATGAAAATTCGTTCACTTTAATATGTTCCAAAATAATGTCTATACCTTGAGTGTTAGGAATAAGAGAATGCTACATGAGCATAGACCTTTTACCTTTTACTTTGGAAAATGGAGGGGTGACATATTAAGTTATAGTTTATACTGTTTGGAAAGAAAACCATATTGCCTGGAGTGAAAGAACTGTCTAACCAAGCTTCTTTTGTTGTGACCTTGAATTTGTCGTTTCAACGGCTGATGGTTTACATAGCTTTATCTCTCCAGGTTAACACCTGGCAGGCATATTTTCTTTTCCGTACAGTAGACCAGGGGACATTGAAAATCCTTCGATCTCCTTTTATGAAGTAGCCCAGTAACGAAATTAGAAATGCCAAGATGTGTATATGTTTCACACTTTAAGCTTCATAAACCAATAATTGCGCGAAAACACTTATATAAAAAGAATCGTGGGTGTTTCTGAAATGCATATTATAAGACAAGATTTTGAATGACATTATTTACTTGAATATTTATTTTGCATATTGAATGCATGGAGCAATTATAAAGGCGATACAGTTATGTAGAGAAAAAAAAAGTAATAAGAAGCAAGTCTCTTGAATGAGTAAGCAACTTTATTTTGAAGATTGATTACATGGTCCTAAGGAAAGTGGTGATAAATTGAATACAAATGCAAAGCAGAGCAAAAATGGCAACTAGAATGACTTTGACTTTCAACTTCACGTGGCACTTATCGTTTGCACCTGGTGTTGCCATTGAATACACCTATTTTGAAACTGATTAATGAAGACAATCTCTAAGAATCCTTCCAGGTAGGTAGTTTAGTCCTTGAATAGCGTTGCTTCATTCATCATCTATTGCCCTAACTTTTGCTTAAGCCGCCTTTTCAGGTTTTCGACTTAACAGGCCCCGATTGTAAAATCTTCTTTCCTTCTTTTCTTTTTTATTCATCATCATTCCCATTTTAAGCAAAGTATTTCTTTACTACATCTGAATTAACTGGTCTTCCAAGTTCTCTTCCATCCATATCGGCAAGAACCAATGCACCTTCAGAGAATGCTCGTATCACCACATATGGACCTTCATACGGAGGTGCCCATTTGCCTCTATTATCCTCCTGATTTGGGAGGATCTTTTTCATAACCAACTCTCCTTACTCGAATTCCCTGGGACGAATTTTTTGATTGAAGGCCTTTGCCATCCTTTTCTGGTATAGTTGCCAATGACACATAACTACTAGTCGCTTTTCTTTGATCATATTCAGCTGCTCGTACCGTGTCCTTATCCACTAACTCTCCTCTAGGTTGCATTCTATCAAAACTCGGAGAGAAGGGATCTCAACTTCAACCGGGGTGATTGCTTCCATACCATATACTAAAGAGTAAGGAGTTGCCTTTGTGGATGTTCATACTGTTGTGCAATACCCGTGAAGAGCATACGGAAGCATCTCATGCCAGTCTTTGTAAGTGATAGTCATCTTGCTGATGATCTTTTTGATATTCTTATTTGTTGCCTCGACTGCCCCATTCATTTGTGGCCAATAAGGTGCAGAATTGTGATGTTTAATCTTAAATTGTTCGCATAATTTCTTAATGTCAGCTTTTCAGATTGGAAGCATTAGCAGTGATGTCCTCTCTGGTATACCATATCGACATATGATGTTCGATTTTAGAAATTAGAGGAAGACCCTTTGGGTAATATTGGAAAATGAACATGCCTCTATCCATTTTGTGAAGTAATCAATGGCTACTAAAATGAATCGATGTCCATTAAACACCTTTGGATTGATGGCGCCAATCACATTGATTCCGCACATCGAGAATGGCCAGGTGCCACCAGGTTGTGTAGAGGTTGCAGTGGAGTATTGATCCTATTGGCATACGTCTGACACTTATGACATCTCACGTGATCAATGCAGTCTTTCTCCATGGTTAACTAGAAGTATCCACACCTTTGAATATGTCTAGTCATGGTATGACCATTAGCATGGGTTCCACACGTCCCTTCATGAATCTCTATCATTATTCTTCGTGCTTCTGATGCATCCACACATATGAGCAAAGTTTTGTCCCATTACCTTTTATAGAACACTTCTCCACTAAGGAAGAAATTCATTACCAATCAAAGAATGATTTTTTGATCATTCTCAAATGCCCCAGCTGGATATTGTTGATTATGGACATAGTTTTTTATATCATGAAACCACGGTTGCCCATCGCTTTCTTCCTCCATATTTAGGCAGTAAGCTGGAGCGTCCCGAGTCACAACCTGGATTGACAGCACGTTTACTGCACAGTCTAACTTGATCATTACGGCTAGGGTAGCCAACGCATTAGCAAACTAATTTTTATCATAGGTTTGATGTGCAAAGTTTATCTCCTCAAACCTTGACAGCAATTCTATTAGGTGCTTTTGGTATGGGATCAGTTTGGTATCTTTGGTTTGCCATTCTCTCTTTACCTGATAAATTACAAGGGCTGAATCTCTAAACACGTCAAGATCTTTGACACCTAACTCTAAGGCGACTTGCAATCCATTGATGCAAGTCTCATATTCCACCACATTATTTGTGCAATCGAAACTGAGCTTGAATGCCACTGGATACTGCTTGCCTTCAGGTGATGTTATCACCGCTCCTAATCTGCTGCTATGTACATTGGTGGCCCTATCAAAATACATTGTCCACTTGACCTACTTTGGTTCATCTTCCTCCATTGTCAGAATATCCTCATCTGGGAACTAGAAGTCTAGCGGTTGGTATTCATCCAAGGGATTAGCTGCCAAATGCTTGGGTATAACACTCCATTTGACTGATTTTCTGGTTATATACTTCACAACGTATTTTGAGAGTATCACCTGCCATTTTGAGACTCATCTTGATACATGAGTACTCTCAAAGATGTATTTGATTGGATCCATCATGGAGATCAGCCATGTGACATGGTATAGCATGTACTACCCCAGTCTCTTTGTGGTCCACACGCGGCCGCAACAGGTCATCTTAATCAATAGATACTACGACTCATATTCATTAAACTTTTTGCTTAGATAATAAATTGCTTGCTCTTTTCTTCTTGATTTATCATGCTGTCCTAACACAGCACCCATAGACCCCAGTCGGATCATCAAATAAAAGATAAGGGGCCGCCCTGGCGTGGGTGGCACCAAGACAGGGGGATTCAAGAGGTACTCTTTTATCCTGTCAAACGCCCGCTGGCAAGTCTTATTCCATTCTCCTAATTGGTTCTTGAGTAATAATTTAAATATCGGTTCATAAGTGGCAGTTTGGTTTGCGATGAACCTAGCTATGTAATTCAAATGCCCTAAGAACCCTCGGACTTCTGTTTCTGTACTAGGTGGTGGCATGACATGAATTGCCTTAATTTTATCAGGGTCTAATTCTATTACCCTCTTACAGACGATGAATCCCAAAAGCTTCCCTGATGTGACCCCGAATACGCACTTACTAGGATTCAACAAGAGTTTATACTTCCACAGTCTTTCAAAGAGCTTTTGTAACACAGTCACATGACTCTCCCCTTTAGCTAATTTAGCGACCATGTCATCCATATATACCTATATTTCTTTATGCATCAAGTCATGAAACAAGACTACCATCACGCGTTGGTAGCTGGCTCCGGCATTTTTAAGCCCAAAGGGCATTTACCTTGTAGCAGAAAGTTCCCCATTGAGAGATGAAGGTGGATTTTTCTCTATCCTCATGGTGCATAGGGATTTGATTATAGCCAGAGTACCCATCCATAAAGGAATATCTGAAACTTTTTACTGTATTATCGACTAAAACGTCAATGTGAGGTAAAGGAAAGTCATCTTTTGGGCTGGCCCAGTTTAAGTCCTGATAATCGACGCACATCCTCACTTGACAATCTTTCTTTGGCACAAGGACTATGTTCGCAACCCATTGGGGGTATTTGGAAACCTCTAGGAAACCAACATCCCATTGCTTCATTACTTCTTCCTTAATTTTGAGGGACATCTTCGGGCTCATCCTCTTCAACTTCTGTTTCTTAGGCCTCACATTAGGGTACAAGGGTATCTTATGGGCAGCAATTTCAGGATCTATTCCTGGCATATCTTGATAGGACCAAACAAACACATCCATATATTCCTTAAACAGATTAATTATTTATTCCCTTTCTGGGTTATCAACCATTTTTAACTCCTTTTTATTATCCTCAGTCCCCATATTATTTTAGTAATAACCTTTTTCTGAAGATTCTATTATTTTAGTAAAGGTTTCGGGATATATCATCACTATCATCAGTTTCTAAATCATTCATATCCGTGACAACATGAGGCTCATTCGAACAGTGCCCAGGTGCTTCAGCTTTAGACAAGAGTTCCTAGGATTCAAATTTCCTGAAAAGTGGGTAGGATTTAAACAAGATTTTGGCAAATGATTGAAACTACTGCATTCATTCGATATTCAAAATAAAGTTCAAATTGTTAGCTATTACAAAACTCTTAAAATGATATTCAAAATATTATGCTAATGACATAACATCTGATAACATTTTAGATTCCCAATTGTCAAGTGTTTTTCCTAGCTCATTCAGCTGGATCCATGCTGCCTCTGCGTGCTCTCTTTAATCTTCACTCGCCATTAGGACTGGGCCACCTGGGTGTATTATCTCAGCAAAAATAGGAAATGTTTCTCGGATGTGGGATATTTTTGTTTTTCCTCTCGGCTTACCCTCCTTCCGTTGGGGCCTGTGAGTCACCATAGACAGCTCGCACCCTAACTTTTGTCGTCCTGGATTTTCAGGCAACTCAACCGGTTCCTCTATGCCTTGCAGCTTCACGCCTAATCCTTTTCCTTTTTGATATGCACTATTCATCATGATCTTGGCCACTACTTGATTGACATCCTTGGTAGATTCTCCCACTCCCACTGGGTTTCTGGTCGGCGCCTTTCATAGAGTTCCCAGCTTCTAACACTTCTAAACTCTAGTAGGAACTGTCTACGACTTGCTCGGCATTTTCCATGTACGGTACCGTGCTTGGCTTGCTAATGATCATCTCTTCTTCACCTTTTATGGTGATGAGCTTCCCTCATCAATGTACTTGATCCTTTGATGCACGGTTGATGCGACTATACCAGCCGTATGAATTCAAGGTCTTCCCAGAAGCATCATATATGCTGTGTTGATGTCCATACTTGGAACTCGACGGTAAATAGATTCAGACCAATTTCCAAAGGGAGTTCAACCTTTCCAATTACTTCCCTCCTTGTCCCATCGAAGGCTCTCACTACCATATCATTGTACTCGATATATGACTTCTCAACCGGTAATTGCCCTAAAGTGGATAAGGGTAAGACATTCAGGGCTGACCCTCCATCAATGAGTACTTTAGCAATTACATACCCATAGCACTTCAAAGTAATGGGAGGCTTTGGGCTTTCCGGCCAGTGTAGGGTGCATCTCATCCCTACAAAGGCAAGTACGGTAGAGTTCTTTACTGCATTTATCATGTTCACCACTTTTTCTTGGGTGATATCAGGACATACATAGGCTTCATCCAACACGTTTTGTAACGCCTTTCGGTGAGCTTCTGAATTCATTATTAGGGTCAAAATAGAAATTCAGGCCAGTGTTTTTTGCAGTTGATCAACTACATCATACTCACTCTGCTTCATAATTTTTAAAAACTCCTCTGTCTCCTCTCATTCTTCATTCCTATGTGCCTCTCTTAGGTTCAAGTTTTCCCTTATTTCTAGGTTTGGGTTTGGAACTCCCTCTACATCCTTGGAGTATATCCGGCCACTGCGAGTAATCCTCCTACAATTTCTGAATTCCCTTTTTCCGTGATGGGCCTTTCTTCTGATGTCTCGTTGTCACGAAAGCATTCTATTTTTAACCTGTAATTCCACGATACAACGTGATTGCTCTGATATAGAAATGGAGATGGCACATGGATGATAGCATAAGTACGACGAGCAAGGATCCTTTCGTTGTACTTTGCGGGGCACTATGGCTTTGGGCTGGAGTAACCTCCTTAACTTCGTAGATTGGCTTATTAACTACTAGGAAAGAGCTCCTGGGCTTCATGGGGTCAGACGATCCTTCGGTTCTGGCACCATTTTTCTTTGTGACACACACACTTCCCTCAATGGGTTCTTAAGTCTTTTCAATGAATGGTCAGAACTTTGAGCGTCATCATTCTCTGTGCTAATTCCTTAAACTGCTCACAGTCCTCAATGTCATGCCCCACTTCTTCTCCATGAAACTCACTGTAACTGTTTTGTAACCTTCTAAGTATGTCCTGCTCCTCATCTTGAGTGAAGATATAGTCAGCGTTCTTCAAGCTTTCATACAACTGCCGCATGGTGCATGACACATCCGTCAAGTTTTTCAAATTGCGCTCTTCCCCGTCTATCATGGACACTTGCTTCTCTTTATCATGATTTGGCAAGGGGTTGGTGATAATGTTGGGGTCGTTACCTGCCCTTATGCCAAATGATTATTATCTAATAACGCCAAAACATGCTTCCTGAAGGCATCACAATTGTCAATGTTGTGCCTTGTAACTCCTATATGATATTCACAAGTAGAGTTTGAGTCATACCACCCAGGGAGTGGTGGCTGAAGTGGCTTTAGGGCCCATAAGTTTTTTTGCCACCAAGTCATGGAAGAGCTCAGACTAATTGACATTGAAGTTGGGTAATGACTTATCATCGTGAGACTGTTGCATAGGCCTAAACCCTCTGTTTTGGGTCGTCATTTGCTGCAGTCCAAAATGGGATTGTGGTGCTGTCGGGTAACTCATATGATTACTCATAGCTGGTCCTCGCAGCTGGTAAGACATGACTGGGTTCTGACCATGAAATGGCACCTGGGGATATTGACTATGCATAGGGCAAGGGTGTTGGTATACAGCGTGGATGTGACTAACAACTCCTTCCTTCTTTCGATTGCTTATACGCCTCCTGGTTTCCATGGACGTACCTTCAAATAACCCGTCGCGTACATTAGCGTCTATTCTCTCTCCAACCTGGATAAGGTTGGCAAATTCATTCACATGGGTCCCCAACATTATTTTATGATACGGGTCCCCCAGGGTATGAATAAAATAGGAACATAATTCTGAGTTCAGATCAGTAAAGTGCTCGTGTGGGAGCCGTATCCAGGCTGAACTTGTATTGCCTCATGAACACATCAATGAGATCTCTCCACTTCTATAGTTTAGAGTGATCCAGTTTCATGAACCAATGCAATGCTGGTCAAGCTCTCATGGAAGAAGTTTATAAGGAACCTTTCATCCTTAGACCATACCGATATTTTGGTGCAGTATGACTTTAGATAATAGTGTGGATCTCCACTACCATCATATTTGGTGAACTCAGACACCTTAAAATTTTTAGGAATGTACCTCCGAGGCTAAACATAACTCCTTTAATTCGATCTATTTCCAGTTAGTTGGCCCTTGTAAAGCTCGCAACCTGTCCTTAACCTCTGCTATATCTTCTTCCCAGTCTTTCTTCTCATTCTCCTCTTTCACCTTGAGGCCAGTATTGGCGACAGGCTGAGTAGGACTGGTGAACACGATAGCTGGTTCCCCTCCTGGGAGATCATAGGTAAAAACGCCCCCAGGTTCCAATCCTGATACCCCTGTCCTTCCGCCCCTGATGTCGAGGGATTTGGTGGTCGACTTACTACCGCAGGCCGCTGTGTCGGTTCTGGTACTTCTATATTGGAGGGACTACCCGAGGTTACTCCTGGTATCTTAACACAAATTAGGGACCCCATGGTTCACATTCACAGTGTTAATGGCATTTTACAAATCATTATTTGCAGCCACATTTGAGCTTATATTATGCAATAACTTCATCATCTTTAACATTTGAGACTGCATTGTCCCCATTTGATCCTTCAAGGCTCCCACTTCAGCTTCTAACCGTTGCTCAGACTTTGATCAGCTATTTTTGGTAGACATAGCTCTGACATGTACCCAGGTCGGATATGTTTGGCTTGACAGTTGAGCTTGATTAGACCAATCCTTTCCCCTTAGGCAATGTTGGCTTCTTACCTATTTTGAAAAAAAGAGCAACAGACCTTAATAATAAAACTACTACCTAGATTTCCGATTCATCAGTACGTTGACTGGGTATAAAGGGTACAAGAATCTCGGACCCTTGAAACTTTGAGGATATGTATTGTACCACTCAATGAATCAAAGTAAACGGCTAACACAAAGGACGCTTAATGTCCACATGCACAGGTCTATTTTGCACCACGCAACCTATTTCCTTGCATGATTTCTGATATTCCACATATGTAGTAATGAACATATTTGATAGCCAAAAGAAGAAACCATGTGTTTTACTAAAAACAGAATGTTTGATTACATCACTCGATTTGAAGTTATACATCAAAAGTCACCCAGCTGTTCACTTTACAAAATACTGAAGTTGTCTCCATCTCTTATTCATCTAAAATTTCATCAACATCTTCATATCCTCCATAAGGTTATGACACAAAGTGAGGAATTCAGTTGCAGCTGCAGGAGTCTTCGTGGGGATGGTGTGCCCTTCAGCTTGCCTATATGCATAAGTGAATTCAAGAATGTCATCATTGGCAAACAGAATCATCCTTTTGAAGTGCCTTAGCCACATTTCTTTCTCGATCACTTGTTCTTCATGGTGAGTCTCCCACAATCGAGCCTTCTCCGTTTGATGGTTGAGCTGTTCAATTAAGTTTTGTACGCTATTGTATTATCACTCTTGATACTGGTCACTTTCCTCGTCTTTTCTTCCAGCCATTTGATGAGCATATCAATTTCTCGTTGAAGGTCATTAAGAGACTTGAGTTCTTCCACCTGCCTCATCATGGCATCCTTTTCTTTGATAGTCTTTAACAATCGAGTTTGATAATTGAAGGCCTTCATGTTGCTTTATTGAGCCCGTTTTTGAATCCTCCTTAAGGTATTTTTTAACTTGTCATTTTCTTTATTCAATCTTTTCAGCTCGATATTCATCTCTGACTCTTTCTTCTTTTTGCTCTCTTATCTTCTTGTAACTTGGCTAAGCTTTCCAAGTGTCTTTTGCATAATTCCTCCAGATTTTGCAGCTCAACCTTTTTACCTTCTAATTGCTTGGCTAGACATTCATTAACCTCCTATAGGTCATTACTCAATAAGGGGTTATGAGGTCCCAGATGTGGATGGATCCAACCAGTCCTTTCTTTAAACCAAGCCTCATATCCTTTCGTAGTTGCCATAGCACGCTTCCCTAACTTGAACCTCCCCTTGCACACTACTTGGTTCCATGCACCTTTTATCTTATGGATCATTTCCACCTTCAGCGGATCACTGTAGTAAAAACTGACTCTCTGCATAGCCTCTTCAGACAGGATGTCTTGTTCATATACAAATTGGCAATGCAAGACTGCATGGTTATAATTAATGCATCCTCGGGCACCCATAAGGGGGACATTAAGGAAATTTCTGCAACAACAAATGATATCCTCACTTTCCCACCAAGAGAGCTTCCACCAAATGGTGGTATCTTCCAGTTCTTCTATCCTGTTATTCCACTTATCGCAATTCATTTTTGCTTGTAGTGGAGTTGATCCTTCATGACATGGATAATCTCGGATTGGGTAATGAATGGTGTCAAATCCTGCCATAAACATGATTGACCCACCATATACTCAATAGCGGCACACAACACTTCAACTTTCCTTTCTTTTCTCGATGGCAGAAACTTAATGTTAGAAACATTTCTGCTAGAAGTGCTGGAACTGAATTCACATGGTGATTTTCTACCATCCACAGGACACTTAGTGCTGCCAAATTAATTACTCCCACTGCTAATGGGAATAATACTAACCCATATACTGCCAAGGCAAGCACCCTAAACCCTAAACCCTAAAAACAACCCAATTCCCCATCTCAGCTAAAGCTTCCAACATTTTCTCTAAATATTTCCTGGATAAACCTTTTGTTGCGCTAGAGCTGCATAATTGTACTCGTATGGGTTCCTCCCCTAGAATTTGGGCTACAACGCGCTTGGAAGGGGGATGCCCAGGGCACAAGTAGACACAGGTGTCTTTAGTAACAGGCTTTTTCATCAATCCCATGTATTCTTCCAATGTGGGCGCAAGCTGGAAAGTTGAAATGTGAAGCATCTCAATGAATAGTCCCAATGTTGGGCTAAGGCTACAAAGCGCATCGGGTTGGATAGGGACTGATAACAAATACAAAATGTCTCCATAATCCTTTTTTGAAAATGGGGGAGTTGTTCCCCTCTGAGTTTCCCACTCATAATGATTAAGCACTCAACTGATTCAGCTTCTACTTTCATTTTAACTCTCTTACCAATTGAGGTTATTCCTGTTAGGCTTGTGAGAGGTTGTGTGGCGTCTGATGAGTCCATATCTTTATGTCAATCAATGAAAATGACAATTCACTGTAACAAGTCCATTGGTTAGAAACAAAATGAAATGAGCGCATAACTTATTTAATCAATGGGTCACTTGACACTTGATTCACTATTAATTGCCAAGAGCCTTATTGATCCATTGGGAATAACAGATATAGCTCTCAACCCAAGGAGAAGTAGGTCCTCACGTGGGTGAGGTTTAAATAAGTGAGCCAGATAATCCATTGATACATTATTTTCACAAAAATTACTGATTTTCAAAGGCTCCCAACTCCATTGATTCACCATTCGGCCAACCTTCCTGCACGGACGAAGGTTTCAATTTTAGCTCATTTCGTTTGGCTAATAACGCATCGAATGGAAATGTTGTGATAATTCAAAACCCCATAAAAAAAATTAAAAAAAAAACATGTAATCATGCCATGACTGATGTGTCAACTGCATGAGAGTGCAATATATTCAGTTGGTGTCCTAACTTGGGTCAACCCTAAGTGTGGGAATGGTACTCTAAAGACGGCAAGCCCTAGAAAGGTTGCCTATTAAGTTCGATCTATTAATGTACATAGTTCTGAGGGTAGGTCGAACATCTTAGAGAATTACTAGTTCCCAGATTGCCCACACTCAAAAGAGTGAGGATTTCGCGACATGAATTAGACTAAAAGAGGACAAAATTCCATTCCAGTCAAATCCACATAACGAGATACAACTTGAGCGAGGTCTTTACAGTAATCTCTGGAAGTGAGAAGCTTTACAGGAAAACAAATATAAACCTTTACTACTTAAGGCAAATGAGGACTCAGGTATAGAGCCCAAAAGGTGAGGTACAATGTTAATGTGCTTAATGTAGAGGGAAGCATACAAAGCTCTAAACCTATAGTTTACCCAACTCTCATCTGTCAAAGAGATAAACTGCAAGAGAAGCCAAAAACTTCACCAAATATGATGGTAGTAGTGGAAATCCACACTATTATCTAAAGTCTTACTGCACCAAAATGTGAGTACGGTCTAGGGATGAAAGTTCCTTATAAACTTCTTCCATGAGAGCTTCACCTGCGCAGCATTGCATTGGTTCATGAAACTGGATCACTCTAAAACTAAAGAAGTGGAGAGATCTTACTGATGTGTTCATGAGGCAATATAGGTTCATGATGTGCCAAGAACCATAGTTTTAGATAGGAATACTAAGTTCCTTAATCATTTTTGGAAAGTCTTGTGGGGAAAGCTTGGTACTGAGCTTTTATACTCCACTACATGCCACCCACAGACCAATGGGCAAACTGAAGTGGTAAATAGGATATTAAGAACCATGTTGCGTGCTATTGTTGGAAAGAATTTAAGAATTTAGGAAGATTGCTTGCCATTTGTTGAGTTTGTATATAATCGAGTTGTACATTCTTCCATAGGTTTTTTACTATTTGAAATTGTTCATGGTTTTAACCCATTTACTGTATTAGATTTGATGTCTTTGCCATCGAGTGAAATTGCTAACCTAAATGGAAAGAAGAAGGCCAAAATGGTTAAAGCAAAGCTCTTTCACATGAGCAGATTGAAAAGAGGAATTGTATTTATGCTCAAAGAGCCAATAAGGGTCGAAAACAAGTTATTTTCAATCTGGAGATTGGGTTTGGTTGTACTTGCGAAAGGAGAGGTTTCCAAATCAAAGAAAATTGAAACTTAATGTAAGGGGCGATCGACCATTTCAAGTGCGAGAAAGAATTAATAACAATGCATACAAAATAGATTTGCCATGTGAGTATAATGTAAGTGCCACTTCTACTGTTTCTGATCTTTTTTGATATGCTTCAAGGAAGTTCAGATTGAACAATCCCTGAAACAAGTAAATAAAAGAAGAAAAGATAGAATAACTAGCAATCTCGGATGATAAGTTTGCACGCCACACTCAAGAATACTAGGTTTGATTCACCACACTCTAGAGTAGAAGAGGGAGAGTGATAAGAATCGGGGATAATTTCGCCACTAAGTTTATGAAACTTAGATAAGAAATTCGCATATAAGAGGCTAAGCCAATTTTCAGAGCATTCAAGGTTGCATTTCTCATTGATAACTTCCATATTTATAGCCAAGAACAACCCTCATGGCATAAGTCTAAGATTTATCTAATTCTCACCTAATTTGGAAAAACATGCATAGAAATTCACCTAACATAGACTTTTCATCTAATGTATATCACCTAACTTATCTAACTTAGACTTTCAAAGAAATATAGCTCACCTAACTTAGACTTTAACCAATACTTATCACATGCATTCATCACATGCATAATTGACTTTTTTTATAATTTATTCATTATAACACATGATCAAATTGGCCCACTTGAACTTGGGCTCCATATAGAAATTGGGCTTAGATCCTAAATGGGCTGATTCCATTTTGAATTGTTAGACAATCATGGCCTGAATCTTCTTAGCCATAGAACGTGTAATCGGCCCAGATGGAACTCCTTGGCCTAAGTTAGCCTCTTGTTCAACTTGAGGCTCATCATTCTCTCTGGGTTCAAAAGGATTTGTCCTCAAATCCAAGTCTTCATTATCATCTAAGTATGGCGTCAAATCTCTTACATTGAATGTGGCAGAAATATTGTAGTTTCCTGGTAAATCAACCTTGTAAGCATTGTCATTTATTTTCTCCAGAATCTTGAATGGACCTTCTGCCCTGGGCATAAGTTTTGACTTCCGTTTGTTGGGAAACCTCTCCTTCCGAAGATGAATCCAAACAAGATCACCTGGCATGAACTGAACTTGCTTCCTTCCCTTGTTTGCTGCGTTTTCATAAGCGGCATTCTTCTTTTCAATCTGTCGCTTCACATTTTCATGTAGAGCTTTCACCATTTCAGCCTTTTTCTTTCCATCAATGCACAATCTGTCATTTAATGGTAGCGGTACTAGATCAAGTGGGGTGATAGGATTAAACCCATAAACCACTTTAAAAGGAGAATATTTAGTAGTACCATGAACACTTCTATTATAGGCAAACTCAACAAACGACAAGCATTCATCCCAACTTTTCATATGCTTACCAACAATAGCTCTAAGTAAGGAAGAAAGTGTTCTATTTACTACCTCAGTTTGCCCATCAGTTTGAGGATGACAAGTTGTGCTGAAAAGTAATATTGTCCCAAGCTTTTTCCACAATGTTTTCCAGAAATAACTCAGAAATTTGGCATCTCGGTCTGACACAATGCTCTTTGGAATACCATGTAATCTCACAATTTCCTGGAAGAACAAATCTGCTATATGAGAAGCATCATCAGTTTTGTGACAGGAAATAAAATGGGACATCTTTGAAAATCGATCTACCACCACCATAACCGAATCTTTGCCCCTTGGAGTTCTTGGTAAGCCAAGCACAAAATCCATACTCAAATCAACCCATGGTTGATCAGGAACTGGTAATGGCATATACAAACCTTGTGCAACCTCCTTGCTTTTTGCTTTCTTGCAAATTGCGCATCTTCCCACCACTCGATCCACATCTTTGATCATCCTTGGCCAAAAGAAGTGTTCCTTAATCATCTCTAATGTCTTCTTTTCACCAAAGTGTCCTGCCAAACCTCCCGCATGAGCTTCTCTTACCAATAATTCTCTGACAGAGCAATTGGGAATACAAAGTTTGGAACCCTTGAACAAGAATCCCTCATGCTTATAGAAACCGTTAGTAGCACTTCTTTCACATGCCAAATATATAGTAGAAAAATCAGGATCTTCTTCATATTGGCCCTTCATTAACTTGAATCCCATCAACTTGACATTCATTAATGAGATTAAAGCATACCTTCGAGATAAGGCATCTGCAACTACATTCGCTGCTCCCTTTTTATATTTGATGACGTAGGGAAAAGCCTCTAGAATCTCCACCCATTTAGCATGTCGCTTGTTTAACTTGGTTTGGCCCTTCAAATATTTCAATGACTCATGGTCAGTATGAATAACAAACTCCTTGGGTAACAAGTAGTGTTCCCAATTTTGTAAAGCTCTGACCAATGCATAGAACTCTTTGTCATAAGTTGAATAGTTCAGGGTTGCCCCATTCAACTTTTCACTGAAATAAGCAACGGGATGCTTCTCTTGCATAAGAACTGCTCCAATTCCAATACCTAATGCATCACACTCAATCTCAAAAGTTTTAGAGAAATCAGGGAGTGCGAGAATTGGTGTTGAACACAACTTCTCTTTAATGATCTCAAAACTTTGTTGGGCCGCTGCACTCCACTTAAAGTCACCGCTCCCTCTGATGCAATTAGTCAAGGGTGCTAGAATAGTACTGAAATTCTGCACAAATCTTCTATAAAATGATGCTAATCCATGGAAACTTCTCACCTCAGAAATGTTTGTAGGAATAGGCCATTCCTTGATAGCTTTAACTTTCTCCGGATCAACTTCAACTCCATGCTAACTAATCACAAACCCAAGAAAAATAACTCGGTCTTGGCAGAATTGGCACTTCTTGAGATTGCCAATTAATTGTTCTATTCGCAAGACTTCAAAGACCTTCCTTAGGTGCTCTTCATGCTCTTTCTGATCTTTGCTATAAATCAAAATGTCATCAAAATAAACCACAACAAAGTCTCCAATGAAATTCCGTAAGACATGATTATTAAACGCATGAAGGTGCTCGGGGCATTTGACAAACCAAATGGCATGACCATCCATTCATACAACCCATGCTTCGTCTTGAAAGCTGTCTTCCACTCATCTCCTTCCTTCATTCGAATCTGATGATACCCGCTCCTAAGATCAATTTTTGAAAAGATTGTAGAGCCATGTAGTTCGTCAAGCATATCATGAAGCCTAGGGATAGGATACCGATACTTCACCGTAATTTTGTTTATGGCCCGGCTGTCTACGCACATCCTCATAGTTCCATCCTTCTTTGGCACTAACAAAGCTGGTACCGAACAAGGGCTCATTGACTCTCTCACAAAGCCTTTTTCCAATAACTCACTTACTTGACGTTGTAACTCCTTGGCCTCATCTGGATTACACTGGTAGGCCGGTCTGTTAGGCAAAGCAGCACCTGGAATGAGATCAATTTGATGCTCAATTCCCCTAATTGGCGGTAATCCTTTTGGCATCTCATCTGGAAACAAGTCGGCGAATTCTTTTACTAATTTCTCAATCAGCGGAGGTATAGAACCTACCTCTGTTGGCATAGCTTCCTTCACTATTAGCATCAATATAGGATTAGTTGAACGCAAGGCTCTCTGAACTTCTCCTTTAGTTGCAAATAAATTCTCCTTTTTCTTTTTCTTTGCTAATTGATCTTGTAGAACTTGTTGAGGACTAAGAGGTGCTAGGACAATCTTCGTCCCATCTTTGATAACAGAATAGGTGTTTTTGAACCCATCATGAATGGCATTACTATCATATTGCCAAGGTCTTCCCAGAAGCAAATAACCGGCATTCATTGGTACCACATCGCATACGACTTCATCTTTGTATGACTTGCCAATAGAAAATGGTACCTGAACTTGTTTAGTGACTTGAATTTCTCCTTGGTCACTCAACCATTGCAGTTTGTATGGACGAGGGTGCTTTGTGGTTTTCAAGTCTAATTTCCCCACTAATGTTGTTGAAGCAACATTAGTACAGCTACCTCCATCAATAATGACACCACAAACCTTTCCCCCAATTGTACACCTAGTATGGAATATGTTCTCACGTTGATCATCTTCTACCTTAGCTTGTGAGTTCAAAATTCGTCGAACTACAAGTAACTCCCCTTCATCTGGATACTCGATAATGCGCTCGTCATCTTCCTGTTCAATTTCTGTTTCATCTTCACTTTCAATTTCCCCTTGTGCTCCTCGAACAATCATCACTCTTCGATTTGGACATTCAGAAGCAATATGTCCAAAACCAAGACATTTGAAGCACTTAATATCTCTGCTCCTCTTTGAGTTCTTTGCATCGTTAACCTTGTTCTTTCCTCTAGATGTATCAATAATGTTGTTGGAGCTTGTCTTTTCCTGTTGCCGTTCATTCCACTTTGAGACATCTTTTGGAGTCGAAGAGGTTAAATTTGTTCCCCTGAAACTAATAGATTGTGAGCTCCCTGGTTTAGTTGCTCCTCTTCTACGTTGTCTTTCTACCTTAACAGCAAGCTTGATTACATCCTCAAGTGTTACATAAGGTTGTAATTCCACCGCATCCTAAATGGGCTGATTCCATTTTGAATTGTTAGACAATCATGGCCTGAATCTTCTTAGCCATAGAACGTGTAATCGGCCCAGATGGAACTCCTTGGCCTAAGTTAGCCTCTTGTTCAACTTGGGGCTCATCATTTTTCCATTTGATTTTGATTCAGATTTGAGGTCAAATCTTTTTGAAAATGGAAGGAATGATGTGAGCATAGATGACAAGAGATGCAATGGTATGAATTTTCCTCCGGGTCCAATTACAAGACTGAGAGCTAATAATAAGTTCAATGAATCAATATAAATTTATGTGGAAAAAATCTTAGAGAACGCAGTGAAAAATCACTTGGACAGCTTGAGCTTAGAGAAGAAAATTCAATTCATTCATCAAGTCATGTCCGGCCAAAATGAAGGCCCAATTCGTTTGGTTATATCCTCCAGAAATTTTGCTATTGAAATAAGTGTTTTGGGCAACATTGTAATTAATTTGGGCATAGGATGTATATGGTTATATATTAGGCATCTATTTTAATGTACTGCAGTTATTTTTAGCCTAATTTAACCCAACTTATTAGGGGGCCCAATGTTGCATTTCGAAATTAAGGTTTCTTGGGATGTCTGAAACTTATAAATAGGCTTAAGCCTTAACCTTGTAAGACATCAAATTTTATTCTATAAAAAAATATTTTTAGTTTCCTTCTTGGCTTGTCCAGAGTTCTTTAAGAAAGGATAGCTTGTCTTCTTCAAGAATTAATTCTTAGCAACCTTGGAGCCCCAATAAGTTGAGTTAAATGATGTCAAAAATAAGTTTAAACATCAAAATAGAAGCCCAATATATAACCATTTACATCCTAAGCCCAAATTAGTTATAATGAGGTCCAAAACACTTATTTCAGTAACAACAATTCTGGATGACATATCCAAAATGCCTTCATTTGGGTTGGGCATGAATCAGATGAATGACTTGGATCTTCTTCTCTAAGCCCAAATAGTCTAAGCGACTTTTTTTTGCATTCTCTAAATTTTTCCACATAAATGTGCAGCAATTCCTAGAACTTCTTGGCTCTCAGTCATGTAATTGGACCCCGACAAAAATTTTGATCATTATTTAAGCCATCACACCTCTTGTCATTTGTGCTCACATCATTTAATATGAAAGAAATGTATGCGTAAATGAATACAATAGGAAAAAAAAAAAAATGATGCAAGCACAGATGACAAGAGACATGATGCTTGAATGATCAAAAATTTCCTTCAGGTCTAATTACAAGACTCAGAGCTAAGAAGTTCAAGAAATTGCTACAAATTTATGTGGAAAAATTCATAAAGAATGCAGAAGAAAGTCACTTGGACAGTTTGGGCTTGGTGAAGGAGACCAAGTGATCAATCTAAGTTATGTCTAGCCCAAATGAAGGTCCAATTCGTTTAGGTTATATCCTCTAGAAATATCGATACTAAAATAAGTATTTTGGGCCACATTATAATTAATTTGGGCCTAAAATATATATGATTATATATTAGGCATCTATTTTAATGTACTGAAGTTATTTTTAGCCTCATTTGACTCAACTTATTAGGGGGCTAAGGTTACATTTCGAAATTAAGGTTTTCTTGGGAGGTCTGAAACTTATAGATAGGCTTGAGCCTTAACCTTATAAGACATCAAATTTTATTCTATAAAAAAACAGTTTTAGTTTCCTTCTTGGCTTGACCAGAGTTCTTTAAAAAAGGGTAGCTTGTCTTCTTCTATTGTAATAAGAATTAATTCTTGTGATCTCTTGAGGGGAATTTATTCTTATTTTTAATCAACTTATCATTTGTGTTTTCATTTGCATCTGTCATTTGGGGGTTTAATAGGTTGGGGTTTCATTTCATTTCATGTTCTTGCCATAGTATATGTTCTAGGAGTTTTAGGTTCTTTATATTCTCGGAATTTCATATCAAAAAACACATGAAAGAAATATTTATAAAAGCATAAAAAATAATATATTTTCGAAATCAAATGAATAATAACGATGAAGATGGTGATGTATAATAACAATAATAATAATAGTAATAATAATAATAGGAGGAAAGAAATCAATATTTACATGAAAGAGGAAGTACTTACACAGTTATAAATAATTACTTTTGATGGAATATTTACAAAGAAAATAATTTAATTACCAATAGAAAAATCAATATATTTACAGGGTTGCCCATATCTAGGAAGGTGACTTAGAATTTATGTCCTCTGAAAGTGATTCACAAAAAAAGAAAAAAAAAATTGGTTGATGTGTTTTAATTTGTTAAATTATTTTAATTTCTTCTAACCTAATTTCCTCACTTTTCAATTCTTTATATTTTTTAAAAAAATTAGTGTTGAGATTTTTATTTTTCTTCATATCAGTACACATACATAAATGAAAGTAACACATGAAAAAGAATATTTTCAAAGGAGTAATAAATAAATTATTTACAAAATCAAACAAGAAATAATAACAATAAGAATAAATTTAATATAGAGGGAAAGAAATCAAATTTTACATGGAAACAGAAACATTTACAAAAATATAAATAAATAATTAACTTAGAATATTTTCAAAGATATAAAATGTAATCACTAGAAGGAAAAGTATAATATTTACACAAGCAGACTTGACTTAGAAAAGTGAACTAGGTCTACATACCAAATATTAGGTATTAAAGCTCATATAGTTCATAAAATGGTAGAAAACTAATGTTACTTTAACTCATTGAAATATCTCTTGCCAAGTTAATTTCCCATGGTAAAGTATAAACTTTAATTTGTAAAACCATGTTATTCATAATTTCTTGCTCTCCTAATTTTATCTCTTTTTCCAAAATATATTAATTTATTTGAAAATAATATTTTTAAAAATTTTTTATTCTTCTTCATCTATGTTAGCTTCTTGTTTTATACTGAAGGTTCCAACACAGTCACTTCTAGATCAAGACTTATAGGGTGATTTGAGCACATGTAGTATTTTGGCTTTGCTCATCACTACAATTTTTTGGGATTAGTCAACACTTGTATTTAGTGAGAATACTTATCACTTGTATTTAGTACGGATGTTTAATGGGAATATGTTGTATTCAATTGTTGTATTTTTTGTACAATGCTGTAAGGAATCAAAAGAAAATCATATGTATTACTTTGAAATTCTCAAATACTAGTTATCTTGGTAGCCTGCCCAATCTAAAAATGATTACATCATCCGCTTGACTATCACATTCATTCCCATTTTAAAACTAATTCAGACTGTTACAGTTATTCAGCACAATACATAACAATTTAAAACAAGCCTATTTCTATTTGCTTGACAGCTATTCCGCATTTTCTATCAACTTGACAGCAACTGCACCTTTCCTCATGTTCATCAGGCTCCACCTGTGCTCATCAGTCTCATTTCCTTTGTTTCAGCTAAGTTCTCTTCTACCTCAGGTTCAGGTCTCATTTGGCAGCCCTCACGGTCTGAAACTGAACCTGAAACTGAAAAAAACAATTAGCTTCTGAAACTGACAGCATAATATACAAGTAGCTTCCTATAATTTGTCAAGCTTTGTGTGAGATTACACTCATTGTTTAAATAAAGCATGCATTAAAAAACCCTGTATTGTTCACCCATCGTTTTATATACTTAGGATTAGCTACTGTATTGTGTTAGTTTACTCATTGTTTAAATAAGGCATGCAACAACTTTCATATTTAATAAATTATAGTGGTAAAATATTTATATTTAATAAATTATATTTAATATAATATGTATTAATATAATATATAACAAATTATTAATCAGCAATAGTTAATATTTATAAATTAAGAAGAATTAAAATTACCATAATAATAATAATAAATATAATAAGAGGGCAGTATCAAAATGGTCCTCCACCTTTACTATGTGACAATTGGTTCCTCACAATAAATTGTGACAAATTAGTCTATCAAAAATATCATTTTATGCAAAATAAATTCCTCATTACAATAAATGGAGGAACTAATTTTGTACAAATTTAAATTTGTGAGGGAATAATTTGTCACTATTAAATCATGGGGGACTACAAAGTGGGGTTTGTCTACATAATAATAATAATATATACAGAGTCAATCTGTATAATAGTGATATATTTATTAAAATCGATGTTTACAATATTTAAATTAATAACATAATTAAATATGTATTATAAATTAATTTATAAATTACTAATAATAATTAATAATTAATAATAAACTAATCATTAAATAACTAATATATTCAATAACAATAATTAATGTGCCGTAAAATTAATTACAGAATATTAGAATATTTTATTTCTAATGAATATTGAATTTCTATTTTTATATTCAAATGTTTATAATTAAATAAATATAGTAATTAAATAATAATAAATAAATTCATTAAAATAATAACTAAAAAATCAAATATATAAACAGGATATATATTATATATAAATTTATCATAAAACAAATATAAAATATTATATAACAAACACATAACATAAATAAATTTATTCAAAAACATAACAAAAAATATATCTAAAATATCATAATTGTTATAATAATATCTATTAATAATATATATTTTATATCTTTTTTAATATATTTTTACTTTTTACTAACATTTAATATATATTTCATATATTAATATATGATATATAAATATATTTTATATATTATATTCTTTGACTTGATTTTGTTTAAATTTAAATTTGTGAAATACTAATTTGTTACAGTTAAATAATTGTAGGGGAGTAAAGTAAGAATAATATATATAGTAATAATTTGTATAATAATGGTATATATTTAATAAATTATTGTAATACATTTTTATTAAATTCAAGGTCTATAATATTTAAATTAATATCATAATTAAATTATTAATTAATTAATTATACATTAGTAATTAGATAATAAATAAATGTATTCATTAAATTAGTAATTAAATAATTAAAAATAGAAATTAAATATATTAATTCGGTATCTATTATATATAAATTTATCATATAAGAATTACATAGTATAATAGAATAAACATAATATAACTAACTTTATATAAAAATATAACAATATATATATATATATAATTTTTATATATCTAATATCATAATTATTATATAATTATATTGCTTAATATATGTTTTACTTATATGTTTTAATATATTTATATCTTTACTACTATTTAATATATATTCATATATTATTATATGTTATCTAAATATATTTAATATATAACAAGAAAGTAAAAAAAAGTTTCAGTACCATAGCTTAGTAGAAAATTTCAAAAAATACAAGTCAACATTTTACAATATGCCATTACAATCAGATCGTGTTATGTTTCTCATTCGAAATCGAAATGAGTAGATTGAAATTAATTTATCTCAAAGGATATTACCATCAAGAAACTTTTAGACATATTGTCCTTATGTGCAAAAGAAAAGTGGAAAAAAAATGTTCTCTACCCACACAAGTAAATACTATAATGAAGCATGAACACAGATAAGCATGGAGATAAAGATACTAAATGTGCAGTGCATTTAAATTGCTGAAACAGTTAGAGAGCTTAACTACTTTACAATGACATATCTACAATACTAAAATATCACATTTTGCATTGCATATCATCTATCTAGTGTCCATTATCACATTTTGCATTGCATATCTTCTGCATTATTCCACAACCATACAAGCATGTAATCAAATCACAAATCAGAAAGCATATTTTTGAATTGTGAATCGTATAACGTATCGAATCGTAAAATTTAGTAACAAATAAAAAACAATTTGAAATATAAAATATGACACATGTAATAAGCATAAAAATGCTCAAAATAAATTTTCAAGAACCTTATTAACCATGTGATTTGTTAGTAATTAATTCATAAAATAAATTCAAATAATATCTTCTTTGCTTTCTTTATAAAAAGCATAGATTATGTTTACAACCAATTCATTGATTTTTCACATTTTTGAATTGCAAAATCATGCTATTCTATCATATTGTCTTGAATCGCATTATTCATATTGTGAGCTTTGTGACTCGTTGTGAATCGTAAGATTCAATTTATGAATTGTACAATTTAGAACTACTTCCAATTCAGCCAATCGTTGGTTTCATCACTCATCTCAAATCGTAAGATTCTTATTACTATGCATTCAAGTATCTAAGAATCAATATTTAGATTAATCTTTTCCAAATTAATTATAGAATAGTATAATGATTATCAACAAATTTTGTAAAACCTGTCATCATCATAATAGGAAAGCAATGAAAAAATTTGCCCAAAAAATGCAGGGTTTTTTTTAAGGATAAAATAAGCGTTCATTATGAAAGGGAATGAGAGACAACAAAAATTTAAGATAATTTGTGGCAAATATTAATGAATGAGTTACTTAGACTAATCTATACAAAGATGCGTAAATGAACACAAAGCTTAACACACTAAACAGGAGCTAGCTAGCAGTAAAGGTTTTAAGAGAGTATATGAAAATTCCAAACTTTAAATGATGTGGCAGTATTTCAAAATGTATATATAGTTATCAGATATCATATTTCTATAAATTTTAAGACAACCAAATAATAAAAGCTTCCAGCTTTGTGCTATTGTAACGTATAGCTTATGTCAAAGAGACGTGTGATTCCCAGGACTTCATGTTTCACAGTGTCATATTCAGGCCCGTTTAGTTACTAGAATCAATATGAAGGCATGGAAATGGAAATGGGAGTGTTTCCTACTTCCATGTTTGATTGACAGATTGGGGCCCAATTCCCATTTCCTAAGAAACTTACTCTCCTTCATATAAGGGAGAGCTGTTTTCTCAGTTAAAGTGAATAGAATCAGACTATTCTCTTGAAAATGAAATATACTGGACAAAAATATCTCTGTTTATAATAATTTTTATATAAAAATATCTCTGTGATATATTAAAACCCTAATTTATTATTATTTATTTATTATTTATTATGAAATTATGATTTCTAATTATTATTAATTTATATAATATATATTATTATATTAATATATAATTATATTATTAATTAATAATTCAAATAGATGTCTACCTTTTTTTGGGAGACATGCCCATTTTTATTCCTTCTCACTCCTTCCCACTCTCTCTCTTACTCTCATTCGTATTCCTATTGTATCAATTCTAACAATCAAACGGGCCTTAAATATCTTAAGTCAGCCCAAAAAATTATTCTTGGACAAAACAACAATATCAAGAAGGTAAACTAAAAATGCTTTTCTTTCTAAGGAGTGATATAAATCTTAGAAAATATGAATATCATTTTTAAAATACTAGACAATGTCAAGAAACCAAGGACAAAAACAGCAATGAATATATAGATAAAAAGTGATAGATAAAAATGCCAAAAGGATACATGGAGCAATATCCACAAGGGATTGCAATGCACAGTACAAATTGGACCATATCCAATTGGCATTTAGAATTTTAATATATTCCAATTTCCATATCCTAACTACCTACCCCAGGACATAAAAACTCCTAGAACATTAGGATGCTGAACAAACAATATAAAAGAAATTTCTAACAGAAAAATCAGACAAGCAAAATATCACTTAACTCGATATCCGAAAAGAATGAATCATTAAAAAGAGAAGAGTACCACAAACTCAATAATAAATATATAAATAGATAAATTTGATAAAAATGTAATACATCATTTAAAAAGTAAAGAAATTTCTTGTCGCTGTCAATGACTAATCAATCCAATCAAACCCATAACCAATTGCGTCTAAACGGAAAACATGAAAAGTATCATACAGAGACAATAAGGATCATCCAAACTAAAACTTAACAGGAAGAAACCCTGGAAATTCAAAAAAAGAAAAAAGAAAAAAAGGACAATCCAATCGCACTATGGGAGTAATGTAAGTATCTAATTTTAATAAGATTACATCCCAAATGGGAGAAACCCAAAGTACCCAGAAGAAAAAAGTTTCATATGGATCATCCATCTACAAGAAATTGACAGAAAACCTAACAAATCCGTTCAGCTTGAGAGGAATTTGAAAGTAACGAGATTAGCGAGTTAGGAGAGTACCATTGAGAATTATTCAGGGAGAGAAAAGTGAGACAGAGAAGCCCGAAGATGCCTGAATATCAATCAGTACCTGCCGCTGCTGCTGTTCCCATGAGCGGTGAAGATGAACTTGAAAGTAGCAAGATTGGCGAGATTGAGAAGCTGAAGAGATAAAAGAGTAGCGTTGAGGACTATTCCGAGCTAGACTGGGAAGCTGAAGAGGATAGGAGAGTACCATTGAGGATTATTCAGAGAGACTAGAAGCCGAAGAGGAAGGGTTACGTTTGAGTCGAGTACGGTGTTCGTGATGCAATTTGGCCAGATGTCCCCAGATACTCTTTCTCACTTAAAATTGTCAAAAATACAATTTTGGTCCCTTCATGTTATTTAAGATTTTCATTTCATCCCTGAACTTCATTTAAATTTAATTTTTTAAGTTTATTTTAAGTTTCACTTGTCCTAACCCCATTTAATTTTAATGATACTTTAATTTTGCTTTAAGTTTTATTTTCCTTCTTTAAATTTATTTGGTTCTAATTTGGATCTTAAGTTTTACTTTTGGTCGCCTAATTTTATTTTGTCTCAATTTGCCCTTAAATTTTAAAAACTTCTCATGTTGTTTTTCCCTCAAATATTGTCAAATTAGGATGCTTTAAATATTTAAATTTTTGTATAAATTAAGAGTTATAACTATTGACCATAAAACAAAATTAAGAGTTAAAACTATTAGAAAACAAATTGGGTAAGGAGTACTAAAATGGAGAGAACCAAAATTAAAACTAATTCATCTATTGAGTACTGATTAACTATATTTGTTATGTAAAAAATATAGGATATCAATGTACTAAATGACTCATAATTAATGTTTATTCAAATTTTACTCATTTTTTATTCTTATTGAACTTCAATTCTCATAAAAATGTAATACTTGTTTAGAATCATGAATGAGGAATTAACAACCTATTTGCGTAAACAATGTGTATAATTTTGTAATAATTGACCCCACTCCTAATTTCATTTGAGTTCTCACCACAATTACAATAAAATGAAAAATCATAAATTTCTTTCCTCTTCTACATTAATAAATTTTAAAAGCTAATTGATATATTTTTAGCTCACATTCTTCATATTTTAAATATCATAGTATAAAATATCAAGGTTTAAGATATTTTAAATTTTAAAATTTTATGTTTAAATTTTTTTAATTCCTGACATATCAACAACATCACTGTCTTTCAATACACAATCAGTACATTGATTAGACAATTACGAATCAAGCATATAAGGCACATGAAGCCATGATATTTAGATATATTATTGCTCATATGAAGCCATGATCTTTGTTGCCCAAAAGTTTGAAATTGTTTAAGTGTTTGTGAGTTTATTAACTATTGAGGTGATTGTTCATCTCAGATTTGGTTCTCATTTGTCATGTAACTATGTTCAATTGATCTCTTAAATTTTCAGAGATAATACAAAGGGTAGGCCTACACTTTACCATAGTAGTCTACTGAGATAAAAATATCTTTGTGGACACTTACGTAATATATATTCCTGTCGAGTGAGAGGGGACAACCCCACTTAGTTGAAGAAGAAGGAATATGTATCTCTATGGTTATGTTGATTAGGTGATTTAGTAACCAATTTAAAATTTAATCCTTTATGGAATTCAACTAAAATAAAATAATAATAAATAAATGATTATATCCAAATATGTATATATATATATATATATATATATATATATATATTGTTATATTGTGAGATATTAACATATGTAGTGTCAATAACTGTCACCCAAAATCAAAACCTGATTAGAAACTGCTTATATAATGCAAACAAGAACCTAAAAACCAAGTCCTGAAGCCACTTACACATAAAGCTAAATATTACCCCACCGACCATAAAAATATATTAAATATTTATATATTTAATATCATATTTATTATATAATAATATTGGTCACTACATATTTCATATATTTGTTTTTAATATATTTGTATGTTTTACTAGTATTTAATATATATTTTATATGTTAATATAGGATATCTAAATATATTGTTATTTATTATATTCCTTGAGTTAAGGATAATCCTTATCAACCATCATGATGACAAGTTATAATGACAATCAATATTTGACTGTCTTTAAAACAAATTATATATTCATTTCACATAAATTGGTAAATTATATATATTTAATAAATTATATCTAATATAATAGGTGTCGTAACCGACTTTTTGACAGAATAGATAAAAGTGTTTAAATTGATTCCCACAAACGAATATTGAAAATCAATTTATTTGGAGTTGCCACCAAAATTTTTAACAAAAAACTTTAGAAAACCAATTTAAAACAAAAAAGAAAAATGCAATATGGTCTGCAGAATCAAAGATGAGTTCGGGAGTCTATTTGAGTGTGGGGAAGGTGTCAGCTGAAATAGAATATGACCTTTAATTTTATCTCAATGACCCTTTATAGACATGCATGACTGTTAAACAGTGAAGACAAAAACGACAATAATGGAGGCAAACAGATAGATATTTACAAATAGCGAACTTGACCTAGGATGAAAGCCTAGGGCCTACATACCCCGTGATAGGGATCAAAATCCACGTAGTTCGACCAAATGACTTGTTTATTGGTTGATGATTTGTGAATTTTGTGATGAGTATACAAGGGTTTCAATTAAATGGATTTTCATAAACAAAATGTAATTGGGATTTGGTTTATGTATTTTAATTTACAACAACCTGATTAATCTAATCCTCTTGACCTGTTCATTTTTCTCTCTTTTTAATTTTTTTTTATTTTTAGGATTTTAATCTTTATTTTGAAATTTAAATAAAATGAAATGATTATAAAGAACGAATTCGATCACGTAAAGAAAATATGCTTCAAGGAAGTTCAGATTGAACAATCCCTGAACACAAGTAAATAAAAAGAAGAAAAGATAGAACAACTAACAATCTCGAATGATAAGTTTGCACGCCACACTCAAGAATACTAGCTTTGATTCGCCACACTCTAGAATAGAAGAGGGAGAGTGATAAGAATCGAGGATAATTTCGCCACTAAGTTTATGAAACTTAGATAAGAAATTCGCATATAAGAGGCTAAACCAATTTTCAGAGCATTCAAGGTTGCATTTCTCATTGATAACTTCCATATTTATAGCCAAGAACAACCCTCATGGCATAAGTCCAAGATTTATCTAATTCTCACCTAATTTGGAAAAACATGCATAGAAATTCACCTAACATAGACTTTTCATCTAATGTAGATCACCTAACTTATCTAACTTAGACTTTCAAAGAAATATAGCTCACCTAACTTAGACTTTAACCAATACTTATCACATGCATTCATCACATGCATAATTGACTTTTCATAATTTATTCATTATGATCAAATTGGCCCACTTGAACTTGGGCTCCATATAGAAATTGGGCTTGGATTCTAAATGGGCTGATTCCATTTTGAATTGTTGGACAACCATGGCCTGAATCTTCTTAGCCATAGAACGTGTAATCGGCCCAGATGGAGCTCCTTGGCCTAAGTTAGCCTCTTGTTCAACTTGAGGCTCATCATTCTCTCCGGGTTCAAAAGGACTTGTCCTCAAATCCAAGTCTTCATTATCATCTAAGTATGGCGTCAAATCTCGTACATTGAATGTGGCAGAAATATTGTAGTTTCCTGGTAAATCAACCTTGTAAGCATTGTCATTTATTTTCTCCAGAATCTTGAATGGACCTTCTGCCCTGGGCATAAGTTTTGACTTCCGTTTGTTGGGAAACCTCTCCTTCCGAAGATGAATCCAAACAAGATCACCTGGCATGAACTGAACTTGCTTCCTTCCCTTGTTTGCTGCGTTTTCATAAGCGGCATTCTTCTTTTCAATCTGTCGCTTCACATTTTCATGTAGAGCTTTCACCATTTCAGCCTTTTTCTTTCCATCAATGCACAATCTGTCACTTAATGGTAGCGGTACTAGATCAAGTGGGGTGATAGGATTAAACCCATAAACCACTTCAAAAGGAGAATATTTAGTAGTACCATGAACACTTCTATTATAGGCAAACTCAACAAACGGCAAGCATTCATCCCAACTTTTCATATGCTTACCAACAATAGCTCTAAGTAAGGAAAAAAGTGTTCTATTTACTACCTCAGTTTGGCCATCAGTTTGAGGATGACAAGTTGTGCTGAAAAGTAATCTTGTCCCAAGCTTTTTCCACAATGTTTTCCAGAAATAACTCAGAAATTTGGCATCTCGGTCTGACACAATGCTCTTTGGAATACCATGTAATCTCACAATTTCCTGGAAGAACAAATCTGCTATATGAGAAGCATCATCAGTTTTGTGACAGGGAATAAAATGGGACATCTTTGAAAATCGATCTACCACTACCATAACCGAATCTTTGCCCCTTGGAGTTCTTGGTAACCCAAGCACAAAATCCATACTCAAATCAACCCATGGTTGATCAGGAACTGGTAATGGCATATATAAACCTTGTGCAACCTCCTTACTTTTTGCTTTCTTGCAAATTGCACATCTTCCCACCACTCGATGCACATCTTTGATCATCCTTGGCCAAAAGAAGTGTTCCTTAATCATCTCTAATGTCTTCTTTTCACCAAAGTGTCCTGCCAAACCTCCCGCATGAGCTTCTCTTACCAATAATTCTCTGACAGAGCAATTGGGAATACAAAGTTTGGAACCTTTGAACAAGAATCCCTCATGCTTATAGAAACCGTTAGTAGCACCTTTTTCACATGCCAAATATATAGTAGAAAAATCAGGATCTTCTTTATATTGGCCCTTCATTAACTCGAATCCCATCAACTTGACATTCATTAATGAGATTAAAGCATACCTTCGAGATAAGGCATCTGCAACTATATTCGCTGCTCCCTTTTTATATTTGATGACGTAGGGAAAAGCCTCTAGAAACTCCACCCATTTAGCATGTCGCTTGTTTAACTTGGTTTGGCCCTTCAAATATTTCAATGACTCATGGTCAGTATGAATAACAAACTCCTTGGGTAACAAGTAGTGTTCCCAATTTTGTAAAGCTCTGACCAATGCATAGAACTCTTTGTCATAAGTTGAATAGTTCAGGGTTACCCCATTCAACTTTTCACTGAAATAAGCAACGGGATGCTTCTCTTGCATAAGAACTGCTCCAATTCCAATACCTGATGCATCACACTCAATCTCAAAAGTTTTAGAGAAATCAGGGAGTGCAAGAACTGGTGTTGAACACAACTTCTCTTTAATGATCTCAAAACTTCGTTGGGCCGCTGCACTCCACTTAAAGTCACCGCTTCCTTTGATGCAATTAGTCAAGGGTGCTAGAATAGTACTGAAATTCTGCACAAATCTTCTATAAAAGGATGCTAATCCATGGAAACTTCTCACCTCAGAAATGTTTGTAGGAATAGGCCATTCCTTGATAGCTTTAACTTTCTCCGGATCAACTTCCACTCCATGCCGACTAATCACAAACCCAAGAAAAATAACTCGGTCTTGGAAGAATTGGCACTTTTTGAGATTGCCAATTAATTGTTCTTTTCGCAAGACTTCAAAGACCTTCCTCAGGTGCTCTCCATGCTCTTCCTGATCTTTGCTATAAATCAAAATGTCATCAAAATAAACCACAACGAAATCTCCAATAAAATTTCGTAAGACATGATTCATTAAACGCATGAAGGTGCTTGGGGCATTTGACAAACCAAATGGCATGACCATCCATTCATACAACCCATGCTTCGTCTTGAAAGCTGTCTTCCACTCATCTCCTTCCTTCATTCGAATCTGATGATACCCGCTTTTGAGATCAATCTTCGAAAAGATTGTAGAGCCATGTAGTTCGTCAAGCATGTCATCAAGCCTAGGGATAGGATACCGATACTTCACTGTGATTTTGTTTATGGCCCGACTGTCTACGCACATCCTCATAGTTCCATCCTTCTTTGGCACTAACAAAGCTGGTACTGAACAAGGACTCATTGACTCTCTCACAAAGCCTTTCTCCAGTAACTCATTTACTTGACGTTGTAACTCCTTGGCCTCATCTGGATTACACCGGTAGGCCGGTCTATTAGGCAAAGCAGCACCTGGAATGAGATCAATTTGATGCTCAATCCCCCTAATTGGTGGTAAACCTCTTGGCATCTCATCTGGAAACAAGTCGGCGAATTCCTTTATTAACTTCTCAATCAGCGGAGGTATAGAACCTACCTCTGTTGGCATAGCTTCCTTCACTATTAGCATCAATATAGGATTAGTTGAACGCAAAGCTCTCTTAACTTCTCCTTTAGTTGCAAATAAGTTCTCTTTTTTCTTTTTCTTTGCTAGTTGATCTTGTAGAACTTGCTGAGGACTAAGAGGTGCTAGGACAATCTTCATCCCATCCTTGGTAACAGAATAGGTGTTTTTGAACCCATCATGAATGGCTCTACTATCATATTGCCAAGGTCTTCCCAGAAGCAAATGGCCGGCATTCATTGGTACCACATCACATACGACTTCATCTTTGTATGAGTTGCCAATAGAAAATGGTACCTGAACTTGTTTAGTGACTTGAATTTCTCCTTGGTCACTCAACCATTGCAGTTTGTATGGACGAGGGTGCTTTGTGGTCTTCAAGTCTAATTTCTCCACTAATGTTGTTGAAGCAACATTAGTACAGCTACCTCCATCAATAATGACACCACAAACCTTTCCCCCAATTGTACACCTAGTATGGAATATGTTCTCACGTTGATCATCTTCTACCTTAGCTTGTGAGTTCAAAATTCGTCGAACTACAAGTAACTCCCCTTCATCTGGATACTCGATAATGCGTTCGTCATCTTCCTGTTCAATTTCTGTTTCATCTTCACTTTCAATTTCCCCTTGTGTTCCTCGAACAATCATCACTCTTCGATTTGGACATTCGGAAGCAATATGTCCAAAACCAAGACATTTGAAGCACTTAATATCTCTGCTCCTCTTTGAGTTCTTTGCATCGTTAACCTTGTCCTTTCCTCTAGAAGTATCAACAATGTTGTTGGAGCTTGTCTTTTCCTGTCGCCGTTCATTCCACTTGGAGACATCTTTAGGAGTCGAAGAGGTTAAATTTGTTCCCCTGAAACTAATAGATCGTGAGCTTCCTGGTTTAGTTGCTCCTCGTCTACGTTGTCTTTCTACCTTAACAGCAAGCTTAATTACATCCTCAAGTGTTACATAAGGTTGTAATTCCACCGCATCTGCAATTTCCTTATTCAAGCCTCCCAAGAACCGTGCAATAGACTGTTCCTGAGGCTCTTGTATCTCACATCGCATCATCAACATTTCAAACTCCTTAACATAGTCTTCAACACACATCGCCCCTTGTCTAAGAGTTTGTAACCGGATATAGAGCTCCTGCTTGTAATAGTCAGGAACAAAGCGCTTTTGCATGAGTCTCTTCATAAGTCGCCAACTCCTGATCTCTTCTTCACCGTCTCTCCTTCGTTGCGATTTCAAATTCTCCCACCATAGATTTGCATAATCAATAAATTCAAGGGCAGCTAGTTTGCATTTCTTAACTTCAGAATAGTCGTGACACTCGAACACCTTCTCCACTCGTTGCACCCACTCTAAGTACTCTTCTGGTGAGCTAGTACCTTTGAATGGTGGAATCTTCAATTTGATGTTGTGCCCCAAGTCACGCTGCTGCCTCCTTTGTCTATTTGCATCAGCTTCATCTTCCGTGTCCTCATCACGATCAGAATCAATGGAAGCTCGATGATTACGTCGCTGTGGAGGTTGTTGAACAGTTAATCTTGTGATTGCCTGCTCTAGACGAAGCAGTTGCTCCCTCATTTCTTGTTGATTTTGTTGTATGCCCATAATTTGAGCTTGTTCCAACGAAAGTCCTCTTGGAACATTGGTAGCATTGTTTTCAGCCATATCTCACTATAAACGCTCTTCTCAAGTGTTTCTCTTTCTAACCAGAAAGTGTTTCTCTCTCTACCCACTCTCAACCGGAGCTCTGATACCAAATGATATGCTTCAAGGAAGTTCAGATTGAACAATCCCTGAACACAAGTAAATAAAAAGAAGAAAAGATAGAACAACTAACAATCTCGAATGATAAGTTTGCACGCCACACTCAAGAATACTAGCTTTGATTCGCCACACTCTAGAATAGAAGAGGGAGAGTGATAAGAATCGAGGATAATTTCGCCACTAAGTTTATGAAACTTAGATAAGAAATTCGCATATAAGAGGCTAAACCAATTTTCAGAGCATTCAAGGTTGCATTTCTCATTGATAACTTCCATATTTATAGCCAAGAACAACCCTCATGGCATAAGTCCAAGATTTATCTAATTCTCACCTAATTTGGAAAAACATGCATAGAAATTCACCTAACATAGACTTTTCATCTAATGTAGATCACCTAACTTATCTAACTTAGACTTTCAAAGAAATATAGCTCACCTAACTTAGACTTTAACCAATACTTATCACATGCATTCATCACATGCATAATTGACTTTTCATAATTTATTCATTATGATCAAATTGGCCCACTTGAACTTGGGCTCCATATAGAAATTGGGCTTGGATTCTAAATGGGCTGATTCCATTTTGAATTGTTGGACAACCATGGCCTGAATCTTCTTAGCCATAGAACGTGTAATCGGCCCAGATGGAGCTCCTTGGCCTAAGTTAGCCTCTTGTTCAACTTGAGGCTCATCAGATATCATTTAATTAAGACATTTATTTTTTGTAATATTGTTATTATTGTTATTATTATTTTATAACAAATATGTGCTGATTTGGGGGATCCAAGGAGATTAAAATCTCACATGACCCCATGCAATCGAGGAGAACAATATTCTCATACGATAATTTCGTAAATAATAGAAATTATTTAATTAAAATAAATATTTAGTTATTATTATTTTTAAAACCAATGTGTACCAAATTTAGGGATGTAAGGAGATTAAAATCTCACATGATCCCATGCAATCGAGAAGAACAAAATTCTCACACGATAATTTCATAAATAATGGAAAATATTTAATTAAAGTCAATATTTAATTCGAATATTTTAATGGAAAATATTTCATGGATATGAATGATTTAGAAATTGATGGTAATGATGACATATCTCAAACCTTCGTTAAAATAATAGAATCTTCGGAAAAGGGTATTATTCTGCATAAAGTAGCTATCGAAGTGATTAATATGGGAACTGAGGACAATAAGAAGGAATTAAAAATAGTTGATAACCTAGAAAGGGAGGAAATGATCAATTTGTTTAGGGAATATATGGATGTGTTTGCCTTGTCCTATCAAGATATGCTAGGAATAGATCTTGAAATTGCTGCCCACAAGATACCCTTGTACCCTGATGTAGGACCTAAGAAACAGAAGTTGAGGAGGATGAGCCCGGAGATGTCCCTCAAAATCAAGGAGGAAGTGATGAAGCAATGGGATGTTGGTTTCCTAGAAGTTTCTAAATACCCCTAATGGGTCTCGAACATAGTCCATGTGCCAAAGAAAGATGGGCAAGTGAGGATGTGCATTGATTATCGTAACTTAAACGGGCCAGCCCAAAAGATGACTTTCCTTTACCCCACATTGACGTCTTAGTCGATAATACAGCAAAAAGCTTCAGGTATGCCTTTATGGATGGGTACTCTGGTTATAATCAAATTCCGATGCACCCCGATGACAAAGAAAAAACCACGTTCATCACCCAATGGGGAACCTTCTGTTACAAGGTAATTGATGAGCCTCAAGTTGAACAAGAGGCTAACTTAGGCCAAAGAGCTCCATCTGAGCCGATTACACGTTCTATGGCTAAGAAGATTCAGGTCATGGTTGTCCAACAATTCAAAATGGAATCAGCCAATTTAGGATCCAAGCCCAATTTCTATATGGAGCCCAAGTTTGAGTGGGCCAATTTGATCATGTGTTATAATGAATAAATTATAAAAAGTCAATTATGCATGTGATGAATGCATGTGATAAGTATTGGTTAAAGTCTAAGTTAGGTGAGCTATATTTCTTTGAAAGTCTAAGTTAGATAAGTTAGGTGATCTACATTAGATGAAAAGTCTATGTTAGGTAAATTTCTATGCATGTTTTTTCCAAATTAGGTGAGAATTAGGTAAATCTTGGACTTATGCCATGAGGGTTGTTCTTGGCTATAAATATGGAAGTTATCAATGAGAAATGCAACCTTGAATGCTCTGAAAATTGGCTTAGCCTCTTATATTCGAATTTCTTATCTAAGTTTCATAAACTTAGTGGCGAAATTATCCCCGATTCTTATCACTCTCCCTCTTCTATTCTAGAGTGTGGCGAATCAAAGCTAGTATTCTTGAGTGTGGCGTGCAAACTTAGCATTCGAGATTGTTAGTTGTTCTATCTTTTCTTCTTTTTATTTACTTGTGTTCAGGGATTGTTCAATTTGAACTTCCTTGAAGCATATCATTTGGTATCAGAGCTCCGGTTGAGAGTGGGAAGAGAAAGAAACACTTGAGAAGAGCGTTTATAGTGAGATATGGCTGAAAACAATGCTACCAATGTTCCAAGAGGGCTTTCGTTGGAACAAGCTCAGATTATGGGCATACAACAAAATCAACAAGAAATGAGGGAGCAACTGCTTCGTCTAGAGCAGGCAATCACAAGATTGACTGTTCAACAACCTCCACAGCGACGTAATCATCGAGCTTCCATTGATTCTGATCGTGATGAGGACACGGAAGATGAAGCTGATGCAAATAGACAAAGGAGGCAGCAACGTGACTTTGGAAACAACATCAAATTAAAGATTCCACCATTCAAAGGTACTAGCTCACCAGAAGAGTACTTAGAGTGGGTGCAACGAGTGGAGAAGGTGTTCGAGTGTCACGACTATTCTGAAGTTAAGAAATGCAAACTAGCTGCCCTTGAATTTATTGATTATGCAAATCTATGGTGGGAGAATTTGAAATCGCAACGAAGGAGAGACGGTGAAGAAGAGATCAGGAGTTGGCGGCTTATGAAAAAACTCATACAAAAGCGCTTTGTTCCCGACTATTACAAGCAGGAGCTCTATATCCGGTTACAAACTCTTAGACAAGGGGCGATGTGTGTTGAAGACTATGTTAAGGAGTTTGAAATGTTGATGATGCGATGTGAGATACAAGAGCCTCAGGAACAGTCTATTGCACGGTTCTTGGGAGGCTTGAATAAGGAAATTGCAGATGCGGTGGAATTACAACCTTATGTAACACTTGAGGATGTAATTAAGCTTGCTGTTAAGGTAGAAAGACAACGTAGAAGAGGAGCAACTAAACCAGGAAGCTCACGATCTATTAGTTTCAAGGGAACAAATTTAACCTCTTCGACTCCAAAAGATGTCTCAAAATGGAATGAACGGCGACAGGAAAGGACAAGCTCCAACAACATTGTTGATACATCTAGAGGAAAGGACAAGGTTAACGATGCAAAGAACTCAAAGAGGAGCAGAGATATTAAGTGCTTCAAATGTCTTGGTTTTGGACATATTGCTTCTGAGTGTCCAAATCGAAGAGTGATGATTGTTCGAGGAGCACAAGGGGAAATTGAAAGTGAAGATGAAACAGAAATTGAACAGGAAGATGACGAGCGCATTATCGAGTATCCAGATGAAGGGGAGTTACTTGTAGTTCGACGAATTTTGAACTCACAAGCTAAGGTAGAAGATGATCAACGTGAGAACATATTCCATACTAGGTGTACAATTGGGGGAAAGGTTTGTGGTGTCATTATTGATGGAGGTAGCTGTACTAATGTTGCTTCAACAACATTAGTGGAGAAATTAGACTTGAAGACTACAAAACACCCTCATCCGTACAAGCTGCAATGGTTGAGTGACCAAGGAGAAATTCAAGTCACTAAACAAGTTCAGGTACCATTTTCTATTGGCAACTCATACAAAGATGAAGTCGTATGCGATGTGGTACCAATGAATGCCGGCCATTTGCTTCTGGGAAGACCTTGGCAATATGATAGTAGAGCCATTCATGATGGGTTCAAAAACACCTATTCTGTTACCAAGGATGGGATGAAGATTGTCCTAGCACCTCTTAGTCCTCAGCAAGTTCTACAAGATCAACTAGCAAAGAAAAAGAAAAAGGAGAACTTATTTGCAACTAAAGGAGAAGTTAAGAGAGCTTTGCGTTCAACTAATCCAATATTGATGCTAATAGTGAAGGAAGCTATGCCAACAGAGGTAGGTTCTATACCTCCACTGATTGAAAAGTTAGTAAAAGAATTCGCCGACTTGTTTCCAGATGAGATGCCAAAAGGATTACCACCAATTAGGGGGATTGAGCATCAAATTGATCTCATTCCAGGTGCTACTTTGCCTAATAGACCGGCCTACCGGTGTAATCCCAATGAGGCCAAGGAGTTACAACGTCAAGTAAATGAGTTACTGGAGAAAGGCTTTGTGAGAGAGTCAATGAGCCCTTGTTCAGTACCTGCTTTGTTAGTGCCAAAGAAAGATGGAACTATGAGGATGTGCGTAGACAGTCGGGCTATAAACAAAATCACAGTGAAGTATCGATATCCTATCCCTAGACTTGATGACATGCTTGACGAACTACATGGCTCTACAATCTTTTCGAAGATTGATCTCAAGAGCGGGTATCATCAGATTCGAATGAAGGAAGGAGATGAGTGGAAGACAGCCTTCAAGACGAAGCATGGGTTGTACGAATGGATGGTCATGCCATTTGGTTTGTCAAATGCCCCAAGCACCTTCATGCGTTTAATGAATCATGTCTTACGAGATTTTATTGGAGATTTCGTTGTGGTTTATTTTGATGACATTTTGATTTATAGCAAGGATCAGGAAGAGCATGGAGAGCACTTGAGGAAGGTCTTTGAAGTCTTGTGAAAAGAACAATTAATTGGCAATCTCAAGAAGTGCCAATTCTGCCAAGACCGAGTTATTTTTCTTGGGTTTGTGATTAGTCGGCATGGAGTTGAAGTTGATCCGGAGAAAGTTAAAGCTATCAAGGAAGGGCCTATTCCTACAAATATTTCTGAGGTGAGAAGTTTCCATGGATTAGCATCCTTTTATAGAAGATTTGTGCAGAATTTCAGTACTATTCTAGCACCCTTGACTAATTGCATCAGAGGGAGCGGTGACTTTAAGTGGAGTGCAGCGGCCCAACGAAGTTTTGAGATCATTAAAGAGAAGTTGTGTTCCACACCAATTCTCGCACTCCCTGATTTCTCTAAAACTTTTGAAATTGAGTGTGATGCATCAGGTATTGGAATTGGAGCAGTTCTTATGCAAGAAAAGCATTCCGTTGCTTATTTCAGTGAAAAGTTGAATGGGGCAACCCTGAACTATTCAACTTATGACAAAGAGTTCTATGCATTGGTCCGAGCTTTACAAAATTGGGAACACTACTTGTTACCCAAGGAGTTTGTTATTCATACTGACCATGAGTCATTGAAATATTTGAAGGGCCAAACCAAGTTAAACAAGCGACGTGCTAAATGGGTGGAGCTTCTAGAGGCTTTTCCCTACGTCATCAAATATAAAAAGGGAGCAGCAAATGTAGTTGCAGATGCCTTATCTCGAAGGTATGCTTTAATCTCATTAATGAATGTCAAGTTGATGGGATTCGAGTTAATGAAGGGTCAATATGAAGAAGATCCTGAATTTTCTACTATATATTTGGCATGTGAAAAAAGTGCTACTAACGGTTTCTATAAGCATGAGGGATTCTTGTTCAAGGGTTCCAAACTTTGTATTCCCAATTGCTCTGTCAGAGAATTATTGGTAAGAGAAGCTCATGCGGGAGGTTTGGCAGGACACTTTGGTGAAAAGAAGACATTAGAGATGATTAAGGAACACTTCTTTTGGCCAAGGATGATCAAAGATGTGCATCGAGTGGGGGGAAGATGTGCGATTTGCAAGAAAGCAAAAAGCAAGGAGGTTGCACAAGGTTTATATATGCCATTACCAGTTCCTGATCAACCATGGGTTGATTTGAGTATGGATTTTGTGCTTGGGTTACCAAGAACTCCAAGGGGCAAAGATTCGGTTATGGTGGTGGTAGATCGATTTTCAAAAATGTCCCATTTTATTCCCTGTCACAAAACTGATGATGCTTCTCATATAGCAGATTTGTTCTTCCAGGAAATTGTGAGATTACATGGTATTCCAAAGAGCATTGTGTCAGACCGAGATGCTAAATTTCTGAGTTATTTCTGGAAAACATTGTGGAAAAAGCTTGGGACAAGATTACTTTTCAGCACAACTTGTCATCCTCAAACTGATGGCCAAACTGAGGTAGTAAATAGAACACTTTCTTCCTTACTTAGAGCTATTGTTGGTAAGCATATGAAAAGTTGGGATGAATACTTGCCGTTTGTTCAGTTTGCCTATAATAGAAGTGTTCATGGTACTACTAAATATTCTCCTTTTGAAGTGGTTTATGGGTTTAATCCTATCACCCCACTTGATCTAGTACCGCTACCATTAAGTGACAGATTGTGCATTGATGGAAAGAAAAAGGCTGAAATGGTGAAAGCTCTACATGAAAATGTGAAGCGACAGATTGAAAAGAAGAATGCTGCTTATGAAAACGCAGCAAACAAGGGAAGGAAGCAAGTTCAGTTCATGCCAGGTGATCTTGTTTGGATTCATCTTCGGAAGGAGAGGTTTCCCAACAAACGGAAGTCAAAACTTATGCCCAGGGCAGAAGGTCCATTCAAGATTCTGGAGAAAATAAATGACAATGCTTACAAGGTTGATTTACCAGGAAACTACAATATTTCTGCCACATTCAATGTAAGAGATTTGACGCCATACTTAGATGATAATGAAGACTTGGATTTGAGGACAAATCCTTTTGAACCCGGAGAGAATGATGAGCCTCAAGTTGAACAAGAGGCTAACTTAGGCCAAGGAGCTCCATCTGGGCCAATTACACGTTCTATGACTAAGAAGATTCAGGCCATGGTTGTCCAACAATTCAAAATGGAATCAGCCCATTTAGGATCCAACCCCAATTTCTATATGGAGCCCAAGTTCAAGTGGGCCAATTTGATTATGTGCCATAATGATTAAATTATGAAAAGTCAATTATGCATGTGATAAATGCATGAAAGTTGAAAATAAGTATTGGTTAAAGTCTAAGTTAGGTGAGCTATATTTCTTTGAAAGTCTAAGTTAGATAAGTTAGGTGATCTACATTAGATGAAAAGTCTATGTTAGGTGAATTTCTATGCATGTTTTTTCCAAATTAGGTGAGAATTAGGTAAATCTTGGACTTATGCCATGAGGGTTGTTCTTGGCTATAAATATGGAAGTTATCAATGAGAAATGCAACCTTGAATGCTCTGAAAATTGGCTTAGCCTCTTATATTCGAATTTCTTATCTAAGTTTCATAAACTTAGTGGCGAAATTATCCCCGATTCTTATCACTCTCCCTCTTCTATTCTAGAGTGTGGCGAATCAAAGCTAGTATTCTTGAGTGTGGCGTGCAAACTTATCATTCGAGATTGTTAGTTGTTCTATCTTTTCTTCTTTTTATTTACTTGTGTTCAGGGATTGTTCAATTTGAACTTCCTTGAAGCATATCAAAAGTGTCCTGCCAAACCTCCCGCATGAGCTTCTCTTACCAATAATTCTCTGACAGAGCAATTGGGAATACAAAATTTGGAACCCTTGAACAAGAATCCCTCATGCTTATAGAAACCATTAGTAGCACTTCTTTCACATGCCAAATATATAGTAGAAAAATCAGGATCTTCTTCATATTGGCCCTTCATTAACTCGAATCCCATCAACTTGACATTCATTAATGAGATTAAAGCATACCTTCGAGATAAGGCATCTGCAACTACATTCGCTGCTCCCTTTTTATATTTGATGACGTAGGGAAAAGCCTCTAGAATCTCCACCCATTTAGCATGTCGCTTGTTTAACTTGGTTTGGCCCTTCAAATATTTCAATGACTCATGGTCAGTATGAATAACAAACTCCTTGGGTAACAAGTAGTGTTCCCAAATTTTGTAAAGCTCTGACCAATGCATAGAACTCTTTGTCATAAGTTGAACAGTTCAGGGTTGCCCCATTCAACTTTTCACTGAAATAAGCAATGGGATGCTTTTCTTGCATAAGAACTGCTCCAATTCCAATACCTGATGCATCACACTCAATCTCAAAAGTTTTAGAGAAATCAGGGAGTGCGAGAATTGGTGTTGAACAAAACTTCTCTTTAATGATCTCAAAACTTTGTTGGGCCGCTGCACTCCACTTAAAGTCACCGCTCCCTCTGATGCAATTAGTCAAGGGTGCTAGAATAGTACTGAAATTCTGCACAAATCTTCTATAAAATGATGCTAATCCATGGAAACTTCTCACCTCAGAAATGTTTGTAGGAATAGGCCATTCCTTGATAGCTTTAACTTTCTCCGGATCAACTTCAACTCCATGCTGACTAATCACAAACCCAAGAAAAATAACTCGGTCTTGGCAGAATTGGCACTTCTTGAGATTGCCAATTAATTGTTCTTTTCGCAAAACTTCAAAGACCTTCCTCAGGTGCTCTTCATGCTCTTTCTGATCTTTGCTATAAATCAAAATGTCATCAAAATAAACCACAACAAAGTCTCCAATGAAATTCCGTAAGACATGATTCATTAAACGCATGAAGGTGCTTGGGGCATTTGACAAACCAAATGGCATGACCATCCATTCATACAACCCATGCTTCGTCTTGAAAGCTGTCTTCCACTCATCTCCTTCCTTCATTCGAATCTGATGATACCCGCTCCTAAGATCAATTTTCGAAAAGATTGTAGAGCCATGTAGTTCGTCAAGCATATCATCAAGTCTAGGGATAGGATATCGATACTTCACTGTGATTTTGTTTATGGCCCGACTGTCTATGCACATCCTCATAGTTTCATCTTTCTTTGGCACTAACAAAGCTGGTACTGAACAAGGGCTCATTGACTCTCTCACAAAGCCTTTTTCCAGTAACTCATTTACTTGACGTTGTAACTCCTTGGCCTCATCTGGATTACACCGGTAGGCCGGTCTATTAGGCAAAGCAGCACCTGGAATGAGATCAATTTGATGCTCAATCCCCCTAATTGGCGGTAATCCTTTTGGCATCTCATCTAGAAACAAGTCAGTGAATTCTTTTACTAACTTCTTAATCAGCGAAGGTATAGGACCTACCTCTGTTGGCTTAGCTTCCTTCACTATTAGCATCAATATTGGATTAGTTGAATGCAAAGCTCTCTTAACTTCTCCTTTAGTTGCAAATAAGTTCTCCTTTTTCTTTTTCTTTGCTAGTTGATCTTGTAGAACTTGTTGAGGACTAAGAGGTGCTAGGACAATCTTCGCCCCATCCTTAGTAATAGAATACGTGTTTTTAAACCCATCATGAATGGCTCTACTATCATATTGCCAAGGTCTTCCCAGAAGCAAATGACCAGCATTCATTGGTACCACATCGCATACGACTTCATCTTTGTATGACTTGCCAATAGAAAATGGTACCTGAACTTGTTTAGTGACTTGAATTTCTCCTTGGTCACTCAACCATTGCAGCTTGTATGGACGAGGGTGCTTTGTAGTCTTCAAGTCTAATTTCTCCACTAATGTTGTTGAAGCAACATTAGTACAACTACCTCCATCAATAATGACACCACAAACCTTTCCCCCAATTGTACACCTAGTATGGAATATGTTCTCACGTTGATCATCTTCTACCTTAGCTTGTGAGTTCAAAATTCGTCGAACTACAAGTAACTCCCCTTCATCTGGATACTCGATAATGCGCTCGTCATCTTCCTGTTCAATTTCTGTTTCATCTTCACTTTCAATTTCCCCTTGTGTTCCTCGAACAATCATCACTCTTCGATTTGGACACTCAGAAGCAATATGTCCAAAACCAAGACATTTGAAGCACTTAATATCTCTGCTCCTCTTTGAGTTCTTTGCATCGTTAACCTTGTCCTTTCCTCTAGATGTATCAACAATGTTGTTGGAGCTTGTCCTTTCCTGTCGCCGTTCATTCCATTTTGAGACATCTTTTGGAGTCGAAGAGGTTAAATTTGTTCCCTTGAAACTAATAGATCGTGAGCTTCCTGGTTTAGTTGCTCCTCTTCTACGTTGTCTTTCTACCTTAACAGCAAGCTTAATTACATCCTCAAGTGTTACATAAGGTTGTAATTCCACCGCATCTGCAATTTCCTTATTCAAGCCTCCCAAGAACCGTGCAATAGACTGTTCCTGAGGCTCTTGTATCTCACATCGCATCATCAACATTTCAAACTCCTTAACATAGTCTTCAACACACATCGCCCCTTGTCTAAGAGTTTGTAACCGGATATAGAGCTCCTGCTTGTAATAGTCAGGAACAAAGCGCTTTTGCATGAGTCTCTTCATAAGCCGCCAACTCCTGATCTCTTCTTCACCGTCTCTCCTTCGTTGCGATTTCAAATTCTCCCACCATAAATTTGCATAATCAATAAATTCAAGGGCAGCTAGTTTGCATTTCTTAACTTCAGAATAGTCGTGACACTCGAACACCTTCTCCACTTGTTGCACCCACTCTAAGTACTCTTCTGGTGAGCTAGTACCTTTGAATGGTGGAATCTTCAATTTGATGATGTTCCCCAAGTCACGATGCTGCCTCCTTTGTCTATTTGCATCAGCTTCATCTCCCGTGTCCTCATCACGATCAGAATCAATGGAAGCTCGATGATTACGTCGCTGTGGAGGTTGTTGAACAGTCAATCTTGTGATTGCCTGCTCTAGACGAAGCAGTTGCTCCCTCATTTCTTGTTGATTTTGTTGTATGCCCATAATCTGAGCTTGTTCCAACGAAAGCCCTCTTGGAACATTGGTAGCATTGTTTTCAGCCATATCTCACTATAAACGCTCTTCTCAAGTGTTTCTCTCTCTTCCCACTCTCAACCGGAGCTCTGATACCAAATGATATGCTTCAAGGAAGTTCAGATTGAACAATCCCTGAAACAAGTAAATAAAAGAAGAAACGATAGAATAACTAGCAATCTCGGATGATAAGTTTGCACGCCACACTCAAGAATACTAGCTTTGATTCGCCACACTCTAGAGTAGAAGAGGGAGAGTGATAAGAATCGGGGATAATTTCGCCACTAAGTTTAAGAAACTTAGATAAGAAATTCGCATATAAGAGGCTAAGCCAATTTTCAGAGCATTCAAGGTTGCATTTCTCATTGATAACTTCCATATTTATAGCCAAGAACAACCCTCATGGCATAAGTCCAAGATTTATCTAATTCTCACCTAATTTGGGAAAAACATGCATAGAAATTCACCTAACATAGACTTTTCATCTAATGTAGATCACCTAACTTATCTAACTTAGACTTTCAAAGAAATATAGCTCACCTAACTTAGACTTTAACCAATACTTATCACATGCATTCATCACATGCATAATTGACTTTCTATAATTTATTCATTATAACACATGATCAAATTGGCCCACTCAAACTTGGGCTCCATATAGAAATTGGGCTTGGATCCTAAATGGGCTGATTCCATTTTGAATTGTTGGATAACCATGGCCTGAATCTTCTTAGCCATAAAACGTGTAATCGGCCCAGATGGAGCTCCTTGGCCTAAGTTAGCCTCTTGTTCAACTTGAGGCTCATCAACAAGTACATCGGGCTGGATAGGGACTGATAGCAAATCCAAGATGTCTCCATAATCTTTTTGAAAATGTTAGAGCTGCTCCCCTCTGAGTTTCTCACTCATAATGATTAAGCTCTCCACTGATTCGGCTTCTACTTTCACTTGAACTCTCCTCCTAATCAAGGCTATTCCTGTTGGGCTTGTATCTTGTGGTTGTGTGGTATCCGATGAGTCCTTCATATCTTTATGCCAATTAATGAAAATGACAATTCACTGTAACAAATCCGTTGGTTAGAAACAAAATGAAATGAGCACATAACTTATTCAATTAATAGATTACTTGTCACTTTATTCACTATTAATCGCCAAGAGTCTTATTGATCCATTGGGAATAACAGATATAACTCTTAACCCAAGGAGAAATAGATCCTCACGTGGGCGAGGCTTAAATAAGTGAGTCAGATAATCTATTGATATATTATTTTCACAAGAATTATTGATTTTCAAGAAGCTCCCAACTCCATCAGTAATTGAGGTAAATTTGAAAGTCACATTCTATTTCAGCTAACTAGTTTAATGTAACTATCCTTATGGACGGGTGTTGTGGAGTGCCTAACACCTTCCCCACACTCAAATAGACTCTCGAACTCATCTCTGATTTCGCAGACCATGTTGCCTTTTTTCTTTTTCAGTTAAATTAGTTTTCCAAAGTTTTCCGTTAAAAATTTTGATGGTGACTCCAAATAAATTGATTTTCAAGATTCGTTTTTGGAAATTAATTTAAACACGCTTTTATTTTATTCCGCCGGAAGGTCGGTTACAACAGTTTGGCGACTCCACTTGGGACATTCGTGAGTCAAGCCTGTTTAATTAGTTAGTTGAAATAATATGGCTTCTTGTTATTTTAATTACCCTTGTTGTGTTTTGTTTGCTTTAATGGTTTATTCTTTTTTTGGTGTTTCTTGGTCATTTATCTCTTGTGGTTGCACGATATGCCTGTACCTTCTTATGTATTTGCTATTTACTTTTGCTGTTTAAGTGTATGTCTTCCTTTTCAGTCATACAACATGCTTAATGTTCTTCACTTGCCATATAATTTCGTTAGTTTATTTGCAACACACATGCTAGGATAGATAACATGCGGAATAAAATCCTAGGGTAGATGACCCTTGTCTATATTGTAAGTTCTTGGCTTCTTTTGTAGTTTGTTTGTTTGACGGGTGAAGATTGGGTAAACTATTGGTTCAGAGATTTATATGTTCCCCTCGCACCTTAAGCATATTGACATTCTACCTCACACACTTTTGGGCTCTATACCCGAGTCCTCGCTTGCCTTAGGTTAGTAGAGGTTTATATTGGTTTTCCTGTAAAGCTTCCTGCTTCCAGAGATTACCGTGAAGACCTTGCTCAGGTTGTACCTCGCTATATGGATTTGATTGGAGTGGGATTTTGTCCTCTTTTAGTCTAATTCATGTCGTGAGATCCTTACTCTTTTGAGTGGGGGCAATCTGAAGACCAGTAATGCTCCAAGATGCTAGACCTACCCTCAAAACTATGCACCTTAATAAACCGAACTTGATAGACAACCTTCCTAGGGCCTACCGTCTTTACGGTACCGTTCCCTCACTTAGGGTTGACTCGACTTAGGACACCAAGTGAGCATTTTTCACTCTCATTTTGCATGTTGTCATATCATTCATGGTATGGTTACATGTTTTCTTAAAAAAAATTTTTATAGTTTTAATTGGCACGATGTCTCCATTCGATGCATTATTAACTAAACAAAATAAGCTAAAATTGAAAGCTTCTTCAGTATGGGAAGTTTGGCCTGATGTTATATCAATGGGGTTGTGAACCATTAAAAATTGATGATATATTAGGAAGATAGTATATTAGTGGGTTATCTTATTTTTATTAAGCCTTGCCCACGGGAGGGCCTCCTCCTCTTTGGGTTGAGAGCTAAACCTATTATTCCTAGTGAACCAATAAGGCTCTTGGTGAGTAATAGGGAACAATGTACAAAATATCCAATTGCTACTTGTAACAGTTTCCAAATTCTAAATGATCAAATTCTCACATTACCCTCAACACAACTGCCTTTATAGGTACTTGGTTAAAAGGAAACTATTAAGAACATTTTAACCCATTTTTCAACAATTATGTACACGAAAGGGATTAGTTAATTGATGCATGCATTACTTGGTTGGAAATAAATAAATTGCTATTACTCGTGTAGATACTTCTTTCTCTCGAAGTAGTGGCTGCTACCTTCCCTCTGTGTGACAAGTGAGTTTCTTGAAGGGGAGGGAGTTCTTTTAAGAATTATGGTCAAACCTAATGGTGTAATAATCATATTCATGTACCTCAAATCAAAACAACGATTATTATACCCTCAAATGAATGTTGTGTCATGGTGAAAGTCTCGAAGTAGCCTTTAATTGTGGGCGAAATACCTATTTCTCGTGACTCGACTGTCGAAGGAAATCTTTTAAAGAACGTATACAGAATGTCCTTCCACTCCAAAATGTTAGTATCAAAGGAATGCCAATGACATTTAAGCTAAAATAATCATGCATATATCCGATAATCAAGACTTTAGGCATCAATTATGTAAGAATTCACCCCTACTGAATTGATTTCCCAATGCATATCCCCTGTGGATCAATAAACTCCCTGAAGGATGTGTAGAAACACATACCCCTTCGTGGGTCAATAAGCTCCCTAAATGATATGCGGAAACACATGTCTCTTGTGGATCAACAAGCTCCCTGAGGAATACATGTATCATATTAGAATTAAGGGCCTGTCAACTAATTGAAAATCATTGTGCCCTTTTTACAGTGATTAACCATATGAGTCACTGGCTCTTACAAAGAGTCCGATGGGCAATGTTCAACGTCCTAATTTTGATTTGACATAGGTGACCCTATTTAGATCATGACATTTAGCTATTGAGTTAGACACTATCTTAACATGGGTTGTAAAATGAACACACGTTGTAATATCGTCTAAAGTTGGCTAAAAGTCGTCTATCTCCAATAAACTCCTAAAAAGGGTGGGAGCTTTCCTTCTGACACATTTCCCACCAAGATCAATACGATTTAATCATCATGAATGGAAACCAAAGTAACCAATGGCGAAAGGACTTGTGATATGACCTTTCCAAGTAAGTTACTGGGTCGGTAGGTTCATTTCGATTATCAAACTCTTCCCTACGTCAGTTGTGTTAGGACCCAACTCCTTCAGGAGCTACCTGTCACTTCCCTTCTCCTAGTGAAAATTCTTCCCTATGTCAGTTGTGTAAGGACCCAACTCCTTCATAAGCTGCTATCACTTCCGTTTTCCCAGTGAAGCAGTAAGCATCCTGAGGAATGAAAGTTTTAAGAAAAACCCATTTTGTGTTGAAAAACACATTACAGCTTTAATATGATCAATTTGCTGAATCATTCTTTTGAAATAAAATAAAATTGCATTCATGCATACTCATGATGGTTGTGCAGAAATGTATGAGTTTGGAAAAATGGGATCTCTTTTGGTCACCTGCAATGGAAATTTTGACTCGAGTTATGATCAAGCTGCCAATGACGGAATGAAATCCCATGTGATTAATCCCTGACTTCGCGGACCACTTCATATTTTGGCTAAGTAATTCCCACCCACCATCACACCCTACTAAGTTTTGGGATTTAGATCTTTCCAAAAGATGCCAACACCCACAGATCAATCTCAAGTTACCATGAGCCTGTCATTCTCAAAGCCAAAGGTCACCTTGGTTGCCTTCCACCCAAATTCCCACAGGACTGACTTTAACAATAGTAGGACCTTTCCTCCAACCACATCCAACTTCCAATAGTATGGACCAAATCATAATTGTGAACCCCACATTAGTAATTGGGCTCTATGGAAGCAATGCATTGTCATCTTAAGCAAATTGATAGGAGATGTGAAAAATTGGAAAATCTCCATCCCTAGCTCCTTGTTTGACCAAGGGATTGTTTAAGAGAACAACAATGTCATTTCATATGATTTCTTCATCAGGTGATGCTTGTCTGGTCAACACTATTGTGTATAACTGGGGTGCCAGCTAATTGCATCATTAGGCCATATAGTATTTAACAATATCAATGCCACAACCATATGTTTTGGGTAGACCCTTTCATTTCTTCAAAGTTGTTGATGCCCCATCTTCTTGTTACACTTTTCCATTTTTAATGATCAGGAACCATAAAAGCCAAAAGTTAAGCGATTCCTTTGAAAATTTTCAATTGATGAGGAAAATGGTGAAATTTGAAGGCAACGTAACCTCAAAGCCTCAATTTCTTTCAAAAAAAGAATCAACAAAGGCAGTGTATGTTCCATGAACAGGCTATACCAAGGATACGAGGCATTCTTTGTCTCTTGGATTGTGGAGAAGCTACCCCTAGCCACCCCAATTGAGCTTGAGTAGGGAAGTTTTTTTTCTCACCTGAACCCTTTGAGTTAGGTTGTCTCTAGGAGGTTTTTATACTGAGATTCACATATCTAGAGAGGTTCAATTTCCTTTCCTCACCTGAACACTACTTAATCGCTGCCACTGGCTTGGAACCTTCAAAATTTTTCAAATCCCCAACCTGAATTCTACCCAGGAAACAGTGAGAATCCGATACATGAAAGCACCCATAGTCTTTAAATGAGCTCTCTTTGAAGGAAAAGAAAGGCCAAAGTGCATAAAAGTCAACAATGGAGAAAATGAAAAAAGGCAAAAGAGCGAGATTTTCAAAAAATAGGGTTCATTCACCCCTTGAAAAAAATGGAGTATGACCCTTAAAGAGGACTTTCTTATGATCATGAAGAGCCAATGAATCTCACCAAGACTTCATGGTTGTCAAAGTAAAATTCTCATCGCCACCTTACACCGACATGTAGGCCATTACATCCTTTTTCTTAAGCCTTAATTATCACCCACTAAATCCTGTCACAACCCTATAATATCCTCTCTAGTTGGAGTGAATCTCGGGTATAAAAATCATGGTAGAAGAGGAAACTAGAAAATCCATGGTGAAAGTGGGGGGGGGGGGGGGTAAAGGACTTTAAGCCTAATGCCCATTTAAAAAAAACCAACTGCCATAACCCCCTTTCTACCTGGGCAAGGGATTTTAAGCCTAATACCATTTTTAAAACCAACTGCCATAACCCCCTTTCTACCTGGGCAAGGGATTTTAAGCCTAATACCATTTTTAAAACCTAACTCCCATGACCACCTTTCAACCTGGGTAAGGGATTTTGAGCCTAATATCATTCTTAAAACCTAACTACCATGGCCACCTTTTGACCCTTGAAAGTCCTTGTTGAGGTATGGCTTGCTTGGAATATATTGGGGCAAAAAGAAAGTCAAATAAAAAATTTTAAAAATCAATCAATTAAAAGGAACTGAGGTGATTGTCCAAATTCAAAATAGAACATTTTCTCATCAATGAAAAGTTTCCAAATCGAATGCTACATGCATTAAACTAAGGTATCTTTTAATAACGTATCCATTTCCACTGCTTGCCTCGATTCATCCAGCTAATTCTTGTGCTTTATCATTTCCCATAATTGCATCAAATTGGGGCAATCTGTTGCTTACCAAATCTGTCATATTGTATTCGAATTGTGCCAATCATACTGCTGGCTTGGAATTAGGACTTCTCCCGGTTCCATACACCCTTTCCTTTCGCATCACTTTGCCACCAATCATTAAGTCTGTTTGCACATTCTATCCGATGTCCCTTCAAAGTGGGGCAATTTGCCTATTTCAAGGATGTGTAGCCTTGCGTTCCTTAACATACGATTGTATTGTGATTGTCAACTCGAATTATGGCACATTTTTGTGTTGACTTTTCAATCAAACTGGGGCAATTTGTTGGTTGCCAAATTCATCACATTGCATTCAGACTATGTTAACTATGCCACTGGCTCGGAACTAGGACTTCTCCTGGTTCCGTACACCCTTTCCTTTGGCATCACTTTACCACAAATCAGTAAGTCCATTTGCACTTTCTCTTCGATGTCCCTTCAAAATGGGGCAATTTGCCTCTTTCAAGGACATGTAGCCCTGCACTCCTTAACGCAGGATTGTATTGAGATTGTTAAATCGAATCATGGCATGTCTTTGTGTTGGCTTTTAAAGCAATACTAGCAGAAGTATTCATATGGAATGACATTAGAATCACGTTCAAGGCAATCCAAATGGAACATGACACTTTGGTCAAATTTGAAACTTCAAGTTTGGTGTGTTTCCGTTTAAACCCTACCATACTGAGATTTGCTTAAAGTATGAGATGTTCATGCTATCAAAACCTTGAATCTTTGGGTTAGGGCAAATAAAGGATAGGCAAAAGGAATTCTCCTATATGCAAGTGACCAAGAGAGTCTAACCATTTACAAATTTTAAAGGCACCTGAGCATCATGCATTTGCATCGCTTTTCCACATTCTCAAAATATGCTTTAGAATAAAAAGAAGTCAGACACTTTCTTCTTCTCCTAAGGGATTTTAATTTGTCATAAAAGGGATAAAAAGGAGTCAGACACTCTCTTCTTCTCCTTAATGATTTTTTTAATTTGTCATAAAAGGAACAATTTCCCACCCGGCATGCACACTACACGTTACAAATAAAATCATGTATCAATAAAAAAGAAATCGCGTTTTACATCATGCATTCAGCACGTGTACTTACATTGCACTCCACTGTTTCATATCTCATGCATATAGAATCTAAAATTTCCAAAATTTTCATAAATTGAGCATATACATCATGCATCCCACATATGTACATACCCCATGCATAGAAAATCCAAAATTTTCAAACAAGAAAAATCAAGCATTTGCATCATACATTTTATGAGAGGACATGCATCACCTCGCATAGTCACCAAAGCACGTGCCGCGTGGAGTCACATTCTTCTGCAGCACAAACCCCATTTAAAGTCCTGCATCGTGTCCAGGCACTTTACATTTCTGCAAAAGTCCTGCATCGTATCCAAACAATTTACATTTCTGCTAAAGTCCTGCATCGTGTCCAGGCAATTTACATTTCTGCAAAAGTCCCTGCATCGTGTCTAGGGCAATTTCCATTTCTGTCAAAAGTCCCTGCATCGTGTCCAAGGCAATTTACATTTCTGCTAAAGTCATGCATCGTGTCCAGGCAATTTACATTTCTGTCAAAGTCCTGCCCGAGTCTAGGCAATTTACATTTCTGGCTAAAGTCCTGCATCGTGTCCATGCAATTTACATTTCTATCAAAAGTCTCTGCATCGTGTCCAGGGCAATTTACATTTATACCAAAGTCCTGCATCGTGTCCAGGCAATTTTCTTTCGAATGTCCTGCATCATGTCTGGGTAACTCAAGGTCCTATTCAGGTGCTGACTTTTACTGGTTTCCCATCAACACGAGAAATGGTGTGTTCACGTCTTTACTTGCTCTTAAGTTAGGTCATCTCTTTATAACGTTCACTTCCCTAACCTAGAGACAAGCAAAGAGGGGTAACTGTGAACACCCCATCCTTAATTGACAATTAATTGATATACCAATTAATTAATTAAGAAAATAGGAAAATAAAAATGACAAAACTTCAAATGACATTTCTAATTGGGGGACAATTTGGAATTAAAAATAAATAATGGGAGAAATTCAATAAACTCAAAACTAAAAAATAGAATTAACTAATTAAAATAATTATAATAAGTAAAAGCAAAAGATAAAAAATAAAAAATGTATATGACAAAACAAAAATAGAAAATTAAAAAAATTAAATTAAAAAAAAAAAAGGGGTAAAGTGATAAGGCGGAAACATCTTTCACGTAAAACAGCTGTAGGAAAAAGCAGACAGCAAAAAAGGAGCTGGTTTAAGGGGAGAGGTCCTTTTGCTTGGTTTAGAGGAGGCACATCTCCTCGGATTCCTTGGCTCAGACTCCCTGGACAGCATTTTCTTCGGGCTTTGTTCTTGGGTTGTCGGGGGAAGCAGGTGGGGCAAGGAACTGACCTTTTTTCTGTATAGACAGCTCTCTCTCTCTGGGGGGGTTTTGGGGCTGGAACGGCTGGGAGTTTCCTCTCTGGGGTGGAGGTTTTCAAGAAGCATCCAAAAACCCAGATTGAGGAGCTCCCATAGCATTCAAAGCCGATCGGGTCATTATTGGAATCGTTGGCACCTCTCCTTAAAAATCTTCACACACTCTGTCCTTGAAAAAGAAAAGCAGCAGAAAAACCCCAAAAGGATGTTTCTTTTACTTTGGAAATACTCATTACTGCATTGATGCAAGCAAGAGTTCCTTCTTTCCATGTCTTCATTTCCAACGATGGCCCAAGGATTGGTTTTCGAAGGAGAAAGAAGAAAGAAGCCGAGAACCTGAAGCAAAAGAAGGAGGATGGCGGAGCAATGCGAAGAAGGAAGAAGTTGAAATGAACCTCTGTTCTGGGGAGTCAAGAACAGAGGCGAAGGAATGGAGGAAGAGGGGGCTAGTCATGGCTGTGGGTGGCGGCAACACGATAGTTTATAAAAAAAACAAAAGCAGAGGGATATACAGTAGAAGAAGAAGAAGAAGATGCAGTAATGGTGAATCTGGGTTCACATGGTAGAAGCTGGAACATTAGATTTACCCTTGACACCTATTAAGGAGAAAGCCAGCAGAGATGTCAGCTTGGGGTGGTTTTACTACAAAAAAAAAGCTTGAAGGGAGAGCTGGAGGGGTGAAGAATGAAGCTTTTCTTAGCAAACCAGATATAGTAAAAAGGTCTCATCACATCTAGTCTCATCCTTCACTTTCGCTTCTTTTGCATCTTCTTTTCTCTCTCTCTCTCTATAAAAAACGAGTCATCTATGGACTCTACATCACCAAGGTATAACCCAAAAAATCCTTACCCTTCTTCTTCACTTCTCTCTTCCCCTCATAGCCTCAGCACCAACTGTAGCAACAACAGCAATGTAGTTCAACCTACGAAACCCATTACTAGATCTGAATCCAACCCTGTCATAGCCTAAGAAACCCTCACCTCTATTGACTTCACTCCCTATGGATGCAACTAGCGTCCCCTTTGGAGGATTGCTTCTACCCACTTGTTTTCACCTAGGCACATCCTAGCACATGAAATAAGATGTCAGCTAGAATCCACTGTCATGCTGCGCAACATAGCAACCGAACAAAAACTCCATGGGACGGTATCCCTGCGAAGGCACCTGCAAGCCACCTCCCTTAACAATATCATAGGTAGTGTCTTTAGAAAAAGGTGTGGTCCAACACTTTGAAATGAAGAACTCGAGGAGCTTAAGGACATGGTTCGAGAGGGTTTCGAGCTTTTAGGCACTTTCAACTCATCCGATTATCTCCCAGGGCATGGTAATCTCTATGACCTGCATCGTATAAATGAATGTTGCTCAAAGCTGGTACCACGGGTCAGAAAATTTGTTCGAGCCATCATAATGGAACATCAAACTGCCAAGTCTAGAAAATTCTCATATAGCCATGATTTCGTTAATGTTTGCTTTCTTTGGATGGAGACTAATAGAATTGAGGAGCACTAAGACGAACACATCGAGAAGCAAACTGAGAAGAAGGGACATCAAGCAGATGGCAAACCACGGAGAGAGAGAAAGGAGAAGGGGAGACCACCGAAGAGGGAGTCATCGATGGTGATAAGCTGCTTCAAGTAAGGGATGGCGTCATGCATGCATCATAGCACTATTCCTGCATTGGCACCTAATTCACGTTGCAGATGCATGTCATAATTTTTTTGGGGTTGTTATTGTTTCTTTTTGCTATTACTATTATAATTATCATTTTTTATTTCTTTGGTATTATAAGTAAAGTTTTAAGGAAGGCATCGTATGGGAATATTGTTCTCCTCGAGTGCTTGGGGTCGCGTGAGATTTTAATTTCCTTAGATCTTTTTAAAATTAGCACATTTGTTTTAAAAATAATAATTAAATATTGACTTAATTAAATATTTTCCATTATTTATGAAATTAGCGTGTGAGGATTTTATCCTCCTCGATTGCATGAGATCATGTGAGATTTTAATCTCCTTAGATCTTTTTAAAATTAGCACATTTGTTTTAAAAATAATAATAATTAAATATTGACTTTAATTAAGCATTTTCCATTATTTATGAAATTAGCGTGTGAGGATTTTATTCTCTTCGATAGCATGGGAATATGTGAGATTTTAATTTCCTTAGTTCCCTAAAATTAATACACCTCTATCTAATAATAATAATAATAATAATAAAACAATCATAATTAAATATTCATTCTAATTAAATATTTTTCATTATTTACGAAATTGTCATGTGAGAATATAGTTCTCCTCAAATACTTGGGGTCGTGTAAGATTTTAATCTCTTTATACCTCGAAATTTAGTACATACTTGTTTACAAGATAAATAATAGTAATAATGATAAATAGATAAAATAATAATAATGCAAAAACGAATATTTTAATTGAATTATTTACAAAATAAATAAAGTCAGGGTTTTATAAAATTTAATTAATTAAAATGTCATGTTCAAAAATTCCAAAAATGGCTTTCTATTATAATTTTGTTCTAATTTCAACAATCAATCCTGATTTTAAAAAAGGGAAATAAAAATAAAAATAAGTGAAACCAAAAAAGAAAATCCAAAAATCCAAAAAATATATAAATTAAAAAATTCCAAAAAATGGCTTTCCTTTATAATTTTGTTCTAATTTCACAATAAATCTTGATTTTTTTTAAAAAAAATCTAAAGATAAATAAAAAAAATCCAAAAAATACATAAATACAAAAAAATCAGAAAAATGATTTGATTTTCGTCCTAATTTCAAAGGTGAATTCCAATTTTGAAAATCCAAAAAAAACAAATAAATCTAAAAATTCAAATTTTTTTTTTATAATTTCACTTCAATTCCAAACAATATAAACTCTCAAAATTCCTAAAAATCTTATCCCATAATAATTTCATTTAAATTTCAAAATTAAAATTAAAATTCAAAAATAAACAAAAAAATTAAAAGAGAAAAAAATGAAGAGATCAAGAGAGTTAGATTACTTAGGTTGCTATATATTAAAACACACAAATCTAAATTTCAATCCTGTTTTGTTTACAAAAATCTATTTAATTTGAACTCTCCTGTTCTCATCATAAAAATTATAAATCACCAACCAACAGACACGCTTTTTGAGTCGAACTACGTGGACTTTGATCCCTATCACGGGGTACGTAGGCCCTAGGTTTTCATCCTAGGTCAATTCTACCTTTGTAAATATCTATCTGTTTATTTCCACTATTGTTGTTTTGTCTCCTCTGTTTAACAGGCTTGCATGTCGATAAAAGGGTAATTGAGGTAAATTTGAAAGCCATATTCTATTTCAGCTGACTGGTTTAAGGTAACCATCCTTATGGACGGGTGTTGTGGGGTGCCTAACACCTTCCCCACACTCAAATAGACTCCCGAACTCATCTCTAATTTCGCAAATCATATTGCCTTTTTTCTTTTTCATTTAAATTAGTTTTCCAAAGTTTTCCGTTAAAAATTTTAGTGGCGACTCCAAATAAATTGATTTTCAAGATTCGTTTTTGGGAATCAATTTAAACACACTTTTATTTTATTCCGCTGGAAGGTCGGTTACGACAACAGGAAAACTAATATAGACCTCTATTAACTTAAGGCAAGCGAGGACCCGAGTATAAAGCCCAAAAGTGTGTGAGGTAGAATGTCAACGTACTTAGATGTGAGGGGAGCATATAAACCTCTAAACCGATAGTTTACCCAACCTTCATATGTCAAACAACTAAATTGCAAGAGAAACCAAGAGCTTACAATATAAATAGGGGTCGTCTATCCAAAGGTTTTATTCCGCATGTTATCTATCGTAGCATATGTGTTGCAAATAAACTAACAAAATTATATATTAATATACAATATCCAAATATATTTTTGTACAACATATTCCATGACTTTAGAGAGACTAATTTGTTACAATTAAATTGTGGGGGAATCACAAAGTGCAAAAGAGAGGTTTTAATTGCGTACTTTCATTTGTGCAATAATAACATATATAGTTATAATGGGCATAATAGTTATACATATCTAATAAATTAGTCCTTTATTTTATTAAATTATTAAAATATGTATTTATTAAATTACTTACTAAATTCAATGTATATAATATTTAAATTAATATAATAATTAACCACATATTGTAAATTAACATAATTAAATTAGTATTATAACATAATGCTAAAAATTAATAAAAAATTAATCATTAATTTACTGATTTGTTCAATAAAAATAATAAATATTTCACAATAATAATTAGAGAATATTAGAGTATTTTATTTCTTCTGAATATTGAATTTCTATTTTTAAATTCATATATTTGTAATTAAGTAAATATATTAATTAAATATATGTTAGTAATTAAATAATAAATAAACATATTCACTAATTTAGTAACTAAATAATTAAAAATATAAATTAAATATATTATAAACAAATTTGTCATATAAAATATATATAATATAATGCAATAAACATATAATATAAATAAATTTATATAAAACTATAACTTAAATATATATTAAATATTTATATATTTAATAACATATTTATTATATAATAATATCATTCAAAACATATTTTATTTTATTACACATATTTATATCAATTAAATTATTATTTAAATTCAATGTCTATGATGTTTAAATTAATATAATTATTGATTAGATATTGTAAATGAACATAATTAAATTAGTATTACAAATTAATGCTAATGAAGGAAATTAAATAATGAACACATTCATACATTTAGAGTAGGAGACATACATACTTCTCCTGATTACAGAAGTTGATCGAACTCTGGCTGGGATCATTGATAAAATGAGATACCCACAATGTATTAGGTGTATATCGGGTTTTCATAGCCTAAATTCCCTCTCGAATGCGACTGTAGAATACTTGGCAGATATTCTTCTCAGAGCGTCTCAAGTCTCTCTTTAGATCTCTTAGTTATATATATTAAATAATTATATAATATAATTTGAATTATTATAAGATATATTTAACAAATTATTAGTCAATCACATATTGTAAACTAACATAATTAAATTAGTATTATAAATTAATGCTAAAAATTGATAAAAAATAATCATTAAATTACTGATATATTCAATAAAAATAATTAATATTCAAAAATTATAATTACAGAATATTAGAGTATTTTATTTCTTTTGGATATTGAATATCCATTTTTTAAATTCATATATATGTAATTAGGTAAATATATTAATCCAATATACGTTAGTAATTAAATAATAAATAAACTTATTCACTAAATTAGTAACTAAATAATTAATAATATAAATTAAATATATTCATTGGATATGTATCATATAAAAATTTATCATATAATAAATATATAATATAAATAAATATATGTCAAAATATAGCAATAAATATATATTAAATATTTATATATTTAATATCATATTTATTATATAATAATATCGGTCAAAACATATCTTATTCTATTTCACATATTTATATTTAATAAATTATTTATTAAATCAATATAATTATTAATTACATATTGTAAATGAGCATAATTAAATCCGTATTACAAATTAATCTGCAAAACTAATAACAAATTAACCATTAAATTATTGTTATATTCAAGAACAATAATTAATATTCCACAATAATAATTAGAGAATATTACAGTATTTTATTTCTTCTTGACATTGAATTTCTACTTTTATATTTGTATATTTGTAATTAAATAAATATACTAATCAAATATGCATTAGTGATTAAATAATAAATAAAAATATTCATTAAATTAGTAACTAAATAATTAGAAGTATAGATGAAATATTCTAATTGGTTATATATTTTATATAAATTTATCACATAAGAAATATATAATACAACATAATAAACATATAATATAAATATATATATATATATATATATATATATATAAATATAACAATAAATATATATTAAAAATTTATATACTTAATATGTTATTTATTATAAGATAATATCGGCCAATAATTATTTTATTCATTTTTTTAGTATATTTTAATATTTTAACTAATATTTAATATATATTTTATTTATTTATGTACAATATCTAAATATATTCTTATACATTATATTGCTTAACTTTAGGCCAGTATCTATTAACCGTCATGAAAACAAATTATACATATATTTCATATATATTAGCAAATAGTCTATTCTAATTAAGTAAATATATTAACTAAATAGTCATTAGTAATTAATTAATAAATAAACATATTCATTAAATTAGTAACTAAATAATTAAAAGCATAAATGAAATATTCTAATTATATATATTATATATAAATTTATCACATAAGAAATATATAATTAAAAATATATTAATTTGATGTGTACTATATATAAATTTATCATATAACACATAAATAATATAATGTAATCAACGTATAATATAAATAAATTTATATAAAACTATAACAATAAATATATAATAAATATTTGTATATTTAATAATATATTTGTTAAATAATAATATCGATCAAATCATAATTTATTTTATTACAAAAATTTATATTTATTAAATTCAATGTCTATGATATTTAAATTAATATAATTAATAATTACATATTGTAAATGAAAATAATTAAATTAGTATTACAAATTAATAATAAATTAATCATAAAATTACTGATGCATTTAGTAATAATAATTAATATTTCACAATAATAATTAGAGAATATTAGAGTATTTTTTTTCTTCTGGACATTGAATTTTTGTTTTTATATTCATATATTTGTAATTAAATAAATATTTAATCATATATATATAATAGTAAATAAATAATAAATAAACATATTCATTAATATAATATATATTTAACAAATTACTAGTCATCAATATTTAATAGATTTAATATATTGGTATAATATAAATTAAAAACAATATAAAATTAACTTGATAATAATATGTATAATAAGAGCGAAGTTCCAAATTTGTCCTCCACCATTACACTTTGTGATAATTTGGTCCCCTGCAATGCACTGTGACAAAATTTTCCCTTAAAACTCTTTTATGGAAAATTTTTCCCTCATGACTACAATAGGAGTAACTGATTTTATTCAGATTTCAATTTGTGATGGACTAATTTGTCACAATTAAAATTTGGAGGTGTCACAAAGTGCAAAAGTGAGGGTTCATTTGTGTATTTTCATCTTTAAAATAACAATATATATAGTAATAATGTGTGTAATAATTAAACATATTTAAAAAATTATTTATTTATTATATTATATTATTAATAAATATTAGACATTAAATTACTTATTAAATTCAATGTCAATAATATTTAAATTAATATAATAATTAATTAATCATTGTAAATAAACATAATTAAATTAGTATTATAAGTTAATGCTGAAAATGAATAATAAATTAATCATTAAATTACTGATATATTCAATAACAATAATTAATATTCCACGATAATACTTAGAGAAAATTAGAGTACTTTATTTCTTTTGAATATTGAATTTCTATTTTTAAATTCATATATTTGTAATTAAATAAATATATTAATTAAATACACGTTACTAATTAAATAATAAATAAACATATTCACTAAATTAGTAACGAAATAAATAAAATTATAAATTAAATATATTAATTGGATATATATTATTTATAAATTAAGCATATAAAAAATATAAAATATAATGTAATAAACATATAATATAAATAAATTTATATAAAAATATAACAATAAATATGTATTAAGTATTTGTATATTTAATAAAATATATTTTATGTAAGAATATTGGTCAAAATATATTTTATTTTATTACACATATTTGTATTTATTAAATTTTTTATTAAATTCAATGTCTATGATATTTTAATTAATATAATTATTAATTACATATTGTAAATGAGCATAATTAAATAAGTGTTACAAATTAAAGCTAAAAATTAATAATAAATTAATCATTAAATTACTGATGTATTCAGTAACAATAATTAATATTCCACAATAATAATTAGAGAGTATTAGAGTATTTTATTTCTTCTAGATGTTAAATTTCTATTATTATGTTCGTATATTTGTAATTAAATAAATATGTTAATCATATATACAATAGTAAATAAATAATAAATAAACATATTCATTACATTAGTAACTAAATAATTAAAAGTATGGATAAAATATACTATTAGGTTATATAAATTTATCAATAAGAAATATCTAATATAATGTAATAAACAAATAATACAAATATATATATATATATATATCAATAAATATATATTAAACATTTATATACAAAATATCTTATTCATTATATGTTAATATCAGGCAATACTTATTTTATATACTTGTTTTAGTATATTTATATATTTTAACTAATATTTAATATTTATTTTATATATTATTATACGATATCTAAATATATTCTTATACATTATATTCCTTGACTTCATGGTCGTCCCTGTTAATCGTTATGAAGATAAATTATACATATATTTCATGTACATTAGTAAATTATATATATATATTAAATAATTATATAATATAATATGAATTATTATAACATATATTTAACAAATTATTAATGAGCAATATTTATGAGATTTAATATTTTTGAAAATTATAAAGTAAAAACAATTTAAAATTAGCATAATAATAATACATATAATAGGAGGGAAGTACCAAATTGATCCTCCACCTTTACACTTTGTGACAATTTGGCCCCTCACAATGCACTGTAACAAATTAGTCCCTGAAAAAAAAATTTTAATGGAAAATTTGTCCCTCATTCTTATAATTGGAGGGACTAATTTTGTATACATTTAAATTTGAAAGAAACTAATTTGTCGCAATTAAATAGTGAGAGAGTCACAAAGTGCAAAAGTAAGAGTTCAATTGCGAATTTTCGTCTATGCAATAATAATATATTTAGTAATAATGTGTATAATAAAGATATCTATTTAATTAATTAATCATTTATTGTATTAAATTATTAAAATATATATTTATGAAATTACTTATTAAATTCAATGTCTTTGATATTTAAATTAAATAATAACTAATTACATATTGTAAATGAACATAATGAAATTTGTATAATAAATTAATGCTAAAAATTAATAAAACATTTATCATTAAATTACTTATATATTCAATAACAATAATTAATATTCCACAATAATAATTTGATAATATTAAAGTATTTTATTTCTTTTGGATATTGAATTTCTATTTTTAAATTCATATATTTGTAATTCAGTAAATTTATTAATTAAATGCACATTACTAATTAAATAATAAATAAACATATTCACTAAATTAGTAACTAAATAATTAAAAGTATAGATGAAATATACTAATTGGTTATATATTTTATATAAATTTATCACATAAGAAATATATAATATAATGTAATAAACATAAAATATAAATAAATTTATATAAAAATATAACAATAAATACGTATTAAGTATTTCTATATTTAATAAAATATATTTTATATAATAATATCAGTCAAAATAAAATTTATTTTATTACACATATTTATATTTATTAAATTTTTTATTAAATTCAATGTCTATCATGTTTAAATTAATATAATTATTAATTACACATTGTAAATGAACATAATTAAATAACTATTACAAATTAATGCTAGAAATTAATAATAAATTAACCATTAAATTTTTGATATATTCAGGAACAATAATTAATATTCCAAAATAATAATTAGAGAATATTAGAGTATTTTATTTCTTCTGGACATTGAATTTCAATTTTTATATTCTTGTATTTGTAATTAAATAAATATATTAATTAAATAGTCATTATTAATTAAATTAATTAAATTAGTACCCAAATAATTAAAGTTACAGATGAAATATACTAGTTGGTTATATATTTTATATGAATTTATCACATAAGAAATATATAATATATTGTAATAAACATAAAATATAAATAAATTTATATAAAAATATAACAATAAATATATATTAAATACTTACATAATTAATACTGTCGTAACCGACCTTTAGCCGAGATAAAATAAAAAGAAAGTATGAATAAAAGTGTTTAAATTGATTCCTAAAATAAATCTTGAAAATTAATTTATTTGGAGTCGTCACAAAAATTTTTTAAAAAAACTTTGGAAAACTAATTTAAAAAAAAGTGAAAAAGGCAATATAGTCTGCGAAACCAGAGATGAGTTCGGGAGTCTATTTGAGTGTGGGAAAGATGTTAGGCACCCCACAATACCCATCCATAAGGACGGTTACCTTAAACTAGTCAATTGAAATAGAATATGGTCTTAAATTTATCTCAATTACCTTTTATTGACATGTAAGCCCGTTAAACAGCGAAGACAAAAACGACAATAATGGAAGCAAACGAATAGATATTTACCAAGGGCGGACTTGACCTAGGATAAAACCCTATGGCCTACATACACTACGATAGGGATCAAAGTCCACGTAGTTCGGCCAAAAAGGCAGGTTCATTAGTTGATGATTTGTAAATTTTGTGATGAGAACAATAAACAAAACGTAATTGGGATTTGATTCGTGTGTTTTAATTTACGACAACCTGATTAAATCTAACTCTCTTGACCTCTTCATTTTTCTCTCTTTTTAATTTATTATTATTTTTTGTTTTTAGAATTTTAATCTTTATTTTGAAATTTAAATGAAATGATTATAAAGAACGACCTTAATCACATTAAAAAAAATTATTTAATTAAGAAATTTATTTTTGCAATATTATTATTATTGTTATTATTATTTTAAAACAAGTATGTACTAATTTTAGGAATCTAAGGAAATTAGAATTTCACATGACCCCATGCAATTGAGGAGAACCATATTCTCACATGATAATTTCGTAAATAATGAAAAATATTTAATTAAAGTATTTATTTTTGCATTATTATTATTTTTAAAACCAATGTGTACTAATTCTAGGATCTAAGGAGATTAAAAATCTCACATGATCTGAAGCGCTCGAGGAGAACAATATTCTCACACGATGATTTGGTAAATAATGGAAAATATTTAATTAAAGTACTTTTTTTTTTACATTATTATTATCTTATAACACATATGTACCAAAATTTGAGATTTAAGGAGATTAAAATCTCATATGATCCTAAGCACTCGAAAAGAATAATATTCTCACACGATGATGATTTTCATAGAACCTTATTTATAGAGCCAAAATTGGTTTCACATTGACATTTCAAAAAAAAAAAAAGATGAAAGTAATAATAATAAAGGTAACAAAAATAAAATCAAAATTTGATGCAAAATGCATGAACAGTGTTCACCACGCATGCAACTCCCACCATGCAGCCATACCTCACGTATTTCCTTGAGTGTGGTTCACTTATGCTCAGGTGCTAGAACGCTTCTCCCTCCTACACAGTCCTTTCTCAGTTTGTCTCGTTCCAAGCTCTCCACCATGGTCCAGAACTTTTGCTCCTCGGCTGGGAAAACAAAGGCCGAATGCTTCCTCTTTCTTCTCCTTCCTCTGTTTTCCACCAGCTGTTCCAAGTGGCTGATGGATCATGACTCTTACATTTGGCATGCAAAACCTCTTCCCTTTTTAACCAGCAGCAAGAATAGATGCACCCATGGATGCAGCAAGCCTTAGGCAAATGGTCAAATCGTCTGCCTAGCATAACTTCATAGCATCATAAATTCCAATTACAGTAGTGACAGAAACCCCAAGTGAATTTATAAATAACTTAATATCTTTCTTGGGGTCTTCAGCATCCAAAAATAGTAGTTGACTGATGATAAAATCTGTTGTCACATCATCCACCTGAGAACCTAAAAAGATGATTCTTTGATGGAGAAGCATGTTGGTAGTATCGAGCTCTTCGACTCTTGGAAGCCATCGAGCTGCAGTTGCAGAGTAATTTTCGCAAAGATCAACATCCCAATTACTCGATAAGGTGTGTCTGGTGGTACTGGAGCCGTTTAAGCTATTAGATAGAGAAATGGGTTTTCTTCTTCCTTTGTTATTGTGGCTGGTACCTATGAAACCAGTGCTCTTAATCGCAGTGAGAGTCAGAACTCGTGAGTGAAATAGACCATGGTTGAAATGCATAGGCCTTGATGTTGAGGCCGTATATGCTACAAACATTTCCATCCAAAACACTGAATTTCATGTTCTCATTGAACACAGAGAAGATATATGTCTCGAAGGTCCTGTTTGGCATCAATGGCATCCCTTTCCCCGAGTTCACGTGTCCATTTGGGCATTGAACATGTTGGTGTAGTTAATCACCATGGCCTTCTGGTTAAATTCTGTTTACTCCTGTTTTCAATGTTGCAAATCATCTTGTACGGTGCAGCCCTTCCTTCCCCAAAAAGCACCACCCTCTCCTTCTCTTCTCTTTTCCATTCTATTCAGCCATGTACAGAGTCGCCTTCTCCTTTCTCTTTGTTCGTTTTTCTTCCTCACTGCTTCTGCTTCTCCATCATTTCTTGGTCTCACTCTTTCACTAATCTCTATCCTCACTCTTTCTCTCTCTATCCACATGGCCTCCCTCTCCTATCGCTTCTCTCTCGACTCACTCTTCTCTTCAAGCTATCTTCTCCCCTTTTTGAGCTGCTTCACATGAAGACTTCACGCCTCCTTCTCAAACTCACTTCTTCAGTTTTTCTTTCAAGCTTCCCTGGACCTCCTCCTTGTCAGTATCAGTCCACCCATCAGTTTCCAGCAGACCCCTCTCATTCTTCCCACCCGTCACTAGAAGAAGCAGGGAAAGACGTTGAAGACTGCATAAGTGCGTTCGTCCTCTATCCTGGCTGAGGAACTGGGGTCATCTTGGGCGTAAAACCTGTGACATTATTTGTGGACTATCCCCTTGAGCTTACGCCTGCAGGATCTCCTTTTCCTCCCTAGTATATCTGGCATAGCCTCATAACCGCAGTGATGTCTTGAAGAGGGGCTCTTGGATACCAAGAATGTAGATCACTCCGCGATGGTCAGCCCCTTAACCGTCATGCAGGTCCCAGTGGAGTGTTCTCCACACCCGCAGTGGGTGACCTGTAAAGATTACGCCTACGACCATGCCTAATAACGGTTCCTGGTGACCCAAAATGGCCTCTCACAAGCCGACGGCCCTGTGGAGTAGCGAACCTTATTGCTCAACCGCTGGTTGTTGAGGTAGAGGCAGTAGCGTCTTGCCTTGCGACAGGTCCGAACAAGGCTGACTCCAACTCGTCATCTTGAAAATGATACTTCTTTTATGGAGTTGCACTGCATCTGTCTGCTTGGTAAGAAATGAAGCGGAAGGCTTTCAGGGAGAAATTAAATGGGCCTCAATCTATGAGTAGAGAGAGAAAGAGAGAGAGAGAGAGAGAGAGGGGTTCAAAGATAGTGGGTAGACATCAAAATTCCCTCTCTGTGGCTGCTTCTGAATCCTTTATTTCAAGGTCTGAAAGAGAGGAGAGAGAAAGAAAGGGCTAACTGCTAAGCAGAAGAGAGAGAGAGGAAAGAGAGGATGGCACTCCAATGCTAGTGAACAAATTTCTCCTCCTCCCCCCCAGTCACGATTAAAACCACCACCACGTCTATATCCTCGCTCACATCCTTGTCCACCTCCACGGCCTCCTCGATAATTTCCATTTGCCTCCATCTCCAGAATGCTCTCTTCGTCCTTCTTCATCTCGATCCAAAGCAAGGATCCAGACAAGGTGTACAGAGGGAGCAAGTCATGTGTCAACGATCCTCTCTCTCCTTCCTTTTTTTCTCTTTTCTTTTCTTCGGTCTCTGAAAACTCCACTGCTCCGTCCCTCTCAACTTCCATTCTCAGTTTTGTTCTCTTTTCCCTCTCCAGCTTTCTTCTGCAGGTTGCAGTTCTTTCCCCTTTCGTGATAGGCACAGTAGGAGAAGTAGGAGCCCAGACGATCTTTGCTTTTGTTTCGGTTTTTATTGATATTATTATATTTTTTGATTTTTTGATTTTTGATTTTCTATTTTTTTGTTATATATTTTTTATTTTTTATAATTTTTCCTTGATTTATTATAATTATTTTAATTAAATAGTTTTATTTTTTTAGGTTTTGAGTTTATTTAATTGTCTTCTTTTATTTATCTTTAATTTCAAATTGTCCCTACTCGAGGATGTCATTTGAAGCTTTGTCATTTTTAATTTTCCTATTTGCTTAATTATTAATTAATTGGTGTGTCAATTAATTAAATAATTAGGTAATTAGGGATAGGGTGTTTACAAATACCATATTTATTATATAATAATATCAGTCAATACATATTTTATTTTTTTGTGTTGGTATATTTATATTTTTAACTAATATTTAATATATATATATATATATATATATACGATAGCTAAATAATATATATATATATATATATTATATTAATATACGATAGCTAAATAATTTTTTATACAATATATTCCATGACATCAGGGTAGTCCCAGTTGACCGTCATGAAAACAAATTATATTTATATTTTATATACATTACTAAATTATATATATTGAATAATTATATAATATAATGTGTCTGTTTATAATATATATTTAACAAATTACTAATCAACAATATTATTGAGATTTAATATTTTCAAAAAGTATAAATTAAAAAAATTTAACTTAACATCATAATAATAATAATAAATAATAAGAAAGAAGTACTAAATTAGTCCTCCACCTTTACACTTTGAGAGAGACTAATTTGTCTCAATCAAATTAGGGGAGAGTCACAAAGTACAAAAGTGAGGGTTCGATTGAGTAATTTCATCAATAAAATAATAATATATATAGTAATAATGTTCATAATAATAATATATATTTAATAAACTAATAATTTATTATATTAAATTATTACATATCGTAAATGAACATAATTAAATAAGTATTACAAATTAATGCTAGAAATTAATAATAAATTAACCATCAAATTTCTGATATATTCAGGAATAATAATTAATATTCCTCAATAATAATTAGAGTATTTTATTTCCTCTTGACATTGAATTTTTATTTTTATATTTGTATATTTGTAATTAAATAAATATATTAAAAAAATATGCATTAGTAATTAAATAACAAATAAACATATTCATTAAATTAGTAACTAAATAATTAAAAGTATAGAAGAAATATTCTAATTGGTTATATATTTTATATAAATTTATCACATAAGAAATATATAATATAGTGTAATAAACATATAATATTAATAAATATATATAAAAATATAACAGTAATGCGTATAGCAATAATGTTTATTTTTATAGTTGTATTTTATTACACATGTTTATTTTTATAGCAATAATGCGTATAATAATAATAATACATAATTAAGAAATTGATCATTTATTATTATAAATGATTAAAATATATATTTATGAAATTACTGATTAAATTCAATGTCTACGATAATTAAATTAATATAACAATTAATTACATATTGTAAATGAATATAATTAAATTAGTATTATAAATTAATGCTAAAAATTAATAAAAAAATCATCATTAAATTACTTATATATTCAATAACAATAATTAATATTCCAAAATAATAATTAGAGAAAATTAGAGTATTTTATATCTTTTGATATTGAATTTCTATTTTTAAATTCATATAGTTGTAATTAACTAGATATATTAATTAAATATACGTTATTAATTAAATAATAAATAAAAAATATTCACTAAATTAGTAACTAAATAATTAAAATATAAAATAAATATATTAATTTGATATATATTATATATAAATTTATCATAAAACAAATATATAATTGTCATAACTAACCTTTCGACGAAAAGGAATAAAAAGTGTTTAAATTGATTCCCAAAAACAAATCTTAAAAATCAATTTATTTAGAGTCGTCACCAAAATTTTAAACGAAAAACTTTGGAAATCCAATTTAAAACAAAAAAAAAAGGCAAAATGGCCTGCGAAATCAAAGATGAGTTCGGGAGTTTGTTTGAGTGTAGGGAAGGTGTTAGGCACCCCACAACATTCATCCATAATGACGGTTACCTTAAACTAGTCAACTGAAATAGAATATGACCTTGAATTTATCTCAATTACCCTTTATTGACATGCATGTTCGTTAAACAGATGAGACAAAAGCAACAATAACGAAAGCAAACAAATAGCTATTTACAAAGGACAAACTTGATCTAGGATGAAAGCCTATGGCCTACATACCCTGTAATAGGAATCAAAATCCACGTAGTTTGACCAAAAAAGCATATCTATTGGTTGATGATTTGTAAATTTAGTGATGAGAATAGGAAGGTTTAAATTAAACAGATTTTTATAAATAAAATAGGATTGAAATTTGGTTTGTGTGTTTTAATTTATGATAACATGATTATTCTAGCTCTCTTGATCTTTTCATTTTCTCTCTTTTTAATTTTTTTATGTTTAGTTTTGGATTTTAAATCTTTATTTTGAAATTTAAATGAAATGATTATGGGATAAGATTTTTAGGATTTTTGGGAGTTTATATTTTTTTGGAATTGAAATATAATTATAATGAAAGGAATATTTTTGAATTTATTTATTTTTTGGATTTTCAAAATTGGAATTTATTGTTGAAATTAAGACGAAAATAAAATCATTTTTCATATTTTTGAATTTATGTATTTTTTTATTTTGGATTTTTTTTTATTTTGAAAGTGAGGTTATGAGCAATAGGACTTTTAATTAATTTATATATATATATATATATATTATTTGAATTTATTCTGAACTTTAAACTATAATGAAAAAAATATTTCTATGATTTTCGAATTTATGATTTTTGTATATATATATATACAAATTAGAATTTATTTGAAATTTAAAGTAAAACTAAAATAAAAAAAATTCTTAGGATTTTTAATTATATCATAAGTAGGACAAACATCCTTATTTTTTTTTATTTCATCCCAATATTTTAAATATTAATTTTTTTTTGAAACTTGAGGAGGCTCTAGGTTTCACACGGTTTCTACTAATTAACCCTTGGGTGCCTGAATTCCCTTTTTCTGTGACGGGCCTTTCTTTTGATGTCTCGTTGTCATGAGAGCGTTCTATATTTAACCTGTAATTCCACGGTACAACGTGATTACTCTGATACAAAAATGGAGATGGCACATGGATGACAGCATAAGTACGATGAGCAAGGATCCTTTCATTGTACTTCGCAGGGCACTATATGGCTTTGGGTTGGAGTAACCTCATTAACTTCGTAGATTGGCTTATTAACTACTAGAAAGGAGCTCCTGGGCTTCGTAGGGTCAGACGATCCTTTGGTTCTAGCACCATCTTTCTCTGTGACACACATACTTTTCTCAATGGGTTCTTAAGTCTTTTCAATGGTCTGAACTCTGAGCGTCATGATTCTTTGTGCCAATTCCTTAAACTACTCACAGTCTTCAATGTCGTGCCCCTCTTCTCCTCTATGAAACTCATAGTAACTGTTTTGTAACCTTCTAGGTATGTCTTACTCCTCATCCTAAGTGAAGATATAGTCAGCATTCTTCAAACTTTCATATAACTGCCGCATGGTGCACGACACATCTGTCAAGTTTTTCAAATTGCGCTCTTCCCCGTCTATCATGAACACTTGCTTCTTTTTCTAATAATGCCAAAACATGCTTCCTGAGGCATCACACTTGTCAATGTTGTGCCTTGTAACTCTTATATGATATTCACAAGTTGCGTTTGAGTCATACCACCTAGGGAATGGTGGCTGAAGTGGCTTAGGGCCCATAAGTTTTTTTGCCACCAAGTCATGGAGGAGCTTTGACTGACTGACATTGAAGTTGGATAACGACCTATCATCGTGAGATTGTTGCATAGGTCTAAACCCTCTGTTTTGGGTTGTCATTTGCTGCGGTCCAAGATGGGATTGTGGTGGTGTCGAGTAACTCATATGATTACTCATAGCTGGACCTCGCAGCTAGTAAGACATGGCTGGGTGCTGACCGTGAAATGACGCTTGGGGATAATGACTATGCATAGGGCAAGGGTGTTGGTATGCAGCGTGGATGTCACTAACATCGCCTTCCTTCCTTCGATTACTTATAGGCCTCTTGGTTTCCGTGGAGGTACCTTCAAACAACCCATTACGTACATCAGTGTCTATTCTATCTCCAACCTGGATAAGGTCATCAAATTCATTCACATGGGTCCCCAATATTATCTTATGATACGGGTCCCCCAGGGTATCAATAAAATAGGAACATAATTTCAAGTTCAAAAGTGGCAGTTGAACCTTGACTGTCGTCGCTCTCCACCTTTGGGCGTATTCTTTAAAGGTCTCAATTCCTTTCTTTTTCAACCCTTTTAAGTGCCAGTGTGGGAGCCGCATCCAAGTTGAACTTGTATTGCCTCATGAACACATCAGTAATATCTCTCTACTTCTTTAGTTTAGAGTGATCCAATTTTATGAACCAATGCAATGCTACGCTGGTCAAACTCTAATGGAAGAAGTTTATAAGGAACCTTTCATCCCTAGACCATACCGATATTTTGGTGCAATATGACTTTAGATAATAGTGTGGATCTCCACTACCATCATATTTGGTGAACTCAGGCACCTTAAACTTTTTAGGAATGTACCTCCGGGGCTAAACATAACTCCTCCAATTCGACAGATTTCCAGTTAGTTGGCCCTTGTAAAGCTCGCAGCTTGTCCTTAACCCTTGCTATGTCTTCTTCCTAATCTTTCTTCTCGTTCTCCTCTTTCACCTTGAGGCCAGTATTGGCGACGGGCTGAGTAAGATTGGTGAACACGATAGTTGGTTCCCCTCCTAGGAGATCATAGGTGAAAACACCCACGGGTTCCAATCCTAATACCCCTGTCCTTCCGCCCCTGACGTCGAGGGATTTGGTGGTCAACTTACTGCTGCAGGCCACTGTGTCGGTTCTGGTACTTCTATAGCGGAGGGACTACCCGAGGTTACTCTTGGTATCTTAACACAAATTAGGGACCCCATGGTTCGCATTCACAGTGTTAGTGGCATTTGACGAATCATTATTTGCAGCCACATTTGAGCTTATATTATGCACTAACTTCATCATCTTTAACATTTGAGACTGCATTGTCCCCATTTGATCCTTCAAGGCTCCCACTTCGGCTTCTAACTATTGCTCAGACTCTGATAAGTTATTTTTGGCAGACATAGCTCTAACACATACCCAGGTCAGATATGTTCGGCTTGACAGCTGAGCTTGGTTAGACAGATTCTTTCCCCTTTAGGCAATGTTGGCTTCTTACCTATTTTGAAAAAAAGAGCAACAGACCTTAATAATAAAACTACTACCTAGATTTTCAATTTGTCAGTACGTCGACTGGGCATAAAGGGTACAAGAATCTCGGACCCTTGAATCTTTAAGGATACGTATTGTACCACTCAATGAATCAAAGTTAACAGCTAACACAAGGGACACTTAATGTCCACATGCACCGGTCTATTTTGCACCACACAACCTATTTCCTTGCATGATTTCTGGTATTCCACATATGTAGTAATGAACATATTTGATAGCCAAAAGAAGAAACCATGTTTTACTAAAAATAAAATGTTTGATTACATCACTTGATTTGAAGTTATACATCAAAAGTGACCCCGCCGTTCACTTTACAAAATACTGAAGTTGTCTCCATCTCTTATTCATCTAAAATTTCATCAACATCTTCATATCCTCCATAAGGTTATGACACAAAGTGAGAAATTCAGTTACAGTTGCAAGAGTCTTTGTGGGGATGGTGTGCCCTTCAACTTGCCTATATGCATAAGTGAATTCAGGAATGACATTATTGGCAAACAGAATCATCCTTTTGAAGTGCTTTAGTCACATTTCTTTCTCGATCACTTGTTCTTCATGGCAAGCCTCCCACAATCGAGCCTTTTCCGCTTGATGGTTGAGCTGTTCAATTAAGTTTTGTACGCTATTACATTATCACTCTTGACACTGATCACTTTCCTCATCTTTTCTTCCAGCCATTTGACGAGCATATCGATTTCTCGTTGAAGGTCATTAGGAGACTTGAGTTCTTCCACTTGCCTCATCATGGCATCCTTTTCTTTGACAGTCTTTAACAATCGAGTTTGATAATTGAGGGCCTTCATGTTGCTTTCTTCAGCCCATTTTTGAATCCTCCTTAAGGTGTTTTTTAACTTGTCATTTTCCTCCTTCAATCTTTTCAGCTTGATATTCATCTCTTACTCTTTTCTTCTTTTTGCTCTTTTGTCTTCTTGTGACTTGGTTAAGCTTTCCAAGTGTCTTTTGCTTAATTCCTCCAGATTTTGCAGCTCAACCTTTTTACCTTCTGATTGCTTGGCTAGACATTCCTGTAGGTCATTACTCAATAAGAGGTTATGAGGTCCCAGAGGTGGATGGATCCCACCGGTCCTTTCTATGAGCCAAGCCTCATATCCTTTCGTAGTTGTCACAGTACACTTCCCTAACTCAAACCTCCCTTTGCACACTACTTGGCTCCATGCATCTTTTATCTTATGGATCATTTCCACCTTCAGCGGATCACCGTAGTAAAAACTGACTCTCTGCATAGCCTCTTTAGACAGGATGTCTTGTTCATATACAAATTGGCAATGCGAGATTGCATGGTTGTAATTAATGCATCCTCGGGCACCCATAAAGGGGATATTAGGGAAATTTCTGCAACAGTAAATGATATCCTCACTTTCCCACCAAGAGAGCTTCCACCAAATGGTGGTATCTTCCAGTTCTTCTATCTTTTTAATCCACTTATCACGATTCATTTTTGCTTGTAGTGGAGTTGATCCTTCACGACATGGATAATCTCAGATTGGGTGATGAATGATGTCAAATCTTGTATCAAGCTGATATTCCTTGCCATAAACATGATTGACCCACCATATATTCAATAGCAGCACACAACACTTCAACTTTCCTTTCTTTTCTCGATGGCAGAAACTTAATGTTAGAAACATTTCTGCTAGAAGTGCTGGTACTGGATTTACACGGTGATTTTCTACCATCCATAGGACACTGAGTGCTGCCAAATTAATTTCTCCCACTGCCGATGGGAATAATACTAACCCATATACTGCCAAGGCAAGCACTCTTCTAAAAACAACCCAATTCCCCTTCTCAGCTAAAGCTTCCAACCATTTCTCTAAATATTTCTTGGATAAACCTTCTGTTGCGCCAGAGTGGCATAACTGTATCGTGTAGGTTCCTCCCCCGGAATTTGGGCTACAACGCGCTTGGAAGGGAGATGCCCAGGGTACAAGTAGACACGGGTGTCTTTAGTAATAGGCATTTTCATCAATCCCCTGTATTCTTCCAACGTGGGCGCAAGCTGGAAAGTTGGAAATGTGAAACATTTCAATGAATAGTCCCAATGTTGAGCTAAGGCTACAAAGCTCATTGGGTTGGATAGGGACCGATAACAAATACAATATGTCTCCATAATCCTTTTGAAAATGGCGGAGTTGCTCCCCTCTGAGTTTCCCACTCATCATGATTAAGCACTCAACTAATTCAGCTACTACTTTCATTTTAACTCTCATCCCAGTTGAAGCAATTCCGGTTAGGCTTGTGTCTTAAGGTTGTGTGCCGTCTGATGAGTCCATATCTTTATGTCAATCAATGAAAATGACAATTCACTGTAACAAGTCCATTGGTTAGAATCAAAATGAAATGAGCGCATAACTTATTTAATCAATGGATTACTTGACACTTGATTCACTATTAATCGCCAAGAGCCTTATTGATCCATTGGGAATAACAGATATAGCTCTCAACCCAAGGAGAAGTAGGTCTCACATGGGCGAGGCTTAAATAAGTGAGCCAGATAATCCATTGATACATTATTTTCACAAAAATTACTGATTTTCAAAGGCTCCCAACTCCATCGATACCCCATTAGGCCAACCTTCCCACACGGATGAAGCTTTCAATTTTAGCTCAATAACACATCGAATGGAAATGTTGTGATAATTCAAAACCCCATAAAAAAATTTTAAAAAAAACATGTAATTATGCCATGACTGATGTGTCAACATGCAAAATGAGAATGCAATATATTTGGTTGTTGTCCTAACTCGGGTCAACCCTAAGTGTGGGAATGGTACTCTAAAATGGCAGGCCCTAGAAAGGTTGTCTCTTAAGTTTGATCTATTAATGTGCATAGTTCTGAGGGTAGGTCTAACATCTTAGAGAATTACTAGTTCCTAGATTGCCCCCACTCAAAAGAATAAGGATCTCAAGACATGAATTAGACTAAAAGAGGACAGAATCCCACTCCAGTCAAATCCACATAACGAGGTACAACCTGAGCGAGGTCTTCACAGTAATATCTGGAAGTAAGAAGCTTCACAGAAAAATCAATATAAACCTCTACTAACCTAAGGCAAATGAAGACCTGGGTATAGAGCCCAAAACATGTGAGGTACAATGTTAATGTGCTTAGTGTACGAGGGGAGCATACAAAGCTCTAAACCTATAGTTTACCCAACTCTCATCTGTCAAATAGATAAACTACATGAGAAGCCAAAAACTTCACCAAATATAATGATAGTGGAGATCCACACTATTATCTAAAGTCATACTACGCCAAAATGTCAATACGGTCTCAGGATGAAAGGTTCCTTATAAACTTCTTCCATGAGAGCTTGACCAGCGCAGCATTGTATTGGTTCATGAAACTGAATCACTCTAAATTAAAGAAGTGGAGAGATCTTACTTATGTGTTCATGAGGCAATATAGGTTCAGGGTGTGCCAAGAACTATAGTTTTAGATAGGGATACTAAGTTCCTTAGTCTTTTTTGGAAAGTCTTGTGGGGAAAGCTTGGTACTAAGCTTTTATACTCCACTACATGCCACCCATAGACTAATGGGCAAATTGAAGTGGTAAATATGATATTATGAACCATGTTGCGTGCTATTGTTGGAAAGAATTTAAGAACTTAGGAAGATTACTTGCTATTTGTTGAGTTTGTATATAATCAAGCTGTAAATTCTTCCATAGGTTTTTCACTGTTTGAAATTGTGTATGGTTTTAACCCATTTACTGTATTAGATTTAATGTCTTTGCCATCGAGTGAAATTGCTAACCTAAATGGAAAGAAGGCCAAAATGGTTAAAGCAATGCTCTTTCACTTGAGCATATTGAAAAGAGGAATTGTATGTATGCTCAAAGAGCCAATAAGGGTCGAAAATAAGTTATTTTTCAATCAGGAAATTGGGTTTGGTTGTACTTGCAAAAGGAGAGGTTTCCGCATCAAAGAAAGTTGAAATTAATTAAGGGGCGATTGACCATTTTAAGTGTCATTTCTAATGTTTCTGATCTTTTTTCATTTGATTTTGATTCAGATTCGAGGTCAAATCTTTTTTAGGATGGAAGGAATGATGTGAGCATAGATGACAAGCGACGCAATGGTATGAATAATGATATAAATTTTCCTCCAGGTCCAATTACAAGACTGAGAGCCAATAATAAGTTCAAGGAATCACTATAAATTTATGTGGAAAAGATCTTATAGAATGCAGAGGAAAATTACTTGGATGACTTGGGCTTAGAGAAGAAAGCTCAATTCATTCATCTAAGTCATGTCTGGCCAAAATGAAAGCCCAATTCGTTTGCCTATATCCTCCAGAAATTTTGCTATTGAAATAAGTGTTTTGGGCCACATTATAATTAATTTAGGCCTAGGATGTATATGGTTATATATTAGGCATATATTTTAATGTACTGAAGTTATTTTTAGCCTCATTTGACCCAACTTATTAGGGGGCCCAAGGTTACATTTCGAAATTAAGGTTTCATGGGAGGTCTGAAGCTTATAAATAGGCTTGAGCCTTAACCTTGTAAGACATCAAATTTTACTCTATGAAAAAACATTTTTAGTTTCCTTCTTGTCTTAGCCAGAGTTCTTTAAGAAAGGATAGCTTATCTTCTTCTATTGTAATAAGAATTAATTCTTAGCAAAGTGATATCTTGAGAGGAATTTATTTTTATTTCTAATCAACTTATCATTTGTATTTTCATTTGCATCTATCATTTAAGGGTTCAATAGGTTGGGACTTCATTCCATTTCATGTTCTTGCCGTAGTGTGTGTTCAAGGAGTTTCAGGTTCTTTATAACCTTGGGGTTTCATATCACTAAGAAACCCTAATTTGAAATGCAACCTTGAAGCCCCAATGAGTTCGATTAAATGATGTCAAAAGTAAGTTTAAACATCAAAATAGAAGCCCAATATATAACCATTTATATCCTAAGCCCAAATTAGTTATAATGAGGTCAAAAACACTTATTTCAGTAACAACAATTCTAGATGATATATCCAAAATGAATTGAGCCTTCATTTGGGCTAGGCATGAATCAGATGAATGACTTGAGTCTTCTTCTCTAAGCCCAAACCGTCCAAGCGGCTTTTCTTTGCATTTTTAAATTTTTCCACATAAATTTGCAGCGATTCCTAGAACTTCTTGACTCTCAGTCATGTAATTGGACCCGGACAAAAATTCAGATCATTATTCAAGTCATCACGCCTCTTGTCATTTGTGCTCACATCATTTAGTATGAAAGAAACCTATGCGTAAATGAATATAAAATAGGAACAAAAAAATTATGCAAGCACAGATGACAAGAAACATGATGCTTGAATGATCAAAATTTTCCTTCGGGTCTAATTAGCGAATATTAGAGTGTTTTATTTCTTCAGGCCATTCAATTTCTATTTCTATATTTGTACATTTGTAATTAAATAAATATATTAATCAAATATACATTAGTAATTAAATAATCATTTAAAATATTCATTAAATTAGTGACTAAATAATTAAAAATATAAATCAAATATATTAATTTGATATATATTATTTATAAATTTATCATGTGTGAAATATAAAATATAATGTAATAAATATATGTAAAAATATAAAAATAAATATATATTAAATATTTATAAATTTATTACCATATCTACTATGTAATAATCTCAGTTAGAACATATGTTATTTTGTTACACATATTTATATTTATTAAATTCAATGTCTATGATGTATAAATTAATATAATAATCAATTAAATATTGCAAATGAACATAATTAAATTAGTATTACAAAAAAATGCTAAAAATTAATTAAAAAAAACTCATCATTAAATTACTGATATATTCATTAACAATATTTAATATTCAAAAATAATAATTAGAGAATTTTAGAGTATTTTATTTCTTTTGGATATTGAATTTCTATTTTCAAATTTATATATTTGTAATTAAGTAAATAAATTAATTTAATATATATGTAAGTAATTAATTAATAAATAAACATATTCATTAAATTAGTAACTAAATAATTAAAAGTATAGATGTAATATTCCTATTGGATATATATTATATATAAATTTATCATATGTGAAATATATAATATAATGTAATAAATATATAATCTACATAAATATAAGTAAAAATATAGCAATAAAAATATATTAAATATTTATATATTTAATAACATATTTATTATGTAATAATATTAGTCAAAACATATGTTATTTTATTATACATATTTATATTTAATAAATTCAATGTCTATGACATTTAAATTAATATAATAATTAATTACATATTGTCAATGAACATAATTAAATTAGTAATATAAACTAATGCTAGAAATTAAAAACAATGTAATCATTACTGGTAAATTCAATAACAATAATGAATATTTCACAATAATAATTAGAGAATATTAGGATATTTTATTTTTTCTGGACATTGAATTTCTATTTTTATATTCGTACATTTGTAATTAAATAAATATATTAATCAAATATTCAATAGTAATTAAATAATAAATAAACATATTCATTAAATTAGTAACTAAATCATTAAAACTATTGATGAAATATTCCACTTGGATATATATTATATATAAATTTATCATATGTGAAATATTTAATATAATGTAATAAATATATAATATTAATAAATATATGTAAAAATATAACAATAAATATATATTAAATATTTATATATTTAATAGCATATTTATTATGTAATAATATCGGTCAAAATATGTTATTTAAAATTACCATATTGTAAGTTAATTAATTACATATTGTAAATGAACATAATTAAATTAGTATTATAAATTAATGTTAGAAATTAATAATGAAATAATCATTAACTTACTGATATATTCAATAACAATAATTAATATTGCATAATAACAATTAGAGAATATTAGGGTATTTTATTTCTTTTGGATTATGAATTTCTATTTTAAAATACATATATTTGTAATTAAACTATTATATTAATTAAATATACGTTAGCAATTAAATAATAAATAAAAATTTTCACTAAATTGGTTACTAAAAAATATGTGTATAAATTAAATATATTTATTGGATATATAATATATATAAATTTATTAGATAAGAAATATATAATCCAATGTAATGAATGTATAATATAAACAAATATATGAAACAATATAACAATAAATATGTATTAAATATTTATAAATTTTATATCATATTTAACATATAATATTATCGGTCAAAACATACGTTATTTTATTACACATGTTTATATTTATAGTAATAATGTGTATAATATTAATACATAATAAATAAATTAATCATTTATTATTATAAATGATTAAAATATATAGTTATGAAATTACTTATTAAATTCAATGTCTATAATATTTAAATTAATATAATAATTAATTACATACTGTAAATGAATATAATTAAATTAGTATTATAAATTAATACTAAAAATTAATTAAAAAAGCATCATTAAATTACTGATATATTTAATATTAATAATTAATATTCCAAAATAATAATTAAAAATAATAGAGCATTTTATTTCTTTTGGATATTGAATTTATATTTTTAAATTCATATAATTGTAATTAAGTAGATATATTAATTAAATATACATTAACAACAAAATAATAAATAAACATATTTGCTAAATTAGTAACTAAAAAATTAAAAATATAAAATAAACATATTAATTTGATATATATTATATATAAATTTATCCTAAAACAAATATATATAATATAATGTAATAAACATATAATATAAATAAATTTATAAAAAACTATATCAATAAATATATATTTAGTATTTATATATTTAATTACATATTTATTGTATTATAATATCGATCAAAATACATTTTATTTTATTACTCATTTTTATATTTATTAAATTATTTACTAAATTCAATGTCTATGATATTTAAATTAATATAATGATTAATTACATATTGCAAATGAACAGAATTAAATTAGTATAACAAATTAATGCAAAAAATTAATAATAAATTAATCATTAAATTGCTCATGTATTTAGTAACAATAATTAATTAATATTCCATGTTAATAATTAGAGAGTATTAGAGTATTTTGTTTGTTTTATTTATTTGTTTTTGTATATTTATATATTATAGCTAACATTTAATATATTTTTTATATATTAATAAACGTTATCTAAATATATTTTTATATATTTTATTCCTTGAAGTCAGGGCAGTCCGAGTTGACCGTCATGAAGAAAATATATATATATATTTCAGGTATATTAGTAAATTATATATATTAAATAATTATATAATATCATGTGAATTATTATAATATATATTTAACAAATTATTAATCAGCAATATTTATGAGATTTAATATTTTGGAAAAGTATAAATTAAACAAAATTTAAAATTAACCTAACAATAATACATATAATAAGAGAAAAATACCAAATTCTTCCTCCACCTTTACACTTTGTGACAATTTTGTCGCTCCCAATGTAATGTAACAAATTTGTCCCTTAAAAACCATTTTTCATGGAAAATCAGTCCCTCATTACTACTATTGGAGGGGCATATGACAAAGTGCAAAAGTGAGGGTTTAATTGCATATTTTCATCTATCAAATAATAATATATAGTTATAATGTGCATATTAATGTTACATATTTAATAAATTAATCATTTTTTATATTAAATTATTATATTTATTATATTACTTACTAAGTTCAATGTCTATAATATTTAAATTAATATAATAATTAATTACATATTGTAACTGAACATAATTAAATTAGTATTCTAAATTTATGCTAAAAATTAATTAAAAAATTAATTGCTAAATTACAAATATATTCAATAAAAATAATAATAATTTGAAAATATTAGAGTTTTTTGTTTTTGTTGGATATTGAATTTCTATTTTTAAATTCATGTATTTTTAATTAAGTAAATGTACTAATTAAATATACGTTAGTAATAAAATAACAAATAAACATATCCACTAAATTGGCCACTAAATAATAAAAAATTTAAATTATATATATTAACTGTATATATATTATATATAAATTTTGATAAAGTATAAAGTAAAAAAAAAAATAAACATAATAATAATACATGTAATAAGTGGGAGGTACCAAATTGGTCCTCTACCTTTACACTTTGTGACAATTTGGTCCCTTACAATGCACTATGAAAAATTAGTCCCTCAATACTACAATTGAAGGGACTGATTTTGTACACATTTAAATTTAAGGACAAATTTGTCATAATAAAACGATTGGAAAGTCACAAAGTGCAAAAGTGAGGTTCAATTGCGTACTTTCATTTATAAAATAATAATATTATAGTAATAATGTGCATAATAATGAAACTATTTAATAAATTAATCATGTGATATTAAATTATTAAAATATATATTTATTAAATTACTTACTAAATTCAATGTCTATAATATTTAAATAAATATAATAATTAATCATATATTGTAAATTAACTTAAATAAATTAGTATTATAAATTAAAGCTAAAAATTATTCACTAAATTACTGATATATTCAATAACAATAATTAATATTCTACAATAATAATTAGGAAATATTGGAGTATTTTATCTCTTTTGGATATTGAATTTCTATTTTTAAATTCATATATTTGTAATTAAGTAGATATATTAATTAAGTATACGTTAGTAATTAAATAATAAATAAACATATTCACTAAATTAATAACTAAATAATTAAAAGTAAATTAAATATATTAATTTGATATATATTATATATAAATTTATCATATAACAAATATATAATATAATGTAATCAACATATAATTTATTAAATATGTAAATATTTAATACATATTTATTATATAATAATATCAGTCAATTCATATTTTATTTATTTGTTTTAGTATATTTATATATTTTCACAAATATTTCATATATATTTTATATGTTAATTTACGATATCTAATATATTTTTATACATTATATTCCTTGACTTTAAGGTAATACCTGTTGACTATTTTGAAGACAAATTATACATATATTTCATGTATATTAATAAATTATCTATATTAAATAATTATATAATATAATGTGAATTATTATAATATATATTTAACAAATTATTAATTATCAATATTTATGTGATTTAATATTTTTGAAAATTTTAATTAAAAAAATTTAAAATAAACGTAATAATAATACAATAATAAGAGAGTTATACCAAATTGGTTCCCCACCAGTACACTTTGTGACAATTTGGTTCCTTACAATGTACTGGGACTAATTTGTCTCAATTAAATTTTGGTAAAGTCACAATGTGCAAAAGTGAAGGGGTTCATTTTCGTGCTTTCGTCTTTAAAATAATATATATATATATATATATATATCTAGAAATAATGTGTGTAATAATTATACATATTTTGAAAAATTATTTATTTATTATATTAAATTATTAATAAATATATTCATTAAATTATTTATAATTCAATGTCTATAATATTTAAATTAATATAATTAATTAGTATTATAAATTAATGCTAACAATTAAGGATAAATTGATATTTAAATTTAAAATATATTCAATAACAATAATAAATATTCCAAAATAATAATTAAAGAATATTAGAGTATTTTATTTCTTTAGGATATTGAATTTCTATTTTTAAATCCATAGATTTGTAATTAAGTAAATATATCAATTAAATATACATGTGTAATTAAATGATAAATAAATATATTCACTAAATTAGTAACTAAATAATTAAAAATATAAATTAAATATAATAAGTGGTTAAATATTTTATATAAATTTATCATATAAGAAATATAAATAATATCAATAAAAATAAAACAATAAATATATATTAAATATTTATATATCTAATAACATATTTATTATATAATAATATTGGCCAAAACATATTTTATTTTATTACACATATTTATATTTGTTAAATTATTTATTAAATTCAATGTTGATGGCATTTAAATTAATATAATAATCAATTGCATATTGTAAATGAACATAATTAAATTAGTGTTACAAATTAATGCTAAAAATAATATTAAATTAATAATTAAATTACTGATATATTCAATAATAGTAATTAATATTCCACAATAATACTTAGAGAATGTTAGAATATTTTATTTCTTCTGGACATTGAATTTCTATTTCTATATTCGTATATTTGTAATTAAATAAATATATTAATTAAGTATACATTAGTAATTAAATAATAAATAAAAATATTCATTAAATTAGTAACTCAATAATTAAAATTATAAATTAAATATATTAATTGGATATATATCATATGTAAATTTATCATATAAGAAATATATAATATAATGTAAGAAACGTATAATATAAATCAATTTATATATAAATATCACAATAAATGAATATTAAATATTTATATATTTAATATCATATTTAACATATAATAATATCAGTCAATATGTATTTTATTTATTTGGTTTAGTATATTTATATATTTTACTAATATTTAATACTAATATAATTATGTTAATTTACAATATGTAATTAATTATTATATTAATTTAAATATTATGGACATTGAATATAAAATGATTAATTTATTAAATATGTATCATTATTATATGCATTATTACTATATATATTGTTATTGTATTGATGAAAGTACGCAATTGAACTTTCACTTTTGTACTTTGTGACTCCCCACAATTTCATTATGACAAATTAGTCTCTCTAATATTTAAATGTGAACAAAATCAGTTCTTTCAATTGTAGTAATGAGAGGCAATTTTTCATGAAAAAAGATTTTTGAAGGACTAATTTGTCACTGTGCATTGTGAGGGACCAAATTCTCACAAAGTGTAAAGGTGGAGGACCAATTTGGAACTTTCCTCTTATTATTTGTATTATTATTAAATCACATAAATATTTTTGATTAATAATTTGTTAGAAATACACTATAATAATACATATTATATTATATAATTATTAATATATATAATTTATTAATATATATGAAATATATATATATAATTTGTCTTCACAACGATCAACAGAGACTTTCTTAAGGCAAAGGAATACAATATGTAAAATATATTTAGATACCGTATATTAATATATAAATTTAATTATTTTAATTTACAATACATAATTATTTATTATATTCGAAAATTTGTAATCAAATAAATATATTAATTAAATATACAAGAGTAATTAAATAATAAATAAACATATTCATTAAATAAGTAACTAAATAATTAAAAATATAAATTAAATATATTAATTGGATATATATTATATATAAATTTATCACGTAAAAAATATATAATATAATGTAACGAACATAAAATATAAATAAATTTATATAAAAATTTAACAATAAATATATATATTTATATATTTAATAACTTATTTATTACATAATAATATTGGTCAAAACATATTTTATGTCATCACAAATATTTATATATATTAAATTATTTATTAAATTCAATGTCTTTGATATTTAAATTAATATAATAATTAATTATATATTGTAAATGAACATAATTAAATTAGTGTTACAAATTAATCTATAAATTAACAATAAATTAATCATTAAATTAATGATATAATCCGTAACAGTAATTAATATTTCACAATAATAATTAGAGAACATTAGAGTATTTTATATCTTTTGGACATTGAATTTCTTTTTTTATATTCGTATATTTGTAATTAATAAATATATTAATCAAATATACGTTAGTAATTAAATAATAAATAAACATATTCATTAAATTAGTAACTAAATAACTAGAAATATAAATTTAATATATTAATTGGATATATATTATATATAAATTTATCATATAAGAAATATATAGTATAATGTATTAAACAAATAATATAAATAAATTTAAATAAAAATATAACAATAAATATATAATAAATATTTATATATTTAATAACATATTTATTATGTAATAATATTGGTTAAAACACATATTATTTGATTACACATATTTATATTTATTAAATTGAATGTCTATGTTATTTAAATTTATGTAATAATTTAATTTCATATTGCAAATGAACATAATTAAATTAGTATTAAAAATCAATAAATTAATTATTTATTACTTCAAATTATTAAAATATTTATTTATTGAATTACTTATTAAATTCAATGTCTATGATATGCAAGTTAATATAATTAGTAATTACATAATGTAAATTAACATAATGAAATTAGTATTATAAATTAATGCTAAAAATTAATTAAAAATTAACCATTAAATTACTGATATATACAATAACAATAATTTACATTCCACAATAATAATTAGATAATATTAGATTATTTTATTTCTTCGGGATATTGAATTTCTAATTTTAAATTCATATATTTTTAATTAAGTAAAGAAATAAATTAAATATACATTAGTAATTAAATTAGAGGGAAGTACCAAATTGGTCATCTACTTTTATACTTTGTGACAATTTAATCCCTTACAATGCATTATGACAAATCAGTCTAAAAAATATTTTTTCATGGAAAATTTGTCTCTCATTACTACAATTGTAGAAACTGTTTTTGTACACATTTAAATTTATGAGATAATATTTTGTCACAATTAAATTGTGTTGAAATCATAAAGTGCAAATGTGAGAGTTTAATTACATGCTTTCATTTATAAAATAATAATACATATAGTAATAATGTGCATAATAATGACACATATTTAATATATCAATCTTTCATTGTATTAAATTACTTACTAAATTCAATGTCTATAATATTTAAATTAATATAATAAATAATCACATATTACAAATTAACATAATTAAATTAGTATTATAAATTATTGCTAAAATTAATAAAAAATTAACCATTAAATTACTGATACATTCAATAACAATAATTAATATTCCATAATAATAATTAGATAATATTAGAGCATTTTATTTCTTTTAGATATTGAATTTTTATTTTCAAATTCAAATATTTGTAATTAAGTAAATAAATAATTAAATTTACGTTAGTAATTAAATATATATGCATATGTTATTTCAATGTCTATGATGTTTAAATTAATATAATTATTAATTACCTATTGTAAATGAACATAATTAAATTAGCATTACAAACTAATGCTAGAAATTAATAATAAATTAATCATTAAATTACTGACATATTCAATAAAAATATTTAATATTTCAAAATAATAATTTGAGAATATTGGAGTATTTTTTTTTCTTCTGGACATTGAATTGCTATTTTTATATTCTTACATTTGTAATTAAATAAATATATTAATCAAATTTAGATTAGTAATTAAATAATAAATAAACATATTCATTAAATAAGAAACTAAATAATTAAAGTTATAGATGAAATATTCTAATTGGATATATATTATATTTAAGTTATCACATATGAAATATATAATACATTGTAATAAATATATAATATAAATAAATATAAGTGAAAATATAACAATAAATATATATATATATATATATATATTAAATATTTATCTATTTAATAACATATTGTAAATTAACATAATTAAATTAGTATTATAAATTAATGCTAAAAATTAATAATAAATTAACCATTAAATTACATATATATTCAATTATTATTATTATTATTCCACAATAATAATTAGAGAATATTAGAATATTTTATTTCTTTTGGATATTGAATTTCTATTTTTAAATTCATATAGTTGTAATTAAGCAAATATATTATTTAAATATACGTAAGTAATTAAATAATAAATAAACATATTCACTAAATTAGATACTAAATAATTGAAAATATAAATTAATATATTAATTTGATTTATATATATAAATTTATCGTATAAGAAATATATAATATAATGTAATAAACATATAATATAAATAAATTTATATAAAACAATAACAATAAATATATATTAAATACTTATATAGTTATTGACATTTTATTATATAATAAAATCAGTTAATACATATTTTATTTTATTATACATATTTATTTTTATTAAATTCAATGTCTATGATATTTAAATTAATATAATTATTAATTACATATTGTAAATGAACATAATTAAATTAGTATTACAAACTAATGCCAGAAATGAATAAAAAATTAATTATTAAATTACTGAATATTCAGTACCAATAATTAATATTCGACAATAATAACTAGAGAATATTAGAGTATTTTATTTCTTTTGGACATTGAATTCCTATTTTTATATTCATATATTTATAATTAAATAAATATATTAATTAAATACAGATTATATATTAAATATTAAGTAAATGTATTCATTAAATTAGTATCTAAATAATTAAAGTATAAATAAAATATTCAATTTTTTATATATTAAAATATAACAATAAAAATATATTAAATACTTATATATTTAATATCATAAGTATTATATAATAATATCGGTTAATACGTATTTTAGAGTATTATAAATTAATTATATAATGAAATTAGTATTATAAATTAATGTAAAAAATTAAAAATAAATTAATCATGAAATAACTGATATAATCAATACAAATAATTAAAATTCCACAATAATAATTACGAAATATTAGAGTATTTTATTTCTTCTGGATATTGAATTTCTATTTTTATATTTATATATTAGTAATTAATAAATACTTTAATTAAATATGCATTAGTAATTAAATAAATATAAATATTCAATAAATTAGTAACTAAATAAGTAAAAATACAAATTAAATACTCTAGATATATAATATATATAAATTTATCATATAAGAAATATATAATGTAACATAATATGTATTAATATAATATATATTTTACAAAGTACTAATTAGCAATATTCGATAATTTTAATATTTTGAAAAATTATAAATTAAAAACAATTTCAAATTAACATAATAATAATATGTATAATAAGAGAGAAGTACTAAATTGGTCGTCCACCTTTACACTTTGTGACAATTTGGTTTCTCACAATGTAATATAACAAATTAGTCATTTAAAAATCTTTTTTCATGCAAAAGTTGTCTCTCATTACTACAATTAGTTAGACTAATTTTATATGCATTTAAATTTTAGAGGGACTAATTTATCACAATTAAATTGTGGGGGAGTCACAAAGTGCAAAAGTGAGGGTTCAATTGCATACTTTCGTCTATACGGTTGTCGTAACTGACCTTTCGGTGAGAAGAAATAAAAAAGTGGTTAAATTGATTTCCAACATGTATCTTGAAAATCAATTTATAGGAGTCGCCACTACAATTTTAAACGGAAAACTTTGGAAAACCAATTTAAAACAAGAAGAAAAGGCAAAAATGGTCTACGAAATCAGAGATGAGTTTGGAAATTTATTTGAGTGTGGGGAAGGTGTTAGGCACCCCACAACACCCTTCTAAAAGGGTGGTTACCTTAAACTAGTCAACTAAAATAGATCATGACCTTAAATTTATCTCAATTACCCTTTTTATTGACATGGATGCGTGTTAAACAAAGAGGACAAAAACAATAAAACTAGCAAGTAAACAAATAGATATTTATAAAGAGCGGACTTGACATAGGATGAAAACCTAAGGCCTACATACCTTGTGATAAGGATTAAAGTTCACGTAGTTCGACCAAAATGGGTGGTCTGTTGGTTGATGAGTTTTAATTTTTGTGATGAGAATAAGATGGTTCAAATTAAATAGATTTTCATAAACAAAACGGGATTAGAATTTAATTTGTGTGTTTTAATTTACGATAAATTGATTAATATAGCTCTCTTGATCTCTTCATGTTCTCTTTTTTTAATTTTTTTGTTTAGTTTTGGAATTTTAATCTTTATTTTTTGAAATTTAAATGAAATGATAATGGAAAAGAATCTTAGGATTTTTTTTTTGTGTTTAGGATTTTTATATATATTTTTTGAAATTAGAATCTATTTTAAACTTAAAGTAAAATTATAATGAAAAATATTTTGGAATTTTGGAATTTATGATTTTTGTATTTATTTTTATTTTTGAAATTTGAATTTATTTTAATACTTAAAGTAAAATTAAAACAGAAAATTATTCTTAAGATTTTTAGTTACATAATAGGTGGGACAAACCTCCCTATTTTTTAATTAATTCATCCCAATGTTTTAAATGTTAATTTTTGAAACCTAAGGAGACTCAAGGTCTCACGTGGTCTCTACTAATTAACCTTTAGGGTGCCTGAAGAGATGAGCGATCCCATGTGGGAACCCAAAATATGGAATAAAATATTTGAAAATTATCGGGATTTTATTTTCACATAAGGAGTTTGAAATTAGAATTTTGTTAGTCTTGTTTTAATAGGATCGATTTCCCAAAGCCTATGGAGACCCAAGTCTCATATGACATTTTTAATCAATTAAATTTTATAAAACACCGACTTAATCATTTTGTAAATAATAGACAATAGTTAATTAAGATATTTATTTTTGCATTATTATTTTTTTATAAAAACAAGTATGTGCTCATTTTCAAGGTCTATGGAGGTTAACATCTCATGTGACCCCAAGCACTCAAGGAAAATAATATTTCTACACGAGGGTTTTCTTAAAATGTTATTTGTAGAACCAAGATTAGTCTCATATTGATATAAAAAGAACAAATGAAGTAATAGTAATAACAACATAGAAAAAAATATAGCGTCAAACACGAAATGAGTTCCTGGACATGCAGAGTATGTCATGCATGTACATTATACCTGGCTTCTTCCTTCAGTTTCTCAGTCTCAACTTCTCCTCGGCTAGAAGTTCCTTTGGTGGCTCTCCTCTTCTTCTTTCTCCTTGCTTCTCTCTCTCTCTTTGGCCCGACATAGCTCCTCGGCCCGTGACAGTGGCTCTCAGTTCACTCTCTTCTTCTCCTCCCTTCTTCCTCTCTTTCTCAGCACCGTCATACTCCTCTTCCTCTGTTCAGCTCAATTTCCAGAGCACCAAACAGAGTATTCCTTTCTTCTTCCTCATTGCTTCTCTCTCTCTCTTTGGTCCCGTCACACAGCAGCCCTTGGTTCACTCTCTTCTTCCTCTCCCTCTCAGCACCATCACACTCATCTTCCTCCTTCTTCTTCTCCTTCCTTCTTCTTTCTCCCCTCCCCTCTCCTCTCGGTTCAAGTCACTCTTATTGCCCGTCGACTTTCTTTCTTCCTTCATCGTTTCCTGCTGTTAGCCTCCTCTGCTCTTGTGCTCTCCCTTCTCTTATCAGCTTACGTCTCTTTCCTTCTCTGCTTTATTTATTTAGTTAATCGATTAATTAATTTTCATTTTGATTATCCTTATTTATTTATTTATTTATGAGATGTGGTGTTCACAGTTACCCCTCTTTGCTTGTCTCTTAGGTTTAGGCAGTGAATACTGTGAAGAGATGGACCAACCTAAGAGCAAGCAAAAACGTGAACACACCCTTCCTCATGCTGAGGGAAGGCAAGTGAAAGAGGGATCTTATGTAAGTTCGAATTTGGATGGGACAGTAAGTTTCCTTGGCCTAATGTAAGGCTTTGGTAGAAAATGTGAATTGCCTGACCATGATGCAGGGCTCTGGACAGAAATGTAGATTGCCTGGGCACGATGCAGGGTTTTTGACAGAAATGTAAATTGCCAGTATATGATGCAAGACTTTGGCAGAAAATTGTAAATTGCCTAAACATGATGCATGATTTTTGCAGAAAAATGTAAATTTCTTGGACATGATATAGGACTTTGGCAGAAAATGTAAATTGCTCTGGACACAATGCAGGATTTTGGCAGAAAATATAAATTGACTAACATGATGCAGGACTTTTGCAGAAAAATGTAAATTGCCTAGACACGATGCAGGACTTCGGCAGAAATGTAAATTGCCTTAGATATGATGCAGGACTTTGGACAAAAATGTAAATTGTTTGGATACGATACAAGACTTTTGAAAGAAATGTAAATTGCCTTGGACACGATACAAGACTTTTGATAGAAATGTAAGTTGCCTGGACATGAAGCAAGACTTTTACAAAAAAAAGGGAAGTTGCCAAGATGCGATGCAAGACTTTTACGTTGATTTGAAGAGAGGTATTCACCTTGCATGGAATATGCTATCACACAGCGCAATGCGTTTACCTATGTGAGATGCATACCATCGTGCTCAGATTATAGTATGATTTGTTGCTTGCTAAACTCATTATATTTATGACCATTGTGTTCCACAGAAGTAAATAGATCCAAATTCTGTCGAGTTTTTGTCCCTGGCATTTGAACCTTTAGGATGCTCTTTCTTGAACAAATAAAATGCTTGTGCCAAGGGAGGATGTGACTCTTTTGGAAGCACCTCTTGGTCATCCGTGAGATGTGATATAACACGTGTTTGTACACTAAATGTATGGTGCATAAGTTTTTTGTTTCTTTAAAACATCAATTCTGCATTTGAGTCGTGTATGCATGAGATATACAGGTTTTTGAAGGATAATGAAAATTTTGTTCATTTTGATATATTCCAAAATGATGCCTATACCTTGGGCATTAGAAATAAGAGAACGCAACATGAGTGTAGACCTTCTGCCAAAATTCAAAAATTGGAGGGGTGACATATTAAGTTACAGTTTATGTTGGTTGGAAAGAAAATTATATTGCCCAGAGCGAAAGAATTGTCTAACCAAGCTTCTTTTGTCGTGACCTTTAATTCGTCATTTCAACAGTCGATGGTCTGCAGAGCTTTATCTCTTCAGGCCAACACCTGCCAAGCTTAGTTCCCTTTCTTTACGGTAGACTAAGGGACGTTGAAAATGCCTCAATCTCTTTATCTGAAGTAACCCGGCAATGAAAACAGAATGACCTAGACGTGTATGTGTTTCACAATCTAAGCTTCATCTTAGTAACTGCGTGGAAACACTTACTTAAAAATTGTGGATGTTTCCGAAATGTGTATCATTAGACAATATTTTGAATGACATTATTCACTTGAATATTTATTTTGCATATTGAATGAATGGAGCATTTATAAAGGCGATACGGTTATGTAGAAAGAAGAAGAGTAATAAGAAGCAAGTCTCTTAAATGAGTAAGCAGCTTTATTTTGAAGACAGATCACGTGGTTCTAAGGAAAGTAGGTGATAAATTTGATACAACTGGAAAGGAGAGCAACAATAGGAACTAGAATGTCTTTGACTTTTAGCTCCAGGTGCACTAGTCGCTTGTGCTTGGTGTTGCCTCAGATACACATATTTCGAAACTGATTAATGAAGACAATCTCTAAGGATCTTACCAAGTAGGTGATTTGGTCCTTGTGTAGCCTCGCTTTGTTCATCATTTATTGCCATAATTTTTGCTTAAGCCGCCTTTTCAGGTTTTCGACTTAACGGGTCCTGATTGTAAACTCTTCTTTCTTTCTTTTTTTCTTTTTCTCAAAGTATTTCTTTACTGCATTTGAGTTAACTGGTCTTCTGAGCTCTCTTCCATCCATGTCGGCAAGAACCAATGCACCTCCAGAGATTGCTCATATCACCACATATGGACCTTCATATGAAGGTGCCCATTTGCCTCTATTATCCTCTTGATTTGGGAGGATCTTTTCAGAACCAACTCCCCTGGTTCGAATTCCCTGGGACGAAGCTTCTGATTGAAGGCCCTTGCCATCCTTTTTTGGTATAGTTGCCCATGACACAGCTACTAGTCACTTTTCTTCAATCATATTCAGCTACTCGTATTGTGTCCTTACCCACTCACTCTCCTCTAGGTTAGATTCTATCAACACTTAGAGAGAAGGGATCTCAACTTCAACTAGGGTGACCACCTCCGTGCCATATACTAAAGAGTAAGCAGTTGCCCCAGTGGATGTTTGTACTGTCGTGCCATACCCATGGAGAGCATATGTGAGCATCTCATGCCAATCTTTGTAGGTGATAGTCATCTTACTTATTATCTTTTTAATATTCTTATTTGCTGCCTCGGCTGCCCCATTCATCTGTAGCCGATAGGGTATAGAATTGTGATGCTTAATTTTAAATTGTTCGCATAACTTCTTAATATCATCTCCATTCAAGTTGGGAGTGTTATCAGTGATGATTCTTTCCGATATACCATATCGACATATAATGTTTGATTTCAGAAATCGGAGGAAGACCTTATGGGTAATATTGGAGAATGAACATGTTTCTATCCATTTTTTATAGTAATTGATGGCTACTAAAATGAATCGGTGTCCATTAGAGGCCTTTAGATTAATGGGACCAAGCACATCGATTCCCCACATCTAGAATGGCCAAGGTGCCACCAGGTTGTGTAGGGGTTGCGGTGGAGCATTGATCCTATTGGCATACGTCTGACACTTATGAAATCTTTTCACGTAATCAATGTAGTCTTTCTCCATGGTTAACTAGAAGTATCTACACCTTTGAATTTGTCTAGTCATGGTATGGCCATTAGCATGGGTTCTGCACGTGCCCTTATGAATCTCTGTCATTATCCTTCGTGCTTCTAATGCATCCATGCATCTGAGCAGAGTGCTATTCCATGACCTTTTATACAACACTTCTTCGCTAAGGAAAAAATTCATTGCCAATTGACGAATGGTCTTTTGATCATTCTTCGATGCCCCAGCTGGATATTGCTGACTCTGGACATAATTTTTTATGTCATGAAACCACGGTTGTCCATCGCTTTCCTCCTCTACATTTAGGCAGTAAGCTAAGGTGTCCCAGGTCTCAACTTATACTGGCAGTACATTAACTCTACAGTCTAGCTTGATCATTACGGCAAGGGTAGCCAACGCATTAGTAAATTGATTTCTATCATGGGTCAGATGTGTGAAGTTTATCTCCTCAAACTTTGACATCAATTCTGTTAGGTACTTTTAGTATAGGATCAGTTTGGGATATTTGGTTTGTCATTCTCCCTATACCTGATAAATTACAAGGGCTGAATCTCCAAACACGTCAAGATCTTTGACACCTAACTCTAAGGCAGCTTGCGAGCCACAGCCCCTAGTCTGCTGCCGTGTACATTGGTGGCTCCATCAAAATACATCGTCCACTTGACCTCCTTTGGTTCATCTTCTTCCACTGTCAGAATATCCTCATCCGGGAATTGAAAATCTAGCGGTTGGTATTCATCCAAGGGATTAGCCGCCATATACTTCACGTCATATTCTGAGAGTATCACCTGCCATTTTGAGACTCTTCCTAATACATGAGGACTCTCAAATATGTATTTGATTCGATACATCCTAGAGATCAGCCATGTGACATGGTATAGCATGTACTGCCTCAGTCTCTTGTGGTCCACACAAGGCCGCAATAGGTCTTCTCAATTAACAGATACCGCAACTCGCATTTATTAAACTTTTTGCTTAGGTAATAAATTGCTTGCTCTTTTCTTCCTAATTTATCATGCTGTCCTAACACAACATTTATGGACCCTGGTCGGATTGTCAGATAAAGGATAAGAGGCCGCCCTAGCATAGGTGGTACCAAGACAAGGGGATTCAAGAGGTATTCCTTTATCCTGTCAAACGCCTGTTGACAAGTCTCGTTCCATTCTCCCAGTTGGTCCTTGCATAATAATTTAAATATTGGATCACATGTGGTAGTTAGGTTTGCAATGAACCTAGCTATGTAATTCAAATGCCCCAAGAACCCTCTAACTTCTGTTTCTGTACTAGGTGGTGGCATGTCACGAATTGCCTTAATTTTATCGGGATCCACTTCTATCTCTCCGGGCAATATGGTTTTCTTTCCAACCAGCATAAAATATAACTTATGTCACCCCTCCAATTTCCAAAGTAAAAGGTAGAAGGTCTAGGCTTGCGTAGCGTTCTCTTATTTCTAACACCCAGGGTATAAGCATCATTTTGGAAATATGTCAAACTGAACAAAATTTTCATTATCCTTCAAAAACTTGCATATCTCATGCATACATGATTCTCCATGTCCATCATATATCTTGCTTGTGCATCCGCCATATGTGTAGAATTGATGTTTTAACGAAGAAAAAACAGATGCCCCATGCATCTAGTGCACAAACACGTGTTATATCACATCTCACGTAAGAGGTGCTTCCAAAAGAGTCACACCCCTCCTTGGCACAAGTATTTTTATTGTTCAAGACTTAAGTCATCCTGAAGTTTCACAAGATAACGATTCAAATGACGAGGACAAAAACTCGGCGGAATTTGGATCTATTCACTTCTAAGGAATACTATGGTCATAAAGATGACCAGCTTAGCAAGTAGACGAATCATGCTACAGTCTGAGCACAATAGTATGCATCTCACATAGGTGCATGCATTGCGTTGCGTGATAGTATATTCCATGCAAGGTGAATGCCTCTTTTCAAATCAACGTCAAAAGTCTTGCATCTTGTCCAGACAATTTACATTTTCTATCAAAAGTCTTGCGTTGTGTCCAGGGCAATTTATATTTTTGTCAAAAATCTTGTATCATGTCCAAGCAATTTACATTTTCTGTCAAAAATTCTGCATTGTGTCTAGGTCAATTTACATTTCTGTCAAAAGTCCTGGAGCACTGTTTCTAGGGCAATTTACATTTATGTTAAAAGTTCTGCATCGTGTCCAGGGCAATTTACATTTATGTCAAAGGTACTGCATCGTTTCCAGGCAATTTATGTCAGTCCTGCACTGTGTTCAGACAATTTATATTTTCCATCAAAAGTCTTACGTCGTGTCCAAGGCAATTTACATTTTTTGTCAAAAGTCCTGCACCGTATCCAGGGCAATCTTCATTTTCTATCGAAATTCCTGCATCATGTCCCGGTAACTTACTAACCCATTCAGACTCATATTTTGTATAAGAACCCTCTTTTCCTTGTTTTCTCACAGTATAAGGAATGGTGTTCACGTCTTTGTTTGCTCTTAAATTGGGCCATCTATCCACAGTGTTCGCTGCGTTACTAAGAGGCAAGCAAAGAGGGGCAATTGTGAACACCTCATCTCATAAATGAAAAAACAAAGATAATGAAAATAAAAATTAATTAATTAATCAGCTAATTAATGGACCAACAAAAGTAAGAGGAAAATGAGAACAACAAACATAAATTTATCATCAAATATGAAAAAATTAACAAAAATAAAAAGGAGGAAATTAGAACATCTTTTAAATTCACTAGTTAAATGAAGAAATCAAATAAGCAAAGCCACAAAGCAAAAACCAATATATATATATATATATGATAATAATGCTAAATATGATAACCATAATAAGACAAAGAATAATAAACACAAAAAGCCTCACGTTGCTGCACCCTGTGTAATGCTGGAGCCCTATTTTCGGTTAAGACAGACCTACCTCCTTCCTTGGCCAGAAACAAAAGAAGGGAAAGGAAATGTTCAGCAGCTATGCCATTGACCCTTTGTTCTTGTCACTGTCAAGAAGTAGTGAAAGCTCAAGGAGAGAAGCACAGCATCGATGGAGAGAAGTACCACTAGAGATTGAGACAATATGCCCCCTTTCTTCAACTAGCGAGAAGAGAGAAAAAAAGAAGAAGGAAACTTCAGGCTGTCAGTCTCTGCCACATGGAGGCTCGAGGAAAAAGACAGATCGAGTGGAAGAGAGGACAGACCAAGAAAATGGAGGAGAACAAAACCGTGAAGAAACAAGAGGAGAGGGGACTGAGCTGAAAACAAAGGGTCACGGACCGAAAGAGAAGCCACAAAACCGAGGAGAGAAAAGAAGGAGAAGGAGGAAACAGAATAAAAGACAAAGAGCTGGAAGTGAGCCAGGGAACAAAAAACTGAAGCTGAAAAGCGAACTGAGAAGAGACAGAAAGGAGTCACGCCATTGCCTAGCCTTTTCGTTGAACCACCAGGTTAGTTGGTTGACATACGTGTGATAAACCACTTCTTATTTCATATTTGTTGGTCTTCCTCTCCATTTTGCTCACCCCTTTCCTCACTTTTCCCTCCTGCTTGTTTTTATTGCTGTTGAGTATTGCTTTCCTGATATGCTCTGATACCAAATGATATGCTTCAAGGAAGTTCAGATTGAACAATCCCTGAACACAAGTAAATAAAAAGAAGAAAAGATAGAACAACTAGCAATCTCGAATGATAAGTTTGCACGCCACACTCAAGAATATTAGGTTTGATTCGCCACACTCTAGAATAAAAGAGGGAGAGTGATAAGAATCGGGGATAATTTCGCCACTAAGTTTAGGAAACTTAGATAAGAAATTCGCATATAAGAGGCTAAGCCAATTTTCAGAGCATTCAAGGTTTCATTTCTCATTGATAACTTCCATATTTATAGTCAAGAACAACCCTCATGGCATAAGTCCAAGATTTATCTAATTCTCACATAATTTGGAAAAACATGCATAGATATTCACCTAACATAGACTTTTCATCTAATGTATATCACCTAACTTATCTAACTTAGACTTTCAAAGAAACATAGCTCACCTAACTTAGACTTTAACCAATACTTATTTCAACTTTCATCATTTGCATTCATCACATGCATAATTGACTTTTCATAATTTATTCATTATAGCACACGATCAAATTGACCCACTCAAACTTGGGCTCCATATAGAAATTGGGCTTGGATCCTAAATGGGCTGATTTCATTTTGAATTGTTGGACAACCATGGTCTGAATCTTCTTAGCCATAGAACGTGTAATCGGCCCAGATGGAGTTCCTTGGCCTAAGTTAACCTTTTGTTCAACTTGAGGTTCATCATTTCCCCTCCTCTTCACCTCCTTTTCCCATACCGTGAGAGAGTTACCATCGTAAGAACTCACTCCTCTGCTCATAAGCGTTAAAGCAGAGGTAAACAGAGGCGAAAAGCACTGCTGAAGTGTCCGTCAGGTCCCTTTGTTTCGCTGCTCTACTTCTTCTCTTTTCACGTCCTTAGTTTCATTCCTGGTCTGCCATGGATGCATGCAGAAACTCAGCTGTCGCCTTCCCTTTTCCGCTGTTGGGTTATTCTTGAGAGAAGATGAGTGAGTGTTTCGGTTTGGTATCAAGTGCATTAAAACTCACTGCATAATATTTGAATGTGGCTAACAATCTGCTGCCCTGTATCCCTTCATCTCGCTGCTTCACTTCTTCTGTTTTCCCATCCTTAGTTTCACTTCCTGGTCTGTTATGGAGGCATACAGAAACTCAGCCGTTATCTATCCTTCTATTCCACTGTTAGGTTGTTATTAATTGAAGATTAGAGGGTGTTTTCAGTTTGGTGTCCAAGGGTGTTAAACTTGTTGCATAATATTTGAACATGGCTAAAAACCTGCTGTACTGTCTCCCTTCATTTTACTGCCTGAAGCCTAGCTCAAAGTTTGCAACGTTGCCATGTTTTATCGTTTACCTTCATTATGTTGGACTCACTGGTTGCAAGCTGATGTTTTACTGATATAAAAGTCAAACAGAGAACAAGAATGATATATATATGCCTACATGTGTGTGCATAGGTATATATATACATATAAGGTAAAAAGGAAAAAGTGAACCAAGAGGAAGTTGCCTTTCTTTTTTCCTGGAAGGTTCAAGTGCATGGTCTTGAATATTAGCAAATCACGACGCCATACTAGTCTTGCATGTTCAATGGTCACTAGGATATAAGAATGATGTCTATGTGTATGTGTGTGTGTGTATGTATGTATATATAAGGTGAATAAAAGATGAGCCAAGAGGAAGGGGTCTTTCTTTTTCCTGGAAAATTCACATGCATGATCTTGCGCATTAGCAAATCATGGTCCCACGCTACTATCTTGCATGTTAGATAGTTCAAACTACTTGGATATATGTTATTGTAGTTGCTACTATCACACCCATCTGTTTCTTTTTCTTCTTAACATTGTTTCATTGTTTTACTGTTTTATTTAGAATATCCATGTTGGACATTTAATCTCTTAAGCCTTAAGAAGATTATCTGATGAGGCAAGAAAGCAAATGAGATAATTCTGAAACTCATAAAATTAATGGGATCCTGAAGTGCCAAATAAAATGGAAATTCCCCCCATGAGAACAAGATGATTGCCAACACTTAATTGTTATTTCAGAACTCGCCATGTGAGATTAGTATTCTCCTCAGGCATTGAAAAGAAACCAATATGAGGCCATGTGAGATCTCAGTCCCTTTAGGCCGTGGAACTCAATGTTTAAGTCTTTTATAAACAAATCATGTTGAAAAAAGATCTATTTTAATTATATTTATTTATTTATTTATTTTTATAAAAAAGAGACTATCATGTGAGACCGTCAGTTTTCTCGGGCATTTAGACTATGTAAGGCCCTCTCCTTCGACTATAAAATTGACGATTTTTCAAAAATAAAAGGTGTAATAATAAGAGATAAATAAGAATAGCAATAATAAAGCACCTTAACAACAAATAATGATAATGACAAAAGACCAAATAATTTTTATTTTTAGACCATTACATTAGAAAAGTCGACGCATGAGGCTATCGACCTCATTAAGCACTTTGAAATTTATGGGTAGAGGCCACGTGAGATTCTCAAGCTCCTTAGGCTTAGAAAGTTAATACATGTTTTTCTAGGACAAACGTGGTAAACGAATATTAATAAATAATAATGAAGTCAAATAATTTCTAAAGGCAATGTAAGATCATTAGTCTTCGCAGGCATTTAGGAGTTAATCACCAAGGCCATATAAGACCCCAGTTTCTTTAGGCATTTAGGGGTTAATAATTATTTCCTTAGTACACTGATTATAAGTATGAGGAATTCAACACAAACATAGGGCTCCAAAATAAAGGCCAAAATTCCAAAAGGAACCAAAAAAATGATGAAAGAAAATTAATTAATTAAATCACTAACAGACCCACAATTTTGGTCAAATTACATGAACTTTGATCCCTATCACGAGGTACGTAGACTCTAGGCTTTCATCATAGATCAAGTCTGTCATTTGTAAATATTTATTTGTTTGCTTTCATTATTGTTGATTTTGTCTCCTTTGTTTAACGAGCATGCATGTCAATTAATTGAAATAAATTTAAGGTCATATTCTATCTCATTTAATTAGTTTAAAGTAACCATATTTATGGACAGGTGTCGTGGGGTGTCTAACACCTTCCCTACACTCAAATAGACTCCCAAACTCATCTTTGATATTGCAAACCATTTTGCTTTTTTCTTTTTGTTTTGAATTGGTTTTCCCAAGTTTTCCGTTAAAAATTTTGGTGGCAACTCTAGTAGATTGATTTTTAAGATTCATTTTTTAGAATCAATTTAAAACCACTTTTTTACTTTTTATTTCTTCTCGCCCAAAGGTCAGTTACGATACTCGGGGTGCATAGGGATTTGATTATAGCTAGAGTACCCATCCATGAAGGAATACCTGAAGTTTTTTGCTGTATTATCGACTAAGACATCAATGTGAGGTAAATGAAAATCATTTTTTGGGCTGGCCTGATTTAAGTCCCGATAATCAACACTTATTCTCACTCACCCATCTTTCTTTGGCATGGGGACTATGTTTGCAATCCATTGGGGGTATTTAGCAACTTCTAGGAAACCAGCATCTCATTGCTTCATTACTTCTTCCTTGATTTTGAGAGACATCTCCAGGCTCATCCTTCTTCTTAACTTCTATTTCTTAGGTCCCAAATTAGGGTACAAGGATATCTAATGGGCAGCAATTTCAGGATCTATCCCTGACATATATCTTTATAGGACCAAGCAAACATATCTATATATTCTCTAAACAAATTAATCATTTTTTCCCTTTCTAGGTTATCAACTATTTTTAACTCCTTTTTATCATCCTCAGTCCCCATATTAATCACTTCGGTGATTTCTTCATGTGGAATGATACTCTTTTCCAAAGATTCTATTAATTCAACAAAGGTCCGAGATATATCATCACTATTATCAGTTTCTAAATCATTCATATCCATAACAACATGAGATTCATTCAAACAATGCCCAGGTGCTTCTGCTTTAGACAAGAGTTCTGAGGATTCAAATTCCCTGAAAAGTAGGTAAAGAAGGCAAGAATAAATACGAAAAGGCAGGATTTAAACAAGATTTTAGGGAAAAGATTAAAATTGCTGCATTCACTTGATATTCAAAATAAAGTTCAAATTGTTAGTTATTACAAAACTCTTAAAATGATATTCAAAATATTACCCTAATGACATAACATCTGATAACATTTCAAATTCCCAATTGTTAAGTGCTTTTTCTAGCTCGTCCAGCTAGACCCACATGGCCTTCGCGTGTTCTCCTTCTTCTTCACTCGCCATTACAACTAGGTCGCCCAGGTGTATTATCTCAGCAGAAACAGGAAATATTTCTCGGATGTGGGGTATTTCTGCTTTTTCTCTTGGCTTACCCTCCTTCCATCACGCCCCGCCAACCTCCATAAACAGCTCGTATCCTAACCATTGTCATCCTGGATTTATGGGTATCTCAACCGGTTCCCCTATGCCTAGCAGCTTTGCGTCCAATCCTTTTCCTTTTTGATACCTCTATTCATCATGATTTTGGCCACTACTTGATTGATGTCCTTGGTAGATTCCCCTATACTCAATGGGTTCTGGTCGGCGCCTTTTGTAGAATTCCCAGCTTCTAACACTTCCAAACTCTGGTAGGAGCTGTCTACTACCTGTTCGGCATTTTCAATGTAGAGCACCATGCTCGACTTGCTAATGGTTATCTCTTCTTCACCTTTTATAGTGATGAGTCTCCCTTCATCAATGTACTTGATCCTTTGATGCTTGGTTGATGGGACTGCACCAACCGCATGAATCCAAGGCCTTCCCAGAAGCATCGTATATGCCGCGTTGATGTCCATGACCTGGAACTTGATGGTAAATAAATTTGGACCAATTTCTAAAGGGACTTCAATCTTTTCAATTACTTCCCTCCTTGTCCCATCGAATAGGGTGGATAAGGGTAGGACATTCAGGGCTGACCCTCCATCAATGAGTACTTTAGTGATTACATATTGATACGTCCCACATCGGCTTCAGAGAAACATCTGGACTGGTTTATAAGGGGGTGCTCAAACCTTCCCCAATGAGTGCACTTTTAGGGTGAAGTTAGGGGCCATGTCCTTATCATTTTCTATCAGAGCCAGCCTCTGCACTATCCCTTAACGGTTTCAATGATCACTGACCAAGGCAGTTGGGGTCATAAGGGGGTGGGGATGATACATCCCACATCGGCTGCAGAGGAACATCTGGACTGGTTTATAAGGGAGTGCTCTGATACCAAATGATGTGGAACCCCAAGGTTATGAAGAACCTGAAACTTCTAAAACATACACAAATAATAGGTTGATTAGAAACAATAATAAATTCACCTCAATATATCATCTTACTAAGAATTAATTCTTGTTGCAATAGAGGAAGAAAACTATCCTCTCATAGGAAACTCTGGTTAAGCCAAGAAGGAAACTAAAATGTTTCTTTGATAGAATAAAACTTGATGTCTTACAAGGTTGAGACTTAAATCTTTGCTTCAGACCCCTTGTGAAACCCTAATTCGTAATGCTTCTTGGACCCTCAATAAGTTAGGTTAAATGAGGCCAAAATAACTTCAGATATTGAAAATAGAAGCCTCATACATAACCATATACATCCTAAGCCCAATTTAGTTTCAATAAGGTCCAAAATATTTATTTCAGTAACAACAATTCTGAAAGATATAACCCAAACGAATTGGGCCTTTATTTGGGCTGGACATGACTCAGATAAATGAATTAGGGTTCCTTCTCCAAGCCTAAGCCATCTAAGTGATTTTCTTTAACATTCTCTAAAACCTTTCTCACATAAATTTGTAGTGATTCCTTAAACTTCTTGACTCTCAGTCTTGTAATTGGGCTCGGAGAAAAATTCAGATCGTCATTCAAGCCGTTGTGCCTTTTGTCATCTGTGCTCACATCATCCCCTCCTTCCTCAAAAAGATTCGATCTCGAATTTGAATCAAAATCAAACGGAGAAAGATCAAAAACATTGAAAGTGACACTCACATTGTACTCACATGACAAATCTATTTTATAAGCATTGTTATTGATGCTTTCCAGTACTTGAAATGGTCCAGCACCCCTTACATTAAGTTTTGATTTTCTTTGCTGTGAAAACCTCTCCTTTCGCAAGTGCACCCAAACCATTGTCTCCTGGTTGAAAAATAACTTGCTTTCAACCCTTATTGGCCCTTTGAGCATACATGCGATTCCTCTTTTCAATCAGGTCACGTGCTTTTTCATGCATTGCTTTAACCATTTTAGCCTTCTTCTTTCCATCTAGATTAGTAATTTCACTCGAAGGCAAAGGTATCAAATCCAATAAAGTTAATGGGTTAAAACCATACACAATTTCAAATGGTGAAAAACCTGTGGAAGAATGTACAGCTCGATTATATGCAAATCTTAAAAAATGTACTTTTTGTGTGAATAAAGTTACATTCTTAGATTTTGTAGTGAGTTCAAAAGGAGTTAAGGTTGATTCTGAAAAGGAAAAAGCTATCCACAAATGGCCAATACCTAAGTCTGTTAGTGAGGTTAGAAATTTTCATGGTTTGGCAATTTTCTATAGGCGATTTATTTGTAATTTTTCAACTATTGCTGCCCCTCTAAATGAAATTGTTGAAAAAGGTGTTAGATTTAAATGGAAGAAGAAACAAGAAGATGCATTTAACACTTTGAAGAACAAATTATGTCCTGCACCTGTTTTCGGGATTGGAATGGGGGCTGTTTTAATGCAGGAAAACTAACCCATCGCATATTTCAATGAAAAGTTAAGTGGCCTGACTCTGAATTACTCCACTTACAATAAAAAATTATATGCCTTGGTGAGGGCTCTAATGATGCAGAACTCCAAGGTTATGAAGAAGTTGAAATTCCTAGAACATACACTATTGCAAGAACATGAAATGGAATGAACCCCCAACCTATTGAACCCCCAAATGATAGATACAAATGAAAATACAAATGATAGGTTGATTGAAAACAAGAGGTTTGTATATAATTCCTCCTTCATAAGCACATTCAAAACGGTCCTAACATGCAAGGTATGATCATCTAAATACTTGTTGTATATCAAAATGTCATCAAAGTAGACAACAACAAATTTTCCAAGAAATTCTCGCAAGACATGATCAAAAGGCATCACTAACCACTAATACAATCCATATTTTGTCCTAATTGCAGTTTTCCATTCATTACCTTCTTTCATCCTAATCTAATGATAGCCACTTTTCAAATTAATTTTAGAGAAAACACATGCACTATGTAGTTCATCCAGCATATCATTTAGTCTAGGAATAGGATGACGATACTTTACAGTAATTTTGTTGACTGCCCTACAATCCACACACATCCTTCAAGTTCCATCTTTCTTAGGCACCAAGAGGACAGGAATAGTACATGGGCTCATACTTTCCCTCACGTACCCTTTTGCCAGCAACTCATTTACTTGTCTTTGCAACTCCTTTGTTTCCTCATGATTGCTTCGGTAAGTTAGTCTATTAGGAATCTGTGCTCTAGGGATGAAATCAATTTGAATATATATTAACTTATTAAAATATATATTTATTAAATTACTTACTCAATTCAATGTCTATAATTTTTAAATTAATATAATAATTAATTTTATATTGTAATTTAACATCATTAAATTAGTATTATAAATTAATGCTAATCAATAATAAAAAAATTAATCATTAAGTTACTAATATATTCAATAACAATAATAATATTTAATAATAATCATTAGAGAATATTAGCGTATTTTATTTCTTTTGGATATTGAATTTCAATTTTTAAATTCATATATTTGTAATTATGTAAGTATATTAATTAAATATGCGTTAGTAATTAAAAATAAATAAACAAATTCACTAAATTAGTAACTAAATAATTAAAAATATAAATGAACTATATAAATTATATACATTATATATAAATTTATCATATAAGAAATATATAATATAACGTAATAAATATATAATATAAATACAAATATGAAAAATATAACAACGGATATATATTAAATATTTCTATATTAAATACCATATTTATTATTTAATAATATTGGTCAATACATAATTTATTTATTTGTCTTAGTATATTTATATATTATAGCTAATATTTAATATATATATATATAATTTATATATTAATATACAATATCTAAATACATTCTTATACATTATAATCCTTGACTTCGGGATAGTCCTTGTTAACCTTCGTGAAGACAAGTTATACACATATTTCATTTATATTAGTAAATTTTATATATTAAATGATTATATAATATAATGTGAATTATTGTAATATATATTTAACAAATTATTAATCAACAATTTTTTATGAGATTTAATATTTTTGAAAATCATAAATTAAAAAAATTTAAAATTAACATAATAATACATATAATAAGAGGGAAGTACGAAATTGGTCCTCTACCTTTACACTTTGTGACAATTTGGTCCCTTGACAAATTAGTCCTTTAAAACTTTTTTTTCATGAAAAATTTGTCCCCCATTATTACAATTGGAGGAACTGATTTTGCACACATTTAAATTTGAGAAGACTAATTTGTCACAAATAAATTGTAGGGGAGTCACAAAGTGCAAAAGTGAGGATTCAATTATATACTTTCGTCTATGCAATAATAATATACATAATAATAATGTGTATAATAACGATAGGCATTTAATAAATTAATCATTTATTATACTAAGTTATTAAAAAAATATATTTATTAAATTATGTATTAAATTCAATGTCTACAATATTTGAATTAATATAATTATTAATTAGATATTGTAAATTAGCATAATTAAATTAGTATTATAAATTAATAAAAAATTAATCATTAAATTACATATATAATCAATAACAATAATTAATATTCCACATTAATACTTAGAGAATATTAGCGTACTTTATTTCTTTTGAATATTGAATTTCTTTTTTTAAATTCATATATTTGTAATTAACTAAGTATATTAATTAAATATTGGATATTTTTGTTTTAGTATATCTATATATTTAAAGTAATATTTAATATATATTTTATATATTAATAAACGTTATTTAAATATATTTATATATATATATTCCTTGACTTTAGGGCAGTCTATGTTGACCATCATGAAGACAAATTATACATATATTCTATTACTAAATTATATATATTAAATAATCATATAATATAATGTGTATTATTATAATATTTATATAACAAATTATGAATCAACAATATTTATGAGATTTAATATTTTGGAAAAGTATAAATTAAAATCAATTTAAAATAAACCCAATAGTAATACAAATGATAAGAGGGAAGTGCTAAATTACTCCCTTACAATGCACTGAGACAAATTAGTCCCTCAAAAAGTTTTTGTAATGGAAAGTTTGGAGGAACTGATTTTGTATACATTTATATTTGAGAGAGACTAATTTATCATAATTAAATTGTAGGAGTATCACAAAGTACAAAAGTGAGGACTCAATTGCATACTTTCGTCAATGCAATAATCAATAACAATAATTAATATTCCACATTAATAATTAAATAATTTATAGTATTTTATTTCTTTTGAATATTGAATTTCTATTTTTTTTAATTCATATATATGTAATTCAGTACATATATTAATCAAATATACCTTAGTCATTCAATAATGAATAACCATATTCATTAAATTAGTAACTAAATAATTAAAAGTACAAATGAAATACTCTAATTGGTTATATATTTTATATAAATTTATCACATAAGAAATATATAATATAATGTAATAAACATATAATCTAAATAAATATATGTTAAAATATAACAATAAATAACTATTTTAACTTTTATATATTAAATACCATAGTTATTATTTAATAATCTTGGCCTATACATATTTTATTTATTTGTTTTAGTATATTTAAGGGTCAAAACATATTTTATTTTACTACACATATTTCTATTTATTAAATTATTTATTAAATTCAATGTCTATGATATTTAAATTAACATATTTTATTGATTACATATTGTAAATGAACATAATTAAATAAGTATTACAAATTAAAGCTAAAAATTAATAACGAATTAATTATTAAATTATTGATATATTCAGTAACGATAATTAATATTCCACAATAATAATTAAAGAATATCAGAGCATTTTATTTATTCGGGACAATAAATTTCTATTTTTATATTCATATTTTTGCAATTAAATAAATATATTAATTAAATAAATGTTAGATATTAAATATTAAATAAACATATTCATTAAATTAGTAACTAAATACTTAAAATTATAAATGAAATATTCTAATTTTTTATATATTGTATATAAATTTTTCACATAAGAAATATATAATATAATGTAATAAACATATAATATAAATAAATTCATATAAACATATAAAAATAAATATATATTAATACTTATATATTTAATATCATATTAATTATATAATAATATTGGTGAATATGTATTTTATTTTTCTGTTTTAGTATATTTATATTTTTTAAATAATATTTAATATATATTTTTATATATTAATATATGATATCTAATTTTTTTTTTTTTTTTACATTGTATTCCTTGACATCTGGGCAATCCTAGTTAATTATCGCGAAGACAAAATATATATATATATATATATATATATATATTAGTAAATTATATATATTAAATAATTATATAATATAATGTGAATCATTATAATATATATTTAACAAATTATTAATCAGTAATATTTATGAGATTTAATATTTTTGAAAATTATAAATTAAAAAAAATTTAAAATTAACATAGTAATAATAATACATAGAATAAGAGGGAAGTATCAAATTGGTTCTCCAACTTTAAACTTTGTGACAATTTGGTTCCTCATAATGCATTGTGTCAAATTAGTCCCTGAAAAAAAAAATTTCGTGGAAATTTTGTCCTTTAATACTACAGTTGTTGGGACTAATTTTTTCCACATTTAAATTTGCGAGAGATTAATTTGTCACAATTAAATTGTGGGGGAGTCACAAAGTTCAAAAGTGTGGGTTCAATTGCCTACTTTCGTCTATACAGTAATAATATATATAGTAATAACGTGTATAATAATGATACATATTTAATAATTTATTTATTTATTATTTTAAATATTTAATATATATTGACTAAATTTTTTGTCTATAATATTTGAATTTCTAATTTTGAATTCATATATTTGTAATTAAGTATATATATTAATTAAATATATGTTAGTAATTAAATTTAATGTAATAAGCATATAATACAAATAAATTTATATAAAAATATAACAATAAATATGTATTATATATTTAAATATTTTAATCATATTTATTATATAATAATATCAGTCAATACATATTTTATATATTTGTTTTAGTATATTTATATTTTTACTAATATTTAATATATATTTCATATATTAATATACGATATCTAAATATATTATTATATATTATATTCCTTTACTTCAAGACAATCCCTGTTGACTGTTGTGAAGACAAATTTTATATATATATATATTTCATGTGTTTTAGTAAATTATATATAATGAATAATTATATTTAATATAATATGCGTTAATATGATATATATATATATATCAAAAAAATTATTAATCAGCAATATTTAATGGATTAAATATTTTGGAAAATTATAAATTAAAATTAACATAATAATAATATGTATAATATGAGGGAAGTACCAAAGTAGTTTTCTACCTCTATACTTTGTAACAATTTGGTCCCTCACAAAGGACTATGACAAATTTGTCCCTAAAAAATCTTATTTCATGGAAAATCAGTCCCTCATTATTACAATTGGAGAGGCATGTGATAAGGTACAAAAGCGAGGGTTCAATTGCATAGTTTCGACTATACAGTAATGATGTGTGAATGCAAGTACATTGATATTTAAATTAAAATAATAATTAATTACATATTGTAAATGAACATAATTAAATTAGTATTATAAATAATGCTACAAATTAATAGTAAATTAATCATTAAATAACTAATATAATCAATAAAAATAATTAATATTCCACAATAATAATTAGAAAATATTAGAGTATTTTATTTCTTCTAGATATTAATTAATAAATACTAGATAAATACTGTATTTATCTAGTATGCATATATTTGTAATTAATAAATACTGTAATTAAATATGCATTAGTAATTAAATAATAAATATAAGTATTCAATAAATTAGTAACTAAATAAGTAAAAATACAAATTAAATATTCTAATTGGATAAATAATATATATAAATTTATCATATAAGAAATATATAATATAATATAATATGGATTAATATAATATATTTTTAACAAATCACTAATTAGCAATATTTAATAATTTTAATATTTTATAAAATTATAAATTAAAAAATTTAAAATTAACATAACAATAATATGTATAATAAGAGGGAAGTACCAAAGTGGTTTTCTACCTCTATACATTGTGATAATTTAGTCCCTCACAATGTACTGTGACAAATTAGTCCCTCAAAACTCTTTTTTCATGAAAAATTTATTCTTCATTACTACAATAGGAGGAATTGATTTTATACAAATTTAAATTTATGAGCGAATAATTTATCACAATTAAATTTTGGGGTTGTCACAATGTGCAAAAGTGAGGGTTTAATTGTGTACTTTCATCCATAAAATAATATATATATATATATATATATATACTATATTGTGTGTAATAGTGATACATATTTTAAAAGAACTATTTATTTATTGTAAAAAATTAATAATAAATGTATTAATTAAATTATTTATTAATTTTAATGTCAATATTATTTAAATTAATATAATAATTAATTAAATATTATAAATAAACATAATTAAATTAGAATTATAAATTAATGCTAAAAATGAATAATAAATTAATAATTAAATTACTAATATATTCTGTCACAGTAATTAATTTTCCACAATAATAATTAAAGAATAATAAAGTATTTTATTTTCTATGGACATTGAATTTTTATTTTTATATTCGTATATTTGTAATTAAATATATATATATATATATATATAAATTAAATATGTGTCGATAATTAAATAATAAGAAAAAATATTCACTAAATTAGCAACTAAATAATTAAAAATATAAATTAAATATATTAATTGGATATACATTATATAAGAATTATTCATATACAAAATATATAATATAATGTAATAAAAATATAATATAAATAAATATATGTAAAACATATAACAATAAATATATATTAAATACTCATATATTATTTATTATATAATAATATCAGTCAATACATATTTTATTTATTTGTTTTAGTATATTTATATATTTTAACTAATATTTAATATGTTTTTTTATATATTTTTATACATTATAATCTTTGACTTAAGGATATACTTGATATCTTATTTATTATACAATAATATCGGTCAATACTTATTTTATTCATTCATTTTAGTATGTTTATATATTTTAACTAATATTTAGTATATGTTTTATATAATAATATACAATATTTAAATATATTCTTATACATTATATTCCTTGACTTTTAGGCAGTTCCTGTTAACCATCGTGAAGACAAATTATATATATATATATATATATATATTTCATGTATATTAGTAAATTATATATATTAAATAATTATATAACATAATGTAAATTATTATAATATATATTTAACAAATGATTAATCGGCAATATATATAAGATTTAAAATTTCAGAAAATTATAAATTAAAAATAATTTAAAATTAACATAATAATAATAATACATATAATAAGAAAGAAGAACCAAATTGGTCCTCTACCTTACACTTTATGACAATTTGGTCCCTCACAATGCACTGTAGCAAATTAGTCCCTCAAAAATCTTTTTTCATAGAAAATTTGTCCCTTATTGCTACAATTGGAGGGACTGATTTTGCATACATTTAAATTTGAGAGGGACATATTTATCACAATTAAATTGTGGTAGAGTTACAAAGTGCAAAAGTGAGGGTTCAATTGCATATTTTCATCTATGCAATAATAATATATACAGTAATAATATGTTTGATAATAATACATATTTAATAAATTAATCATTTCTTATATTAACATAATAGAAAATAATTTAAAATTAAGATAATAATACATGAAATAAGAGGGAAGTATCAAATTGGTCCTCTACCTTTACACTTTGTGTCAATTTAGTCCCTCACAATGCACTCCAACAAATTAGTCTCTTAAAAATATTTTTTCATGGAAAAATTGTCTCCCATTACTATATTTGGATGTACTGATTTTGTACACATTTAAGTTTAAGAGGGACTAATTTATCACAATTAAATTGTGGGAAAGTCATAAAGTGCAAAAGTGAGGTTCGAGTACGTATTTTCATCTACGTGATAATAATAAATATAGTAATAATGTGTATATTAATGATACATATTTAATAAATTAATCATTTTTACATTAAATTATTAAAATATATATTTATCAAATTACTCAATAAATTCAGTTTCTATAATATTTAAATTAATATAATAATCAATTACATATTGTATATTAACATAATTAAATTAGTATTATGAATTAATGCTAAAAATTAATAAAATTAATCATTCAATTACTAATATATTCAATGAGAATAATTAATATTCCACAATAATAATTATGGAATACTAGACTATTTTATTTCTTTTGGATATTGAATTTCTATTTTTAAATTCATATATTTGTAATTAAGTAAATATATTAATTAAATATATGTTAGTAATTAAATAATAAATAAAAATATTCTCTAAAATAGTAACTAAATAAATAAAAATAAAAATTAAATATATTAATTATATATATATTACATATAAATTTATCATGTAAGAAATATATAATATAATGCAATAAACACATAATATAAATAAATTCATATAAAAATAAAACAATAAATCTATATTGAATATTTATATAGTTAATAACATATTTATTATGTAATGATATCAATCAAAACATATGTTATTTTATTACTCATATTTATATTTATTAAATTCAATGTCTATGATATTTAAATTAATATAATAATTAATTACATATTGTAAATGAACATAACTAAATTAGTATTATAAATTAATGCTAAAAATTAATATAAAATTAATCATTAAATCAAAAATATATTCAATAACAATAATTATTAATCGTTAAATGACTAATATATTCAGTAACTATAATTAATATTCCGTAATAATAGTTAAAAAATATTAGAATATTTCATTTCTATTGAGTAATGAATTCTAATTTTTGTATTCATATCTTTATAATTAAATAAATATATTCACTAAATATACATTAGTAATTACACAACAAATAGATATATTCATTAAAGTAATAACTAAATAATTAAATATATTAATTGCATATATATATTATATATAAATTGATCAAATAAGAAATATAGAATATAACATAACAAACATTTAATATATAAATTTTTATAAAAAATATCAATAAATATATATTTAAAATATTTATATAATCAATATCGTAATGGTTATGTAATAAAATTTGTGAATATATATTTTATATATTTCATAATATATTTATATATTTTTACTACTACATAAAATATAATTCAAATGTTAATATTTGATATCTAAATATATTTTTATATATTATATTCCTTGACTTCACGATAGTCACTTACAACTGTCATTAGAGCTGTTTCGTTATACTTAATATAATATATATTTCTTGTATATAAGTAAATTATATATATTTAATGAATTATATTTTATAAAATATCTATTTAACAAATTATTAATAAGCAACATTTAATAGATTTATTATTTGGTAAATTATAAAGTAACAAAAATTTAAAATTAACTTAATAATATTACACATAATAAGAGGAATGTACCAAATTGGTCCTCCACCTTTATGTTTTGTGACAATTTGGTCCCTCACATGGAACTGTGACAAATTAATCCCTAAAAAAAAATCTTATTTTATGCAAAATCATACCCTCGTTATTTAAAATGGAGTGACTGATTCTGTAGAAATTTAAAAATTATGAGGGACTAATTTGTCACAATTAAATTGTGAGGAGTTACAAAGTGCGAAAGTGAGGTTTAATTGCGCATTTTTATCTGTATAATAATATATATAGTAATAATCTATATAATAATGATATATATTTAATAAATTATTTATTTATTACAGTAAATTATTAAAATATATAAGTATTAAGTTATTTATTAAATTCAATTTCTATAATATTTAAATTATAATAATAATTAAATACAATATATATATATATATATATTAATATTAATAATTAACAATAAATTAATCATTAAATAACTAATATATTCAACAACAATAATTAAGATTCCCCAACAAACAATGTCGTGAGACCCGATACTAATACTTTGGAATCAACTTGAGAATTAAAACAAAACAAAAAAAGAGATTGACCTTGTAGCTACAAGGAGTTAGAACCAATTTCATAGAGGGTTGGAGATTGCAAGAACACACAAAATCACCAGGGAGCCCAAGAGAGAGCCAAGAAGGAGAGATTTCTCACTGATTGTATATTATGATCCAAAAGTCCCCTCAAGCAGAAGCTACAACCTTTTTTATATGGATTGTCATCCTAAGAAACTCTAATTTCGGATGTCTCCTTTATGCCTTCAGTAAAATGAGTCTCAGAGGCCTAAAATCTACTATAACATACAACACAAAGGCCTAACATATAACCAAACATATATCAAGTCCAAAACTATCTAAATAAGATCCAAGACACTCATTACAACAATAAATAACAAGGTAGTTTAACTCAAAGTAATTGGGCCTTCATCTAGTTATCATCTAATTTATGAATAGGATGACGATACTTTATAGTGATTTTATTGACTACACGATAATCCGTGCACATCCTTCAAGTTTCATCACCAAGAGGACAAGAATCCCAAGGTTATGAAGAATAAATTTAACCCCAAAATGAAAATGAAACGGAATGAATCCCCAACCTACTGAACCCCTAAATGACATGTGTAAATGGAAATGCAAATGATAGGTTGATTAGAAATAGGAATAAATTTACCTCAAGAGATTACCTTGCTAAAAATTAATGTTTGTTGCAATAGAAGAAGACAAATTATTCTCCCCTATAGACCTCAAACTTGATGAACAAGGTTGACACCAGTTAAGAAACCCTAATTACAAAATGCAACCTTGGACCCCAAATAATTTGGGTCAAATGATGTCAAAAATAACTTCAGACATTAAAACAGAAGCCCAATATATAACCATACATATCTTTGGTCTAAATTAATTACATGAGATCCAAAACACTTATTTCAATAAACCCTAAACCCTAAACACACACTATGACAAGAACATGAAATGGAATAAACCCCCAACCTATTGCAACCCTAAATGACATATGCAAATGATAGGTTAGGTAGAAATAAGAATGAATTATCCTCAAAAGATCACCTTGCTAAGAATTAATTCTTGTTGCAATAATGGAAGATAAGTTATCCTCTCCTGTAGAACTTTGGCTAAGCCTTTTCGTTTTTAGAATGAAATTTGATGTCTTAGAAGGGTGAGGCTCAAGCCTCTTATCTTTAAACCCCCTAAGAAACTCTAATTTGAAATGCTTCCTTGGGCCCCTAATAAGTTGGGTTAGATGATGCTAAAAGTAACTTCATACATTAAAATAGAAGTCCAATATATAACTATGTATATCCTAAATCCAAATTAATCATGATGTGGTCCAAAAAACTTATTTTAGTAGAAACATTTTCTAGATGATATAACCTAAATGAATTGGGCTTGACTTAAGTCAGATGAATAACTTGGGTCTCCTTCTCTAAGCCAAGCCATCCAAGTGGCTTTCGTGCACATTCTCTGAGAAATTTCCCACATAAATTTGCAACATTTCCTTGAATTTTTTGGTTCTCAGTCTTGTAATTAGATTTGGAGGAAATTTCATATCATCATTTATGCCATCACGCCTCTTATCATATGTGCTCACATCAGTAGCACTCTTTTCGCATGCCAAATTTATATCAGAAAAATCAGGAAGCATATTGGCCCTTCATTATTTGAGTCCCATCAAGTTAAAATTCATTAATGAGATTAAAGCATGCCTTCGAGACAAGACATCTGTAACCACATTAGTTGCTCTTCTTTTATATTCGATCATGTAGGGAAAAGTTTCCAAAAATTCTAACCATTTATTATGGCTCTTTCTTAGTTTGGTTTGTTCCTTTAAATACTTCAATGACTCATGTCAGTGTGAATAACAAACTCCTTGGATAACAAGTATTCCACATTCTGTAAGGCTCTAACTAATGCATAAAACTTTTTGTTGTAAGTTGAATAATTCAGAGTTGCTCCAGTCAATCTCTCATTGAAATAGGCAATGGGATGCTTTTCCTACACGAGAACCATTTCGACTCCTACACTTGATGCGTCACACTCAAAAGTTTTAGAGAAATTAGGGAATGCGATAATTGGCGTTGAACACTTCTTTTTAATGATTTCAAAGTTTTGCTAGGCAACCTCATTCCATTTAAAGTCACTACCACCTTTGATGTAATTAGTCAATGGTACAAGAATAGTACTAAAATTCTGCACAAAATAATGTGATTTAAGGAATGTACAATCCCAAAATACAAATAAAAGAGGGAAAGTGATAAGAATCGAGGATAATTTCACCACTAAGTTTAAAAAACTTAGATAAGAAATTCACATATAAGAGGCTATGCCAATTTTCAAAGTATTTACGGTTGCATTTCTCATTGATAAGTTCTATATTTATAGCCAAGAACAACCTTCATGACATAAGTTTGAGATTCACCTAATTCTCACTTAATTTGGAAAAACATGTTAAAATACACCTAACATAGACTTTTAATCCAATGTAGTCTAATTTAGACTTTCAACGAAATATACCTCACCTAACTTAGACTTTAACCAATACCTAATTCAACTTTCATCACATGTATGATTGACTTTTCACAATTCATTCATTATATCACATGATCAAATTGTCTCACTTAAACTGGGGCTCCATATTGATGTTAGGCTTAGACTTTAAATGGTATGAGTCCATTTTGAGTTGTAGGACAATCTATGGCCCAAATCTTCTTGGCCATAGAATAGGTAATCAGTTCAGATGGAACTCCTTGGCCCAAGTCAGCCTCTTGTTCAACTTGAGGCTCATAATTCTCCCCAGGTTCAAAATAATTTGTTCTCAAATAAAAGTATTCATTATAATCTAAGTATGACGTCAAATCTCTTACATTGAATGTGACAAAAATATTGTAGTCTCTTTATAAATCAACCTTGTAAACATTGTCATTTATTTTCTCAAAACTCTTGAATGGACCTTCTATCCTGGGTATCAGTTTTGGTGCTTCACATTTTCATGTAGAGCTTGAACCATTTCATCCTTCTTCTTTCCATCCATGCATAATATATCACTTGAAGGTAGCAGTACTATATCAAGCAATGTGATAGGATTAAACCCATAAACCAATTTAAAAGGAGAATGCTTAATAGTACCATGAATACTTCTATTGTATGCAAACTCAACAAAGGGTAAGCATTCATCCCAATTCTTCATATGCTTATTCACAATAGCTCTAAGTAAGGAAGAAAATGTTCTATTGACTACCTCTGCTTGCCCATTAGTTTGAGGATAACAAATTGTGCTGAAAAGTAATATTGTCCTAAGTTTTTTTCACGATGTTTTCTAAAAATAACTCAGAAACTTGGCATCTCGGTTTGACACAATGTTCTTTGGAATGCCATGTAATCTCAATTTCTTGGAAGAACAAATCTACTACATGAAAAGCATCATCAATTCTATTACTGGGAATAAAATGTGACATCTTCGAAAATTGATTCACCGCCACCATAACTGAATCTTTGCCCTTCTGAGTCCTTGGTAAACCAAGCACAAAATCCATGCTCAAGTCAACCCATGGTTGATCAGAAACTGGTAATAGCATATACAAACCATGTGCAACCTCTTTGATCTTTGCTTTGTTGCAAGTTGCACATCTCTCAACCACACTATGCACATATTTGATCATCCTTGGCAAATAAAAGTATTCCTTGATCTTACCAAACCTCCCCCATGAGCTTCTCTTATTAATAATTCTCTAATAGAGAGTAATCAGGAATACAAAGTTTGAAACCTTTAAATAAGAATCTCTCATTCTTATAGAAACTGTTAGTAACACTCTTTTCACATGCCAAGTATATATCTGAAAAATTAGGATCTTCTACATATTAGCCCTTCATTAATTCGAATCTCATCAACTTAACATTCATTAATGATATTAAAGCATACCTTCAAGACAAGACATCTGCAACCACATTAGCTGCTCTCTTTTTATATTTATTGACATAAGGAAAAACCTCTAGAAACTCCACCCATTTAGCATGTCTCTTGCTTAATTTGGTTTAACCCTTCAAATATTTCAATGACTCATGGTTTGTGTGAATAACAAACTCCTTGGGTAACAAGTAGTGTTCCCAATTCTATCAGACTCTAACAAATGCATAGAACTCTTTGTTATAAGTTGAATAATTCAGAGTTCTTCCTTTCAACTTTTCACTGAATTAGGCAATAGGATGCTTCTCCTACATAAGAATCGTTCCAATTCTTGTACCTAATGCGTCACACTCAATCTCAAAAGTTTTAGAGAAATCAGGGAGTTCTAGAATTGATGCTGAACACAACTTCTCTTTAATGATTTCAAAACTTTGTTGGACTGCCACACTCCACTTAAAGTCATCACCCCATTTGATACAATTAGTTAAAGGCGTTAGAATAGTATTGAAATTCTGCACAAATCATCTATAAAAGAATGCTAACCTTGGAATTGACAACTTTTGAGATTGCCAATTAATTTTTCTTTTTTGCAGAACTTCAAAGACCCTCCTCAGGTGTTCTCCATGTTCTTCCTAATCCATGCTATAAATCAAAATGTCATCAAAATAAACCACAACAAAATCTCTAATAAAATTCTATAGAACATGATTCATTAAATGCATGAAAGTGCTTAGGGCATTTGATAAACCAAATGGCATAATCATGTATTCATACAAACTATACTTTGTCTTGAACGTTGTCTTCCACACATCCTCTTCCTTCATTTGAATCTGATGATAACTGTTCCTGAGATCAATCTTCGAAAAGATTATAGAGCCATGTAGCTCATCAAGCATGTCATTAAGCCTAGGGATAGGTTACCGATAACTGTGATTTTGTTTATGGCCTGACTGTCTATGCACATCCTCATAGTTCCATCTTTCGTTGGCACTAACAAAGCTGGTATTGAACAAGGGTTTATTGACTCTCTCACAAAACCTTTTTCTAGTAATATATTTACTTGTCGTTGTAAGTCTTCTCCTCATCTAGCTCTAATTGGCAGTAATCCCTTCGACATTTCATCTAGAAACAAGTCAATAAATTTTTTTACTAACTTCTCAATTAGCGGAGGTATAGACATTACCTCTATTGCCATAGCTTCCTTCACCATTAGCATCAGTATTAGATTAGTTGAACCCAAGATCTCTCAACTTCTCCTTTAGTGGCAAATAAGTTCTCCTTTTTCTTTTTTTCCTTCTTCACTAGTTGATCTTTTAAAACTTGATGAGGATTAAGAGGTGCTAAGATAATTTTCTTCCCATCCTTGGTAATAGAATAGGTGTTTTTGAAACTATCATGCACAGCTCTATTATCATATAGCGAAAGTCTTCCCAAAAGCAAATGACCAGCATTCATTGGTACCATATCACATACTACTTTTATCTTGTAAGACTTTCTAATAGAAAATGGTACCTGAACTTGCTTAGTGACTTGAATTTCTCTTTGATTATATGACTATTGAGACTTGTGATCTCATCTAAGTTGAATAACATTTTTCAGGTGAAAAATCCCAAGAAGATAAAAGAAAACAAGCTATGTAATAGACTTTAGGAACATGTCATTTTTTTTTTGTAATTTTATAAGAAAATAATGTGTATAATATGTCTAAATTATGTGACTACTACGAACTTATTTGTATTTATAAATAAGATGTATGTTTTAATACAAGAGGTTTGGTATACAGACTTTATATATGAATAATCAGAATTGATTTATGTTATGCCAAGTATTATTATTATTATTATTATTGTTATTATTATTAATAATATTAATTTTGTATGGGGCTTAGTCATTTCAGAGTACTAAGCTATTTCTTTTATATAAATTTCTACATGTTATATACATGGTAGTGGTGGAATCCCAATTAATGGAATGAGTAAAATAAGACATTAAAATGAAATTAAATAGTACATTTAAGGAGTATTATGGACGTTGTACATATAAAGATTATGACAGGTTATACTGCCTAAGTGATTAATTCAAATCCTATAACTCTTGAGATCTATGGTAGGTTTTTTTTTTTTTTACCGCCTATTTGATCACCAGAAAGTGGAGTTATTATTATTTTTGTCAGAAATCTCCTGAAATATGAACCATGTTAAAGGCTCATAAATCAATTTTGAACTTAAAAAAGTGGAAACTAAATACACAGTAAAGTTTAAAAAAATAAATGGGATTCTTATCAACCATAATAATAATATTATGATAATAATTATTATTATTTTAAAAGGTCTAGACAGTCATAAAGTTTTAAATTATAGAAAAGATATATTTATTTTTCCTTAGGCATTACATCTTGTATCTCACATTTCATCGTTAACATTTCAAACTCTTTAACATAATCTTCAACGCATATCGCCCCTTGTTTAAGAGTTTGCAATTGGATGTATAGCTCCTTCGTCTAATAGTAAGGAACAAAGCGCCTTTACATGAGTCTCTTCATAAGCCTCCAACTCCTTATCTCCTTTTCTCTGTCTCTCCTTCGTTGTGCTTTCAAATTTTCCCACCATAGATTTGCATAATCAATAAATTCAAAAGCAATTAGTTTGCATTTTTTAACTTCAGAATACTTATGATACTTAAACACCTTCTCCACTCGTTACACCGAATCTAAGTACTCCTCTGGTGAGCTAGTAACTTTGAATGGTGGAATATTCAATTTGATGTTGTTTCCCAAGTCACACGGCTGCCTCATTTTTCTATGTGCATTAGCTTCATCTTTTGTTTCTTCATCGCAATCATAATCAATAGAAATTCGATGATTATGTCATTGTGGAGGTTGTTGAACAATCAATCTTACGATTGCCTGCTCTAAACAAATCAACTGCTTTCTCATTTTTTATTGACTTTGTTATATACCCATAATCTGAGCTTGTTCTAAAGAAAGCTCTCTTGGAACATTTGTAGCATTGTTTTCAATCATATCTTACTCTAAACACTCTTATCACGTGTTTCTCTCTCTACCCACTCTCAACTAGAGCTTTGATTAAAAAATGATATGCTTTAAGGATTGAACAATCCCAAAACACAAATAAATGAAAAGAGAAAAGATAGAACAACTAACAATCTCGAATAATAAGTTTGCATGCCACACTTAAGAATATGAGGTTTGATTCGCCACATTTTAGAATAGAACAGGGAGAGTGATAAGAATCGAGGATAATTTTGCCACTAAGTTTAGAAAACTTAGATAAGAAATTCAGATATTCAGGTTAAGCCAATTTTTAGAGCACTTAAGGTTGCATGTCTCATTGATAAGTTATGTATTTATAGCTAATAACAACCCTTATGACATAAGTTTGAGATTCACCTAATTCAATTTGGAAAAACATGCGTAAAAATACACCTAACATAGACTTTTAATACAATGTAGCTTACCTAACTTATCTAACTTAGACTTTCAAGGAAATATAACTCACCTAACTTAGACTTTAACCAATACTTATTTCAACTTTCATTATATGCATGATTGACTTTTCACAATTTATTCATTATAGCACATAATCAAATTGTCCCACTTAAACTTAGGATCCATATAGAAGTTAGGCTTTGACCCTAAATGGTATGATTTCATTTTAAGTTGTAGGACAACCATGGCCCAAAGTTAGCCTCTTGTTCAACTTGAGGCTCATCACAAATCTTCTACAAAATGATGCTAATCCGTGAAAACTTATCACTACACTAGTAATTATATAATAGTATCGATTAATATATATTTTATATATTTGTTTTAACATATTTATATTTTTTACTAATATTTAATATATCTTTCATATATTAATATATGATTTCTAAATATATTTTTATATATTATACTACTTGACTTTAGGACAATCACTTACAACTGTCGCTAGGGTTATAAAATTATACTTATATATATATATATATATATATATTATGTATATCAGTAAATTATATATATTTAATAAATTGTAATAAGTATAATACGTATTACATAATATATATTTAACATATTATTTCTTTGCAATATTTAATAGATTTAATATTTAGTAAATTATAAATTAAAAAGAATTTAATATTAACATAATAATAATAATAATAATACAAATAATAAGTGAGAAGTACCAAATTAGTCCTCCACCTTTGCAATTTATGACAATTTGGTCTCTCACAAAGAACTACTACTAATTCCTACAAATGACGGGATTGATTTTATACATATTTAAATTTGTGAGGAACTAATTTATCACAATTAAATTATGCGGTAATCAAAAAGTGCAAAAGTAAGAGTTTAATTGCGTATTTCTATCAATATAATAAAAAAAATGGTAATAATCCGTATAATAATGATATACATAATAAATTTGTTTATTTGTTATGTTAAAATACTAAATATATATTTATCAAATTATTTATTAAATTCAATGTCAATAATATTTAAATTAATATAATAATTAAATACTTATTATAAATTAATATTAATAATTAATAATATTTTAATAATTAAAATAAAAAATATACAATAACAACAACCGTAATAATAATTAGATAATATTAGAATATTTTATCTCTATTGAATATTGAATTTCTATTTTTATATTCATATCCTTATAATTAAATATACATTAGTAATTAAACAACAAATAAATAAATTCATTGAATTAATAACTAAATAATTAAAAACAAGAACTAAATGCATTAATTGGATATATATTATATATAAATATATCAAATAAGAAATATAGAATACAACATAACAAACATTTAATATAGATAAATTTATATAAAAAATGACAATATTTATATACATATATTTATATAATAAATATCATAATTTTTCTTTAATAATATTGGTTGGTATATATTTTATATATATTTTTACTACTACTTAATATATAATTAAAATATTAATATTTAATATCTAAATATAATTTTATATATAATCCTTGACTAAACGACAGTCACTTATGACTATCGCTAGGATTGTTAAATTATATTTAATATGATATTTATTATTTAGTAAATTATAAACTAAAAATAATTTAAAATTAACATAATAATAATACATATAATAAGAGGGATGTACCAAATTGGTCCTCCATCATTACACTTTGTGACAATTTGGTCCCTCACAAAGAACTATGACAAATTCATCCCTCAAGAATGTTATTTCATACAAAATTAGACCTTAATTATTAAAAATCAAGGGGACTGATTTGTACAAATTTAAATTTGTGAAGGATTAATTTGTCGCAATTAAATTGTGGGGGACCACAAAGTGTGAAAGTAAGGGTTTAATTGTGTACTTTTGTATATATAATAATATATATAGTAATAATCTGTATAACAATGATATATATTTAATAAATTATTTATTTATTATATTAAATTATTAAAATATATATGTATTATTTTTTAATTAAATTCAATGTCTATAATATTTAAATTAATATCATAATTAAATACATTACATCAATTAATATTAATAATTAATAATAAATTAATCATTAAATAACTAATATATTCTCTAACAATAATCAATAGTCTGTAATATTAATTAGATAATATTAGAATATTTTATTTCTATTAAATCTTGAATTTCTATTTTTATATTCATATGTAGATAATTAAATAAATATAACAATTAAATAAACATTAGTAATCAAAATAATAAATAAGTATATTCATTAAATTAATAACTGAATGATTAAAAATATAAGTTAAATATATTGATAGGATATATATTATATATAAATTTATTGTATATGAAATATGTAATATAATTAATAAACATATATTATAAATAAATTTGTATAAAAATATAACAAAAAAATACATTAAATATTTATATATTTAATACCGCAATAATTATGTAATAGTATATGTTAATATGCATTTTATATATTTGTTTTAATATATTTATATTTTTTATAAATATTTAATATATCTTTCACATATTGATAAAAGATTTCTAAATATAATTTTATAAATTATATTGCTTAACTTTAGGCTAGGGCTATTAAATTATACTTAATATATAATATATATTTTATGTGCATTAGTAAATCATATTATTTAATAAATTATAATAAATATAATACGTATTAATATAATATATTTAACAAATTATTTATAAAAATATTTACTAGATTTAATATTACTTATAAACTAAAAAAAATTAACATTAATATAACAATATTACATATAATAAGGGGATGTACCAAATTGGTCTTCCACTTTTACACATTGTGACAATTTGGTCCCTTACAAGGAACTATTACAAATTACTCCCTCAAAACTCTTATTTACGCAAAATCACTCCCTTATTACTACAAATGGTGAGACTGATTTTGTAAATAATTTGTAAGGGATTAATTTGTCACAATTAAATTATGCGGGAGTCACAAAGTGAAAAAGTGAGGGTTCAATTATGTACTTCTATCAATATAATAAAAAAAATGGTAATAATCTGTATAATCATGATATACATAATAAATTTGTTTATTTATTATGTTAAAATATTCAAATATATATTTATCAAATTATTTATTAAATTCAATGTCAATAATATTTAAATAATTATTATAAATTATTATTAATAATCAATAATAAATTAATCATTAAATAACAAAATTATTCAACAACAACAATTAACATTCTATAATAATAATTAGCGATTATTAGAAATTAAGCCGCAAATAAATAAATTCATGAAATTAGTAACTAAATAATTAAAAACAAGAATTAAATATATTAATTGGATATATCTTATATATAAATATATCAAATAAGAAACATAGAATATAACATAACAAAAATTTAATATAAATAAATTAATATATAAAAATGACAATAAATATATATTAAATATTTATATAATAAATATTGTAATTGTTCTATAATAATTTAGCTTGTATATATTTTATATATTTTTAAATATATTTAAATTTCTTTACTACTACTTAATATCTAATTCAAATATTAATATTTGATATCTAAATATATTTTTATATATTATATTCCTTTACTTTAAGACGGTTAGTTACGATCGTCGTTAGGGCTATTAAATTATACTTAATATGATATATAGATATATATATATATATATATATTTATTTATTTATTTATTTCATGTGTATTAGTAAATTATATATAATTAATAAATTATATTTAATATAATATATATTTAACAAATTATCAATAAGCAATATTTAATAGATTTATTATTTAGTAAATTATAAACTAAAAAAAATTAAAATTAACATAATAATATTACATGTAATAAGGGCGATGTACCAAATTGGTCTTCCACCTTTACACTTTGTGACAATTTGGTTTCTTGCAAGGAATTGTGAGAAATTAGTCCCTTAGAAATCTTATTTCATACAAAATTAAACCCTCGTTATTAAAAATGGAGGAACTAATTTTATACAAATTTAAATTAGTGAGTGACTAATTTGTTATAATTAAATTGTAAGGGGTCACAAAATGAAAAAGTGAGGGTTTAATTGCGTAATTTTGTCTATATATAGTAATATATATAGTAATAATCTGTATAATATTGATACATATTTAATAAATTATTTATTTATTATATTAAATTATTAAAATATATATGCATTAAATTATTTATTAAATTCAATGTCGATAATATTTAAATTAATATAATAATTAAATATGATATATAAATTTATATTAATAAGTAAAAATAAATTAATCACTAAATAACTAATATATTCAATAACAATAATTAATATTCCGTAATAATAATTAGACAATGTTAGAATATTTTATTTCTATTGAATATTGAATTTCTATTTTTATATTTGTATGTATATAATTAAATAAATATAAGAATTAAATATACATTAGTAATCAAAATAATAATAAGAATATTCATTAAATTAATAACTAAATAATTAAAAATATAAGTTAAATATATTAATTGGATATATATTATATATAAATTTATCATATATGATATATAAAATATAATATAGTTAACATATAATATAAATAAGTTTATATGAAAGTGTAACAACAAATATACATTAAATATTTATATATTTAATGCCACAATAATTATATAATATATCAGTTAATATATATTATATATATATTTTTAATATATTAATCTTTTTTACTAAAATTTAATATATCTTTCATATATTAATATATGATTTCTAAATATATTTTTATATATTATATTGCTTGCCTTCAGGATTGTCACTTACGACTATCGTTAAGGCTGCTAAATTATACATAATATAATATAATATATATACATTTCTTGCATATTAGTAAATTATATATATTTAATAAATTATAATATATATATATATATATAATATGTGGGCGGTATTAAATAGGTCTTCCACTTTTACACTTTGTGACAACTTGTTCCCTTACAAGGAATTGTGACAAATTAGTCCGTAAAAAATCTTATTTCATGCAAAATCAGACCATTGTAATAGAAGGACTGATTTTATACATTACATTTGTGAGGGGCTAATTTGTCTCAATTAAATTGTGCAGGAGTCACAAAGTACAAAAGTGAGGGTATAATTCCATACTTCTATCTATATAATAATGATATACATAGTTAAATACTTATTATAAATTAATATTAATAATTAATAATAAATTAATCATTAAATAACAAAAAATATTCAATAACAATAATTATTATTCTGTAATAATAATTAAAGAATATTAAAATATTTTATTTCTATTGAATATTGAATTTCTATGTTTATATTCATATCTTTATAATTAAATAAATATGTTAATTAAATATACATTAGTAATTAGACAACAAATAAATATATTCTTTAAATTAATATCTAAATAATTAAAAATATAAATTAAATATATTACCTAGATATATATTATATATAAATTTAGCAAACAAGAAATATAGAATATGACAAAACAAACATTTAATATAAATAAATTTATATAAAAATGACAATAAATATATATTAAATATTTATATAATAAATATCATAATTGTTCTATAATAATATCGGTTGATGGCTTGAATGATGATCTTAATTTTCCTCTAAATCCAATTATAAGATTGAGAGCTAAGAAGTTCAAGGAATAATTGCAAATCTATAAGGAAAAATTCTTAGAAAATGTAGAAGTTATTTGGACGGCTTAGGCTTGGATAAAGAAACCCAAATGATTAATCTAAGTCACGTTCAGCCTAAATGATGGCCAATTCATTTGGGTTATATATACTTCAAAAATATTGCTATTGAAATAAGTCTTTTGTGCCTCATTATAATTAATTTAGACCTATGATATATATAGTTATATATTGGACTTCTATTTTAATGTCTGAAGTTATTTTTAGCCTCATTTGACCTAACTTATTAGAGGCCCAAGGTTGCATTTCGAAATTAAGGTTTCTTATGAGCTCTAAGGCTTATAGAAAGGTTTAAACCTCAACCTTATAAGACATCAAGTTTCATTCTATCAAATAAACATTTTAATTTCCTTCTTAGCTTGGCCAGAGCTCTAGAGGAGAAGATAGCTTGTCTTCTTCTATTGCAACGAGAATTAATTCTTAGCAAGGTGATCTTTTGAGGTGAATATTGTTTCCAATTAACCTATTATTTGCATTTCCATTTGCATATGTCATTTGGGGGTTCAATAGGTTAGGGGTTCATTCCATTTCATTTTTTGTCATAGTGTGTATTCTAGGAGTTTCAGATTCTTTATAACCTTGGGACAGTTTTAAATGTGCTAATGAAGAAGAAATTATATGCAAATATTAAGAAATGTTCTTTTTGTGTAGATAAAGTTACATTCTTAGGTTTTGTTGTGAGTTCAAAAGGAGTTGAGGTTGACTCTGAAAAGGTGAAGGCTATCCACGAATGGCCAACGCCTAAGTCTATTAGTGAGGTTAGGAGTTTTCGTGGTTTGACAAGTTTTTATAGGCAATTTATTAGAGATTTTATTACCATCACCGCCCCACTAAATGAAATTATTAAAAAGAGTGTTAGATTTAAATGGAAAAAGGAACAAAAAGTGCATTTAACACTTTGAAAGAGAAATTATGTTTTGCTCATATTTTGCATCTATTTGATTTTTCTAAAACCTTTGAGATTGAATGTGATGCTTCTGGGATTGGAATAAGGGCTGCTTTGATGCAAGAAAACTAACCCATAGCATATTTCAGTAAAAAGTTGAGTGAACCGACTCTAAAAAGGTGAAGGCTATCCATGAATGGCCAATGCCTAAGTTTCTTAGTTAGGTTAGGAGTTTTCGTGATTTGACAAATGTCTATTGGTGATTTAATCGAGATTTTTCTACTATTGCTTCCCTACCAAATAAAATTGTGTTTTGTACCCATTTTACTTGATTTTTCTAAAACTTTTGAGATTGAATGTAATGCTTCTAGGACTGGTATGAGGGCTGCTTTGATGCAGGAAAACTAACCCATAGCATATTTCTATGAAAAGTTGAGTGGACTGACTTTGAATTACTCTACTTATGATAAAGAGTTCTATGCCTTGGTAAGGGCTCTTAGAGTGTGCGAACATTACTAGCTTCCTAATGAGTTTGTCATTCATATTGATCACCAATCACTGAAATACTTGAAGGGGTAAGGAAAGTTGAACAAAAGACATGCAATATGGGTAGAATATCTGAAAACATTTCCTTACGTGATTTACAAGCAAGGGAGAGACAATGTGGTATCTGATGCACTTTCAATAAGGTATACTTTAATTTCTATGCTTAATACAAAGCTACTTGGATTTTAGCATTTGACATAATTATATTGCAATGATTCTAATTTTGGTGATGTGTAACAAGCTTGTGAACATGCTGCATTTAACAAGTTCTATAGGCATGAGGGATTTCTCTTTAAAAATAAATAACTATGCAATCCTTCATTACTACAAATGGTGGGACTGCTTTTGTACATATTTCAATTTGTGAGGAGTCTTCTCACAATTAAATTGTGCAGGAATCACAAAATGCAAAAGTGAGGGTTCTATTATATACTTATGTCCATATAATTAAAATATATATAAGGTTACAATACATATAATAATGATATATATAATAAATTTGTTTACTTATTATGTTAAAATATTAAAATATACATTCATCAAATTATTTATTAAATTCAATGTTAATAATATTTAAATTAATATAATAATTAAATACTTATTATAAATTAATATTAATAATTAATAATGAATTAATCTTTTAATAAAAAATTCAATAACAATAATTAATATTCTGTAATATTAACTAGAGAATACTAGAATATTTTATTTCTATTGAATATTGAATTTTCATTTTTATATTCATATCTTTATAATTAAATAAATATATTAATTAAATATACATTAGTAATTACCAAAAAAATTAATATATTCATTAAATTAATAACTAAATAATTAAAAAATAAAAATTACATATAATAATTGCATATATATTATATATAAATTTATCAAAGAAGAAATATAGAATATAACATAACAAACATTTAATATAACTACATTTATATGAAAAACAACAATAAATATATATGTTAAATATTTATATAATCAATATTGTAATTGTTCTATAATAATATATGTTAATATATATTTTATATATTGTTAATATATTTATTTTTTTTACTACTACCTAATATGTAATTCAAATATTAATATTTAATATCTAAATACATCTTTATGTATTATACTCATTGACTTCACAATTGTCACTAACGACTATTGTTAGGGCTAAATTATATTTAATATAATATTTATTTTACAAATTATTAATAAGCAATATTTAATCAATTTATTATTTAGTAAATTATAAACTAAAAATAATTTAAAATTAACATAATAATATTACATATAATAAGAGAAATGTACCAAATTGGTCCTCCACCATTACACTTTATGACAATTTATGGTCCCTCACAAGCAACTGTGACAAATTAGTCATTCAAAAATTTTATTTCATGCAAAATCAAACCCTTCTTATTAAAAACGGAGGGACTGATTTTGCACAAATTTAAATCTATTAGGGATTAATATGTCACAATTAAATTATGGGGGTTCACAACATGCGAAAGTGAGGATTTAATTGCTTAATTTTGTCTATATAATAATGTATATAGTAATAATCTGTATAATAATTATATATATGTAATAAATTATTTATTTATTATAGTAAATTATTAAAATGTATTTGTATTAAATTATTCATTAAATTCAATGTCTATAATATTAAATTTTTATAATAGTTAAACAAAATATATAAATTAATCATTAAATAACTAATGTATTTAGTAACAATAATTAATATTCTGTAATGAAAATTAGAGAATATTAGAATATTTTATTTCTATTGAATATTGAATTTCTATTTTTGCATTCATATCTTTATAAAGAAATAAATATATAAATTAAATATACATTAGTAATTACACAACAAATAAATATATTCATTAAATTAATAACTAAATAATTAATAATAAAAATTAAATATATTAATTGCATATATATTGTATATAAATTTTTCAAATAAGAAATATAGTTTATAACATAACAAACACATAATATAAATAAATTTATTTTAAAATATAACAACAAATATACATTAAATATGTATATATTTAATACCACAATAATTATATAATAATATCGGTTAATATATATTTTATATATACATTTTTAATTTATTTATATTTATTTAATATTTAATATATTTTTCATATGTTAATATAAGATTTTTAAATATATTTATATATATTAAAATTTGGTCCAAAAAACTTATTTCAGTAGCAATATTTTTGGAGGATATAACCTAAACGAATTAGGCCTTCATTTGGGCTGGACATGACTAACATTAATCACTTAGGTTTCTTTCTCCAAGCCAAAGCTGTCCAAATGACTTTCTTCTACATTTTCTAGGAATTTTTTCACATAAATTTGCAGTTATTTTTTGAACTTCTTGACTCTTAGTCTTGTAATTGGACCTGGAGGCAAATTCATATCATCATTCAAGCCTTCACGCCTCTTGATGAGGAAGCATATGGACATGAGCTATCTAATGGAGAAGAGATACAAAGCGGGGATCTTCATTTGCCAACTGGTCCTATAACAAGAGCTTGGGCTAAGAAACTTTAGGAAGTCATCCAAGGCTTAATTGGCTGTCTACATGTGAAGGAGATCTAGTTGGAAGAGTTAGGTTTAAAGAAGGAAACCCAAGTCATCAATATTATTCAAGTCTAACCAGTTGAAGGTCCAATTACTTTGGGTTAAGCTATCTTATTATTTGTTGTAGTAATAAGAGTCTTCGATCTTATTCAGATAGTTTTGGACCTGAAATATGTTTGGTTAAATGTTAGGCTTTTGTTTTGGATGTTATAGTAGATTTTGGGCTTCTGAGACTCATTTTTCTGAAGGCCCAAGTGGGAGATCTGAAATTAGGGTTTCATAAGATGACAATCCTTATAAAAAGAGTTTTAGCTTCTGGTTGAGGGGACTTTTGGATCAGAATATACAATTCATAAGAAATCTCTCCTTCTTGGTTCTCCCTGGTTACAAGGGTTCTTACAATCTCCAACCTTCTATAAAATTGGTTTCTAACCCCTTATAGCTATGGGGTCAATCTCTTTTCTTTTGTTTTGTTTTAATTCTTTGTTGGTGACTCAAGTTGATTCCAAAGTATTGGTATCGGGTCTCATGGCATTGTTCGCTAGGGTTTGTATGATTCCCTTCTCCCTCAAAAAGTTTTGGCCTTGAATCTGAATCAAAATCAAATGGAGAAAGATCAGAAACATTGAAAGTGGCACTTACATTGTACTCACCTAGCAAATCTATTTTGTATGCATTATTGTTGATTCTATCTAGCACTTGAAATGGTCCATCACCACTGGCATTAAATTTGGATTTTCTTTGTTGTGGAAACCTTTCCTTTCATAAGTGCTCCCAAACCCAATCTCCTGGTTGAAAGATAACTTGCTTTCGACCTTTATTGGCTCTTTAAGCATACATGTGGTTTCTGTTTTCAATATATTCACGTGCTTTCTCGTGCATTGCTTTAACCATTTCAACCTTCTTCTATCCATCTAAGTTAGCAATTTTACATGATGACAAAGACATCAAATCTAACACAGTTAATGGATTAAAAACATACACAATTTCAAACGGTTTAAAACTTGTGGAAGAATGTACAGCTCGATTATATGCAAACTCAATAAATGGCAAGCAATCTTCCTAAGTTTTTAAATTCTTCCCCTCAATAACATAAATGAAATATATAATATAACATAATAAACATATAATATAAATAAATTTATATTAAAATATAACAACAAATATACATTAACTATTTATATATTTAATACCACAATAATTATATAATAATATGAGTTAATATGTATTTTATTTAGTTTTTTTAATTTATATATATTTTTACATATATTTAATATATATTTCATATTAATAATATATGATTTCTAAATATATTTTTATATATTATATTGCTTTACTTCAGGACAGTCACTTACAATAGGGCGGTTAAATTATACTTAATATAATATATATTTCATGTATATCAGTAAATTATATATATTTATAAATTATAGTAATTATAATACGTATTAATATAATATATATTTAACAAATTATTTTATCAGTAATATTTAATAGATTTAATATTTAGTAAATTATAAATTAAAAACAATTTAAAATTAACAGAATAATAATACATATAATAAGTGCGAAGTTCCAAATTGGTATTCCACCTTCACACTTTGTGAAAATTTCATCCCTCACAAGGAACTGTTACAAATTACTCCCTCACAAATCTTATTTCATGCAAAATCACTCCCTCATTACTACAAATGGTGGGACTGATTTTGTAAATATTTAAATTTTTATATTAATTAAATATATATTAGTGGTGTGACTGATTTTATACATATTTAAATTTGTGAGGAACTAATTTGTTACAATAAAATTGTGCGGGAGTCACAAAGAGCAAAAGTGAGGATTCAATTGCGTACTTCTGTCTATATAATAAAAATATATATGTTAATAATCCGTATAATAATGATATACATAATAAATATTTAATAGATTTCATATTTAGTATATTATAAACTTAAAACAATTTAAAATTAACATAATAATAATAATAATAACAAATATAATAAGTAGGAAGTACCACATTGGTCCCTCACAAGGAACTATTACAAATTAGTCCGTAAAAAATCTTATTTCATGCAAAAATAGACCCTTGTTATTAAAAACGGAAGGACTAATTTTGTATAAATTAAAATTTATGAGGGACTAAATTGCCACAATTAAATTGTGGGGGTTCACAAAGTACGATAGTGAGGGTTTAATTGTGTAACTTTGTTTGTATAATAATATATATATATATATATATAGTAATAATCTGTATAATAATGATAGTGGGTAGAGAGATAAACACTTGATAAGAGTGTTTAGAGTGAGATATGACTTAAAACTATGCTACCAATGTTCCAATAGGGCTTTCTTTGGAATAAGCTCAGATTATGGGCATACAACAAAGTGAACAAGAAATGAGAGAGCAACTATCTAGAGCAAGCAATCGCAAGATTGTTTGTTCAACAACCTCTACAGTGACAAAATCATCGAGCTTCCATTGATTCTGATCGTGATGAGGAAATGGAAGATGAAGCTGATGCACATAGATAAAGGAGGCAGTAGCATGACTTAGGAAAGAACATCAAATTGAAGATTCCATCATTCATGGGTACTAGCTCACTAGAGGAATACTTAAAGTGGGTGCAACATATAAAGAAGGCATTTAAGTGCAACGACTATTCTAAAGTTAAGAAATACAAACTAGTTGCCGTTGAATTTATCGATTATACAAATCTATGGTGGGAGAATTCGAAAGCACAACGAAGAAGAGATGGTGAAGAGAAAATTAGGAGTTGGAGGCTTGTGAAGAGACTCATGCAAAAGCGCTTTGTTCCTGACTAACAAGCAGGAGCTCTATCTCCGATTACAAACTCTTTGACAAGCGGCAATATGTGTTGAAAGATTATATTAAAGAGTTTGAAATGTTAATGATGCGATGTGAGATATAAGAGCCTCAGGAATAATCTATTGCAAGGTTCTTGGGAGGCTTGAATAAGGAAATTGCATATGCAATGGAATTACAACATTTATAACACTTGAGGATGTAATTAAGCTTGCTGTTAAGGTGGAAAGGCAACATAGAAGGGGATCAACTAAACCAGGAAGCTCACGATCTATTAGTTTCAAAGGAACAAACTTAACCTCTTTAATACATAAAGATGTCTCAAAGTGGAATGAACAGCGATAGGAAAAGACAAGTTCTAGCAACCTTGCTGATTCAGGTGAAAAATTGTGATTTCCAACAGTCTTGGGGAAAATATATGGTTTTTGGAAGTTTGAAGGAAAAATTGTGATTTCTAGTGGTCCCATAGTTGTGATTTCAAGTTGTTCGGTAGAGGCATCAAAACAAGTTCGACCCATCAGGTCAAGCCCATGCAACCCACCTAAGAGGTGGGTTGGGTTGAGGGGTTTCTTTGAAAACCCGTTTAATATACTTCTATCAACTCAGTCCATTTAACTTGCGAGTTAAATGAGTCAGCTCGCGAGTTAAATGGGCTATCCATTTTTTTAAAAAAAAATTTCCACTCACTTAGTCCAGTGCTCTAGCCCACTACACTTTCTTATTTAAAATAATTAACCCTAATGTATGTGTTGTGTTGTCTTTATTATTTTTTAATTTGCTAAATTTGAATATTCTGCTCATAATCATATTCTTATTATTAATGAATCATTAAATTATTAGATTACTCTACTTGTTTTAATTCATTGAAACTTTCTTTTATTTAGTTAGTTTTTTTGTTTATTCATATTGATATAAAAATTGATTGATTAAACAAGACAGGTGTTTAAAGAAAGCCACATTTGAATTTTTATAATTTTTTATTTTATTTTTATTTTTTTAATTTTTTGGTGGGTTAAACGGGTTAGCTTGTTTAACCCATCAGGTGGTGTGGGTTGAGATTTTTAACCTACCACCTTATGGTGGGTTAAACGGGCTGACTCGTTTAACCCACCAACTCAGATAGGTTAACTCGAGTGGGTCGGGTTGTCCCACTTTGATAGCTCTACTGTCCGGGGGCAAAATCGCAACTATGTATTTTATCATAATCCCACCTCTTAAAATATTTATTATCATTCTATTAGTAATAGTGTGAATTAATAAATAACCTCTATTTAAGTTTAAAATAATCTATCACTTTAAACCATTTTCATAAAATAATCAGAGTGTTGGGCTACTAATATGCAAATAAATTTGTTTATTTATTATGTTAAAATATTCAAATATATATTTATCAAATTATTTATTAAATTCAATGTCAATAATATTTAAATAATTATTATAAATTATTATTAATAATCAATAATAAATGAATCATTAAATAACAAAAATATTCAACAAAAACAATTAACATTCTGTAATAATAATTAGCGATTATTAGAAATTAAACCACCAATAAATAAATTCATGAAATTAGTAACTAAATAATTAAAAACAAGAATTAAATATATTAATTAGATATATGTTATATATAAATATATCAAATAAGAAACATAGAATATAACATAACAAAATTTTAATGTAAATAAATTAATATATAAAAATGACAATAAATAATAAATATTGTAATTGTTCTATAATAATACAGCTCGGTATATATTTTATATATTTTTTAATATATTTAAATTTCTTTACCACTACTTAATATCTAATTCAAATATTAATATTTGATATCTAAATATATTTTTATATATTATATTCCTTTACTTTATGACGGTTAGTTACGACCGTCGTTAGGGCTATTAAATTATACTTAATATGATATAAATATATATATATATATATATATTTCATGTGTATTAGCAAATTATATATTTAATAAATTATATTTAATATAACATATATTTAACAAATTATCAATAAGTAATATTTAATAGATTTATTATTTAGTAAATTATAAACTAAAAACAATTTAAAATTAACATAATAATATTACATAAGGGGGATACCAAATTGGTCCTCCACCTTTACACTTTGTGACAAGTTGGTCCCTCGCAAGGAATTGTAAGAAATTAGTCCCTTAGAAATCTTATTTTATGCAAAATCAAACCCTCGCTATTAAAAATGGAGGAACTAATTTTGTACAAATTTAAATTAGTGAGGGACTAATTTGTTGCAATTAAATTGTAAGGGGTTACAAAATGCGAAAGTGAGGATTTAATTGCGTAATTTTGTCTAAATAGTAATATATATAGTAATAATCTGTATAATATTGATATATATATTTAATAAATTATTTATTTATTATATTAAATTATTAAAAAATATATATTCATTAAATTCAATGTCAATAATATTTAAATTAATATAATAATTAAATACGTTATATAAATTTATATTAATAATTAATAATAAATTAATCACTAAATAACTAATATATTCAATAACAATAATTAATATTCCGTAATAATAATTAGAGAATGTTAGAATATTTTATTTCTATTGAATATTGAATTTTTATTTTTATATTTGTATGTATATAATTAAATAAATATAAGAATTAAATGTACTTTAGTAATCAAAATAATAATAAGAATATTCATTAAATTAATAACTAAATAATTAAAAATATAAGTTAAATATATTAATTGGATGTATATTATATATAAATTTATCATATATGATATATAAAATATAATACTATGCATATCGTTATTATATAGATAGAAGTATGGAATTATACCCTCACTTTTGTACTTTGTGACTCTTGCACAATTTAATTAAGACAAATTAGCCCCTTACAAATTTAAATATGTATAAAATCAGTCCCTCTATTTTTAATAACAAAGGTCTAATTTTGCATGAAATAAGATTTTTGACGGACTAATTTGTCACAGTTCTTTGTAAGGAAACAAGTTGTCACAAAGTGTAAAGTGGAAGACCTATCTAGTATTGCCCACATATTATATATATTATAATTTATTAAATATATATAATTTACTAATATGCAAGAAATATATATATGTATAATAATATATTATGTATAATTTAGCAGCCTTAACGACAGTCATAAGTGACAGTCCTGAAGGCAAGCAATATAATATATAAAAATATATTTAGAAATCATATCTTAATATATGAAAGATATATTAAATATTAGTAAAAAATATTAATATATTAAAACAAATATATAAAATATATATTAACCGATATATTATATAATTATTGTGGCATTAAATGTATAAATATTTAATGTATATATGTTGTTATACTTTCATATAAACTTATTTATATTATATGCTTACTACTTATTATAAATTAATAATAATAATTAATAATAAATTAATCATTAAATTAAAAAAATATTCAATAACAATAATTATTATTCCATAATAATAATAATTAAAGAATATTAAATTATTTTATTTCTATTGAATATTGAATTTCTATGTTTATATTCATATCTTTATAATTAAATAAATATGTTAATTAAATATACATTAGTAAAAACAAATAAATATATTCTTTAAATTAATAACTAAATAATTAAAAATATAAATTAAATATATCAATTGGATATATATTATATATAAATTTAGCAAATAAGAAATATAGAATATGACAAAACTGACATTTAATATAAATAAATTTATATAAAAAATGACAATAAATATATATTAAATATTTATATAATAAATATCGTAATTGTTCTATAATAATATCGGTTGATATATATTTTAATATTTTTTACTACTACTTAATATATAATTCAAATATTAATATTTGATATCTAAATATATTTTTATATAATATATTTCTTGACTTCACGACAGTCACTTACGACTATAGTTAGAGCTGTTAAATTATACTTAATATGATATATATTTCAGGTATATTATTAAATTATATATATTTAATATAATATATATTTAACAAATTATTAATAAGCAATATCTAATAGATTATTATTTAGTAAATTATAAATTAAAAACAATTTAAAATTAACATAATAATATTACATATAATAAGAGGGGTGTACCAAATTGGTCCTCCACTTTTACACTTTATGACAATTTGGTCCCTCATGATGTGAGCAGTGATGACAGGAATCGTGATGGCTTGAATGATAATCTTAATTTTCCTTTGAATCCAATTACAAGATTGAGAGCCAAGAAGTTCAAGGTAACTACAAATCTATGAGGAAAAATTCTTAGAGAATGTAAAAGAAAGTTATTTGGACGACTTGGGTTTGGAAAAAGAAACCCATGTGATTAATCTAAGTCATGTTCAGCCTAAATGAAGGCTTAATTCGTTTGGGATATATACTTCAGAAATATTACTACTGAAATAAGTGTTTTGTGCCTCATTGTAATTAATTTGGACCTATGATATATATAGTTATATATTAGGCTTTTATTTTAATGTCTGTAGTTATTTTTAGCCTCATTTGACCTAACTTATTGGAGGTCCAAGGTTGCATTTCGAAATTAGGGTTTCTTAGGGGCTCTAAAGCTTATAAAAAGGCTTAAGCCTCCCCCTTATAGTTTCATTCTATCAAAGAAACATTTTAGTTTCCTTCTTGGCTTGACTAGAGCTCTATAGTAGAAAATAGCTTGTCTTCTTCTATTGCAATGAAAATTAATTCTTAGCAAGGTGATCTCTTGAGGTGAATTTATTCTTGTTTCCAATCAACCTATCATTTGCATTTCCATTTGCATATGTCATTTGGGGGTTCAATAGGTTAGGGTTCATTCCATTTTATGTTCTTGCCATAGTATGTATTCTAGGAGTTTCAAGTTCTTTATAACCTTGGGATAGTTTTAGATGTGCTAATGAGGGAGCAATTATATGTGAATCTTAAGAAATGTGTTTTTTGTGTAGATAAAGTTACATTCTTAGGTTTTGTTGTGAGTTCAAAAGGAGTTGAGGTTGACTCTAAAAAGGTGAAGGTTATCCATGAATGGCCTATGCCTAAGTCTGTTAGTGCGGTTAGGTGTTTCCATGGTTTAACAAGTTTCTGTAGACAATTTATTAGAGATTTTTCTACTATCATTACCCCACTAAATGAAATTGTTAAAAATAATGTTGGATTTAAATGGAAAAAGGAACAAGAAGATGCATTTTAACACTTTGAAAGAGAAATTATGTTTTGCACATATTTTGCGTCTATTTGATTTTTCTAAAACCTTTGAGATTGAATGTGATGTTGCTGAGATTGGTATAAGGGCTGCTTTGATGTAGGAAAACTAACCTATAGCATATTTCAGTGAAAAGTTAAGTGGACTAACTCTGAAAAGGTGAAGGCTATCCATGAATGGCCAATGCCTAAGTTTCTTAATTAGGTTAAGAGTTTCCATGGTTTGTCAAGTGTCTATAGGCAATTTATTCAAGATTTTTCTACTATTGCTGCCTCACCAAATAAAATTATGTTCTGCACCTATTTTGCGTCTATTTGATTTTTCTAAAACCTTTGAGATTGAATGTGATGCTTCTGGGAGGGTTGCTTTGATGCAGGAAAACTAACCCATGGCGTATTTCAATAAAACGTTGAGTGGACCGACTCAGAATTACTCCACTTATGATAAAGAGTTCTATGCCTTGGTGAGGGCTCTTGGAGTGTGAGAACATTACTAGCTACTAAGGAGTTTGTCATCCATATTGATCACTAATCACTAAAATACATGAATGGGTAAGGAAAGTTGAGCCAGAGGCATGCAATATGGGTGGAATATCTAAAAATGTTTCCTTACGTGATTTACAAGCAAAGGAGAGACAATGTGGTAGCTGATGTACTTTCAAGAAGGTATACTTTGATTTCTATGCTTAGCACAAAGCTACTTGGATTTCAGCATTTGACATAATTATATTGCAATGATTTTGATTTTGGTGATGTGTATCAAGCTTGGGAACATGCTGCATTTAACAAGCTCTATAAGCTGAGGGATTTTTCTTTAAAAATAAATAACTATGCATTCCTACATGTTCTATTTGAGAATCGCATGGTGGTGGGCTAATCGGACATTTTGGTGTAAGACTTTAGATATGCTTATTGAACATTTTTGTTGGCCATATATAAGAAAAGATGTCAAAAGGGTTTACACTAAGTGTATCACATGCAAACAAGCTAATTCTAATTCTAAGTCACATGGCTTGTATACACACCTTTGCTTGTTCCTACTGAACCTTAGACTAATATATCAATGGATTTTATTTTGAGACTACCTAGGACTAGAAAGGATAGAGACCACATATTTGTTGTTGTTGATAAATTTACTAAAATGACTTATTTTATTGCTTGCCATAAAATAGATGATGCAACAAACATTGCTGATCTTTTCTTCAAAGAAGTGGTTAGATTTCATGGTATGCCAAAAACCATAGTTTCATATAAGGATGCTAAGTTCCTTGGTCATTTTTGGATAGTCTTGTGGGGAAAGAGTGAAGTACTAAGCTTTTATTCTCAAATATATGTCACCCACAAACTGATAACCAAACTAAAGTGGTAAATAGGACATTAGGAACTATGTTGAGTGCTATTAAGGGAAGAATTTTAAAACTTGAGAATATTGCTTGTCATTTATTGAGTTTGCATGTAATTGAGTTGTACATTATTCCACAAGTTTTTTAGCATTTCAAATTGTATTTGGTTTTAATCCATTAACTGTGTTAGATTTGATGCCTTTGCCATTGAGTAAAACTGCTAACTTAGATGGAAAGAAGAAGGATAAAATGGTTAAAACAATGCATGAGAAAGCATATGAACACATTGAAAAGAGAAATTGAATGTATGCTCAAAGAGCCAATAAGGGTCGAAAGCAAGTTATCTTTCAACCAGGAGATTGGGTTTGGGAGCACTTATAAAAGGAAAGGTTTCCACAAGAAAGAAAATCAAAAGTTAATGCCAGGGGTGATGGACCATTTCAATGTAAGTGCCATTTTCAATGTGTTTGACATTTCTTCATTTGATTTTGATTCAAATTTGAGGATGAATCTTTTTGAGGAAGGAGGGAATGATGTGAACACTGATGACAAGAATTATAATGGCTTGAATGATGATATGAATTTTCCTCCAAGTCTAATTACAAGACTAAGAGCAAGGAATCGTTGCAAATCTACATGGGAAAATTCTTAGAGAATGCAAAAGAAAGTGACTTGGATGGCTTGGGCATGTAGAAGGAAACCCAAGTGATTAATCTGAGTCATGTCCAACTCAAAAGAAGGCCCAATTCGTTAGGGTTATATCTCTAAAAATATTTCTACTGAAATAAGTGTTTTGGGCCTCATTGTAATTAATTTGGGCCTAGGATGTATATGGTTATATATTGGGCTTTTATTTTAATGTTTGAAGTTATTTTTAGTCTCATTTGACCCAACTTATTGGGGGCCCAAGGTTGCATTTTGAAATTAGGGTTTCTTAAGGAGTCTAAAGCTTATAAAAAAGGCTTGAGCCTCAACCTTGTAAGATATAAAATTTCATTCTATCAAAGAAACATTTTAGTTTCCATCGTGGCTTGGCTAGAGCTTTATAAGAGATATCGTATGTCTTCTTATATTGGAACAAGAATTAATTTTTAGCAAAGTGATCTCTTGAGGTGAATTTATTCTTGTTTCTAATCAACCTATCACTTGCGTTTTGATTTGTATCTGTCATTTAGAGTTTCAAAAGGTTGGGGGTTCATTCCATTTCATCTTCTTGACATAATGTGTGTTATAGGAGTTTCAGGTTCTTTATAACATTAGGGTTCCATATCACTTCAAAAGGAACGGTGACAAATTAATCTCTCAAAAATCTTATTTCATGCAAATCAGACCCTTGTTATTAAAAATAGAGGGACTGATTTTGCACAAATTTAAATGTAAGGAACTAATTTGTCACAATTAAATCATCGGGGGTCATAAAGTGCAAAAGTTAGGGTCTAATTGCGTACTTTTATCTATATAATAATATATATAGTAATAATCTAAATATAATTATATATATTTAACAAATTATTAATTTATTATATTAAATTATTAAAATATATATGTATTAAATTCAATGTCTATAATATTTAAATTAATATAAACATTAATAATAAATTATTCATTAAATAACTAATATATTCAATAAAAATAATTAATATTCTGTAATAATAATTAGAGAATATTATAATATTTTATTTCTATTGAATATTAAATTTCTATTTTTATATTCATATGTGAATAATTAAATAAATATAACTATTAAATATACATTAGTAATCAAAATAATAAATAAGTATATTCATTAAATTAATAACTAAATAATTAAAAAATAAGTTAAATATATTAATTGGATATAATGATAATAATTTAATAAATTATTTATTTATTATAATAAATTATTAAAATATATATGTAATAAGTTATTTATTAAATTCAACGTCCACAATATTTAAATTATTATAATAATTAAATAAAATGTATAAATTAATATTAATCATTAATAATAAATTAATCATTTAATAACTAATATATTCGATAACAATAATTAACATTCCATAATAATAATAGAGGATATTAGCATATTTTATTTTTATTGAATATTGAATTTATATTTTTATATTCATATGTATATAATTAAATAAACATAAAAATTAAATATAATTAGTAACCAAAATATTTAATAAGTATACTCATTAAATTAGTAACTAAATAATTAAAAATATAAGTTAAATATTTGAATTGGATATATGTTATATATAAATTTATCATATATGAAATATATAATATAATATAATAAACATATATTATAAATAAACTTATATTAAAATATAAAACAAATATACATCAACAATTTATGTATTTAATAATGCAATAATTATATAATAATACCATTTTTTTATTTCTATATTTTTTTACTAATATTTAATATATATATTTCATATATTAATATATGATTTCTAAATATATTTTTATATATTATATTGCTTGACTTTAGGATAGTCACTTACAACTGTCGTTAGGGCTGTTAAATTATACTTAATATAATATACATATATATATATATATATATATATTTCATGCATATTAGTAAATTATATATATTTACTAAAATATAATACGTATTAATATAATATATATTTATCAAATTATTTATCAGAACTATTTAATAAATTTAATATTTAGTGAATTATAAATTAAAAACAATTCAAAATTAGCATATTAATAATAATAAATATAATAAGTGGGAAATACAAAATTGGTCCCTTACAATGAACTATTATAAATTAGTCCATCAAAAACCTTATTTCAAGCAAAATCACTCATTATTATTACAAATGGTGGGACTGATTTTGTATATATTTAAATTTATAAGGGACTAATTTGTCACATTCAAATTGTGCAAAAGTCACAAAGTGCAAAAGTGAAGATTCAATTGCGTACTTCTATCTATATAATAATAATATATATGGTAATAATCCATATAATAACGATATACATAATAAATATTTAATAGATTTAATATTTAGTGAATTATAAATTAAAAACAAGTTAAAATTAACATAATAATACATATAATATGTGGGAAATATCAAATTGGTCCTCCACCATTACCCTTTGTGACAATTTGGTCCCTCCCAAAGAACTGTGACAAATTAGTCCCTCAAAAATCTTATTTCATGCAAAATCAAACCTTCATTATTAAAAACAGAGGGACTGATTTTATAAAAATTTAAATTTATGAGAAATTAATTTGTTACAATTAAAATGTGGGGGTTCTTAAAGTGTGAATGTGAGAGTTTAATTCCATAATTTTGTCTATATAATAATATGTATAGTAATAATCTGTATAATAATAATCTATATTTAATAAATTATTTATTTATTATAGTGAGTTATTAAAATATATGTGTATTAAATTATTCATTAAATTTAATGCCTATAATATTTAAATTTTTATAATAATTAAATACATATACATATTAATGTTAAAAATTAATAAAAAATTAATCATTAAATAACTAATATATTCAATAACAATAATTAATAATCTGTAATAAAAATTAAAGAATATTATAATATTTTATTTCTATTCAATATTGAAATTCTATTTTTATATTCATATATTTATAATTAAATAAATTTATTAATTAAATATACATTAGTAATTACACAACAAATAAATATATTCATCAAATTAATAAATAAATAATTAAAAATAAAAATTAAATATAATAAATGCATGTGTATTATATATAAATTTATCAAATAAGGAATATAGAATATAACATTACAAACATTTAATATTAATAAATTTTTATTAAAAAATAAAAATAAATATATACATTAAATATTTATATAATCAATATCGTAGTGGTTATATAATAATATCCATTAATATATACTCTATAAATTTTTAATATATTTATATATTTTTACTACTACATAAAGTATAATTTAAATATTAACATTTGATATCTAAATATATTTTTATATGTTATATTCCATGACTTCACAACGGTCACTTACGACTATCATTAGGCTATTAAATTATACTTAATATAATATATACATATTTCATGTATATTAGTAAATTATATATATATATATATATTTAATATAATATATATTTAACAAATTATTAATAAGCGATATTTAATAGATTTATTATTGAGTAAATTATAAACTAAAAACTATTTAAAATTAACATAATAATATTACATATAATAAGAGGGATGTAACAAATTGGTCCTCCACCTTTATACTTTATAACAATTTGGTCCATTGTAAGAAATTATGACAAATTAGACCCTTAAAAATCTTATTTCATGCACAATCAAACCTTCGTTGTTAAAAATGGAGGGACTAATTTTATACAAATTTAAATTTTTGAGGGTCTACTTTGTCAGAATTAAATTGTGGGGTTCATAAAGTGCAAAAGTGAGGGCTTAATTGCATAATTTTGTCTATATAACAATATATATAGTAATAATTTGTATAATATTGATATATATTTAATAAATTATTTATTTGTTATAGTAATTTATTAAAATATGTATGTATTAAATTATTCATTAAATTTAATATCTATAATATTTAAATTTTTATAATAATGAAATACAATGTATAAATTAATATTAAATTAATCATTTAATAACTAATATATTCAGTAGCATTAATTTATATTTTGTTATAATAATTAGATAATATTAGAATATTTTCTATTTCTATTGAATTTCTATTTTTATATTCATATGGATATATTATATATATTTAACAAATTATTTATCTACAATATGTAATCTATTTAATATTTAGTAAATTATGAATAAAAAAAAATTTAAAATTAACATAATAATAATAATAATAATAATAATAATAAGAAGAAGAAGAAGAATAATAATAATAATAATAATAATACATATAATAAGTGGAAAGTTTCAAATTGGTTCTCCACCTTTACACTTTGTGACAAGTTGGTCCCTCACAAGGAATTATTATAAATTAGTCCCTCACAAATCTTATTTCATACAAAATTACTCCCTCATTACTACAAAAGGTGGGACTGATTTTGAACATATTTAAATTTTTTAGAACCTAATTTGTTACAATTAAATTGTGCAGGAATCACAAAGTGCAAAAGGCGAAGGTTTAATTGCGTACTTCTACCTACATAATAAAGATATATATGGTAATAATCCAAATAATATTGATATATATATATATATATATATATATTATAGTAAAATATTTTTTATTAAATTATTTAAATTAATATAATAATTAAATACTTATTATAAATTAATATTAATAATTCATAATAAATTAGTCAATAAATAAAAAAACATTGAATAACAAGAATTAGTGTTTTGTAATACTAATAAGATAATATTAGAATATTTTATTTCTATTGAATATTGGATTTCTATTTTTATATTCATATCATTATAATTAAATAAACATATTAATTAAATAAACATTAGTAATTACACAACAAATAAATATATTCATTAAGTTAATAACTAAATAATTAAAAGTATAAATTAAATATCTCAATTGCAAATATATTATATATAAATTTATCAAATATGAAATGTAGAATATAATATAACAAACATTTAATATAATTAAATTTACTTAAATAAAAATAAATATATATTAAAATTTATATAATAAATATCATAATTGGCCGATAATAATATCTGTTGATATATATTTAATATATTTCTGTATTTTTACTACCACATTAAATATAATTCAAATATTAATATTTGATATGTAAAAATATTTTTATATATTATATCTCTTGACTTCACGACAGACACTTACGACCATCTTTAAGGCTATTCAATTACACTTAATATAATATACATATTTTGTGTATATTAGTAAATTGTATATATCTAATGAATCATACTTAATATAATATATATTTAACAAATTATTAATGAGCAATATTTAATAGATTTATTATTTAGTAAATTATAAACTTAAAATAGTTTAAAATTAACATAATATTATTTCATATAATAAGAGGAGTGTACCAAATTGGTCCTCCACCTTTACATTTTGTGACAATTTGGTCCCTCACAAGGAGCTGTGACAAATTAGTCTATCAAAAATCTTATTTCATACAAAATTAGACCCTCATTATAAAAAACAAAAGAACTAATTTTGTACAAATTTAAATTTATAAAGGACTAATTTGTTACAATTAAATTGTGAGAGTTCATAAAGTACGAAGGTGAGGGTTTAATTGCATAATTTTATTTGTAAAATAGTATATATAGTTATAATCTGTATAATATTGATATATATATTTAATAAATTGTTTATTTATTATAGTAAATTATTAAAATATGTGTATTAAATTATTAATTAAGTTCAATATATAAATACTTATTATAAAATAATATCAATAATTAATAATAAATTAATCATTAAATAACTAATATATTTAGTAACAATAGTTAATATTCTGTTGTATTATTGCTACCGTATATTGAATTTCTATTTTTGTATTCTTATCTTTATAATTAAATAAATATGCTAATTAAATAGACATTAGTAATTACAAAAAACAATAAATATATTAATTAAATAAAAAACTAAATAATTAAAAATATAAATTACATATATTAATTGCATATATGTTACATATAAATTTATCAAATAAGAAATATAAAATATAATATAACTAACATTTAATGTAAATAAATTTTTACAAAAAAATAAAATAAAATATATATATATATATATATATAATATTGTGATGGTTATATAATAATATTTGTTAATATATATTCTATATATTTTTACTACTACATAAAATATAATTCAAATATTAATATTCAATATCTAAATATATTTTTATATATTATATTCACTGACTTCACAACGGTCACTTATAACTGTCGTTAGACCATTAAATTATAATTAATATATAATATTAGTAATAAATATTTAATAGATTTAATATTTAGTAAATTATAAACTTTAACCAATTTAAAATTAACATAATAATAATAATAACACATATAATAAGTAGGAAGTACCAAATTGGTCCCTCATAAGGAACTGTTACAAATTAGTCCCTTAAAATTCTTATTTAATGAGAAATGAAATGACTAATTTTGTACAAATTAAAATTTATGAAGGACTAAATTGCCACAATTAAATTGTGGGGGTTCACAAAGTGTGATAGTGAGAGTTTAATTGCGTAACTTTGTTTGTATAATAATAATAATAATAATATTAATAATAATAATAATAATATATAGTAATAATATGTATAATAATGGCATATATTTAATAAATTATTTATTTATGATAGTAAATTATAAAAATATATATGTATTAAATTATTCCTTAAATTCAATGTCCATAATATTTAAATATTTATAATAATTAAATAAAATATATAAATTAATATTAAAAATTAATAATAATTTAATCGTTAAATGACTAATATATTCAGTAACTATAATTAATATTCCGTAATAATAGTTAAAAAATATTAGAATATTTCTTTTCTATTGAGTATTGAATTTAAATTTTTGTATTCATATCTTTATAATTAAATAAATATATTCACTAAATATACATTAGTAATTACACGACAAATAAATATATTCATTAAAGTAATAACTAAATAATTAAATATATTAATTGCATATATATTATATATAAATTGATCAAATAAGAAATATAGAATATAACATAACAAACATTTAATATATAAATTTTTATAAAAATAACAATAAATATATATTTTAAATATTTATATAATCAATATCGTAATGGTCATGTAATAAAATCTGTGAATATATATTTTATATATTTCATAATATATTTATATATTTTTACTACTACATAAAATATAATTCGAATGTTAAATATTTGATATCAAAATGTATTTTTATATATTATATTCTTTGACTTCACGATAGTCACTTACGACTGTCATTAGGGCTGTTTCGTTATACTTAATATAATATATATTTCTTGCATATAAGTAAATTATATATATTTAAAAAATTATTAATAAGCAACATTTAATAGATTTATTATTTGGTAAATTATAAAGTAAAAACAATTTAAAATTAACTTAATAATATTACACATAATAAGAGGAATGTACTAAATTAGTCCTCCACCTTTACGCTTTGTGACAATTTGATCCCTCACATGGAACGTGTGACAAATTAATCCCTAAAAGATCTTATTTTATGCAAAATAAGACCCTTGCTATTTAAAACAGATGGACTGATTTTGTAGAAATTTAAAAATTATGAGGGACTAATTTATCACAATTAAATTGTAGAGGAGTTACAAAGTGCGAAAGTGATGTTTAATTGTGCACTTTTATCTGTATAATAATATATATAGTAATAATCTGTATAATAATGATATATATTTAATAAATTATTTATTTATTACAATAAATTATTAAAATAAATAAGTATTAAGTTATTTATTAAATTCAATTTCTATAATATTTTAATTATTATAATAATTAAATACAATATATATATATATAATTAACAATTAATTAATAATTAAATAACTAATATATTCAATAACAATAATTAACATTCCTTAGTAATAATTAGAGAACATTAGAATATTTTATTTCTATTGAATATTGAATTTCTATTTTTACATTCATTTGTATATAATTCAATAAATATAACAATTAAATGTACATTGGTAATCAAAATAAGAAATGACTATATTCATTAAATTAATTACAAAATAATTAAAAATATAAGTTAAATATATTAATTGGATATATATATATATATATATATTATATTATATTACTTTTTCATATATGAAATATATAATATAATATAATAAACATATAATGTAAATAAATTTTTATTATAATATAACAACAAATATACAATAAATATTTATATATATTTAATTCCAATATAATTATATAATAATATCAGTTAAAATATTATATATATATATATATATAATTTATTTATATTTTCTACTAATTTTTAATATATCTTTCATATATTAATGTATGATTTCTAAAAATATTTTTATATATTATATTGCACGACTTTAGGACAGTGACTTACAATTGTCGTTAGGGCTGTTAAATTATACTTAATATAATATTTATATTTCATGAATATTAATAAATTATATATATTTAATAAATTATAATACATATTAATGTAATATTTATTTAACGAATTATTTATTAGCAATATTTAATAGATTTAAGATTTAGTAAATTATAAATTAAAAAAATTTAAAATTAACATAATAATAATAATACATATAGTAAGAGGGATGTACCAAATTAGTACTCTATCATTACACTTTGTAACAATTTAGCCCCTTATAAGGAATTGTGACAAATTAATTCCTCATAATTCTTATTTCAAACAAAATCAAACTCTCGTTATTAAAAGCAGAGGGACTAATTTTGTATAAATTTAAATTTGTGAGGGATTAATTTGTCATAAATAGATTGTGTGGGTTCACATAGTGCAAAAGTGAGGATTTAATTGTGTACTTCAGCTAATATAATAAAAATATATGGTAATAATCCATATAATAATTACATATATAATAATTATGTTTGTTTATTATGTTAAAATATTAAACTATATATTTATAAAATTATTTACTAAATTCAATGTCAATAATATTTAAATTTATATAATAATTAAATACTTATTACAAATTAATATTAATAATTAATAATTAATTAATCATTAAAAAAATATTTAATAACAATAATTAATATTTCGTAATAATAACTCTATGGAATATTGAATTTCCATTTTTTAAATTCATATCTTCATAATTAAATAAATATATTAATTAAATATACATTAGTAATTAAACAACAAATAAATATATTCATCAAATTAATAACTAAACAATTAAAAGTAAAAATTAAAAATAATAATTGCATATATATTATATATAAATTGATCAAATAAGAAATATAGAATATAACATAACAAACATTTGATATAAATAATACATATAAAAATAACAATAAATAAATAAATATATATATATATATATTAAATATTTGTAAAATGAATATTGTAATGGTCATTTAATAACATCAGTTAATATATATTCTATATATTTTAAACATATTTATATATTTTTGCTACTACATAAAATATAATTCAAATATTAACATTCAATATCTAATATATTTTTATATATTATATTCACTGACTTCATGACAGTCACTTATGACTGTCGTTAGACCATGAAATTATAATTAATATAATATATATATATATATATATATATTTATATTAGTAAATTATATATATTTAGTGAAATATATTTAATATAAAAATAAAGGGACTGATTTTTTAAAAATTTAAATTTATGAGGGATTAATTGCGTAATTTGTTTGTATAATAATATATTAATAATATGTGTAATAATGATATATATTTAATAAATTATTTATTTATTCTAGTAAATTACTAAAATATGTATTAAATTATTCATTGAATTCAGTGTCTATAATATTTAAATTTTATAATAATTAAATACAGTAAATAAATTAATATTGAAAATGAATAATAAAGTAGTCATTAAATAACTAATTTATTCAGTAACAAGAATTAATATTCTGTAATACTAATTAGATAATATTAGAATATTTTATTTCTATTGAGTATTGAATTTCTATTTTATATTTATATCTTTACAATTAAATAAATATACATTAGTAATTACATAACAAGTAAATATATTCATTAAATTAATAACTAAATAATTAAAAAAAATTTAATATAATGACTGCATATCTGTTATATATAAATTTATCAAATGATAAATATAGAATATAACATAACAAACATTTAATATAAATAAATTTATATAAAAATAACAATATTGTAATTGTTCTATAATAATAAATTTAAATTTATATATATATATATATATATATATATATTAAATGTTCATATAATCAATATTGTAATTGTTCTATAATAATATCCACTAATATATATTTTACATATTTTTACTATATTTATATTTTTTTTCACTACATTAAATATAATTCAAATATTAACATTTGATATATAAATATATTTTTATATATTATATTTCTTGACTTTATGACGGTCACTTACGATCGTTGTTAGGCTGTTAAATTATACTTAATGTAATATATATATATATATTTCATGTATATTAGTAAATTATATATATTTAACAAATTATTAATAATCAATATTTTATAGATTTATTATTTATTAAAATATAAATTAAAAAGAAATTTAAATTAACATAATAACATTACATTTAATAAGAGGGATGTACCAAATTGGTCCTCTACCTTTACACCATGTAACAATTTGGTCACTCACATGGAACTGTGACAAATGAGTCCCTAAAAAATCTTATTTCATGCAAAATCAAACGCTCGTTATTAAAAACGGAGGGGCTGATTTTATACAAATTTAAATTTATAATGGACTAATTTGTCACAATTAAATTGTGAGAGGTCACAAAGTGCAAATGTGATGGTTTAATTGTAGACTTTTGTCTGTATAATAATACATATATAGTTATAATATGTATAATAATGATATATATATTTAATAAATTATTTATTTATTATACTAAATTATTAAAATATATATGTATTAAGTTATTCATTAAATTCAATGTCTATAATATTTAAAATTTTAAAATAATCAAATACAATATATAAATTAATATTAAATAATAATAATAAATTAATCATTAAATAACTAATATATTCAGTAACAATAATTAGTATTGCGTAATAATATTTAGAGAATATTAGAATGTTTTATTTTTTATTGAATATTGAATTTCTATTTGTATGTTCGTATGTATATAATTAAATAAATATAACAATTAAATGTACATTGGTAATCAAAATAATCAATAAGTATATTCATTAAATGAGTAACTAAATAATTAAAAAAAATAAGTTAAATATATTAATGGATATATATTATATTCAAATTTATCATACATGAAATATATAAGATAATATGATAAATGTATAAAATATAAATAAATTTATATAAAAATACAACAACAAATATACGTTAAATATTCATATATTTAATACGACAATAATTATATAATAATATCGGTTAATATTATATATATATATATATATATATATTTAATTTGTCTATATTTTTTTTCAAATATTTAATATATCTTCCATATCTTAATATATGATTTCTAAATATATTTTTATATATTATACTACTTGACTTTAGGACAGTCACTTACGACTATCATTAGGGCTGATAAATTATACTTAATATAATATACATATATCATGCGTATTGGTAAATTATATATGTTTAATAAATTATAATAAGTATAATACATATTAATATACTATATGTTTAACAAATTATTTATCAGCAATATTTAATAGATTTAATATTTAGTAAATTATAAATTAAAAAATTTAAAATTAACATAATAATAATAATACATATAATAAATATGAAGTTTCAAATTGGTACTCCATCTTTACACTTTGTGGCAATTTGGTCCTTCACAAGGAACTGTTACAAATTAGTCCCTCACAAATCTTATTTCATGTAAAATCAATCCCTCATTAGTACAAATGGTGGGATTGATTTTGTACATATTTTAATTTGTGAGAAACTAATTTGTCACAGTTAAATTGTGCGAGAATTACAAAATGCAAAAGTGAGGGTTCTATTTCGTACTTTTGTCCATATAATTAAAATATATTTATAAGGTTATAATACGTATAATAATGATATATATAATAAATTTGTTTACTTATTATGTTAAAATATTATAATATACATTCATCAAATTATTTATTAAATTCAATGTTAATAATATTTAAATTAATATAATAATTAAATACTTTTTATAAATTAATATTAATAATTAATAATGAATTAATCATTTAATAAACAATTCAATAACAATAATTAATATTCTGTAATATTAACTAGAGCATACTAGAATATTTTATTTCTATTGAATATTGAATTTTCATTTCTATATTCATATGTTTATAATTAAATAAATATATTAATTAAATATACATTAGTAATTACCAAACAAATTAATATATTCATTAAATTAATAACTTAATAATTAAAAAATAAAAATAAAATATAATAATTGCATATATATTATATATAAATTTATCAAATAATATATATTTTATATATTGTTAATATATTTATATTTTTTTACTACTACCTAATATGTAATTCAAATATTAATATTTGATATCTAAATACATTTTTATGTATTATACTCCTTGACTTCACAATTGTCACTAACGACTGTTGTTAGAGCTATATTTAATATAATATATATTTCATGTATATTAGCAAGTTATATATATTTAGTTAATTATATTTAATATAATATTTATTTTACAAATTATTAATAAGCAATATTTAATCGATTTACTATTTAGAAAATTATAAACTACATACAATTACATATAATAAGAGAAATGTACCAAATTGGTCCTCCACCATTACACTTTGTGACAATTTTTGGTCTCTTACAAGCAACAGTAACAAATTAGTCTATCAAAAATCTTATTTCATGCAAAATCAGACCCTCGTTATTAAAAACAGATGGACTGATTTTGCACAAATTTAAATTTATTAGGGATTAATATGTCATAATTAAATTGTGGGGGTTCACAAAGTGTGACAGTGAGGGTTTAATTGCTTAGTTTTTTTCTATATAATAATGTATATACTAATAATCTATATAATAATGATATATATTTAATAAATTATTTATTTATTATAGTAAATTATTAAAATGTATTTGTATTAAATTATTCATTAAATTAATGTCTATAATATTTAAATGTTTATCATAATTAAATACAATATATAAATTAATCATTAAATAACTAATATATTTAGTAACAATAATTAATATTCTGTAATAATAATTAGAGAATATTAGAATATTTTATTTCTATTGAATATTGAATTTCTATTTTTTCATTCATATCTTTATAAAGAAATAAATATATAAATTAAATATACATTAGTAATTACACAAAAAATAAATATATTCATTAAATTAATAACTAAATAATTAATAATAAAAATTAAATATATTAATTGCATATATATTATATATAAATTTTTCAAATAAGAAATATAGATTATAACATAACAAACATATGATAAAAATCAATTTATTTTAAAATATAACAACAAATATACATTAAATATGTACATATTTAATGCCATAATAATTATATAATAATATCAGTTAATATATATTTTATATATGTGTTTTAATTTATTTATATTTATTTAATATTTAATATATCTTTCATATATTAATATAAGATTTCTAAATATATTTTTATATATTACAATATGGTCCAAAACACTTATTTATATATTATAAGATTTCTAAATGAATTGGGCCTTCATTTGGGCTGGACATGACTCAAATTAATCATTTGAGTTTCTTTTTCCAAGCCTAAAGCTGTCCAAATGACTTTCTTTTACATTTATAGGAATTTTTTTCACATAAATTTGCAACCATTTCTTGAACTTCTTGACTCTTAGTCTTGTAATTGGACCCGGAGGCAAATTCATGTCATCATTCAAGCCTTCACGCCTCTTGATGAGGAAGCAGATGGACATGAGCTATCCAATGGAGAAAAGATACAAAGCTGGGATCTTCATTTTCCAACTGGTCCTATAACAAGAGCTCAGGCTAAGAAACTTCAGGAAGTCATCCCAGGCTTAATGGGTCGTCTACATGTGGAGAAGATCCAGTTAGAAGAGTTTGGTTTAAAGAAGGAAACCCAAGTCATCAATATTATTCAAGTCCAACCAGTTGAAGACCCAATTACTTTGGGTTAAACTATCTTGTTATTTGTTGTAGTAATAAGTGTCTTGGATCTTATTTAAATAGTCTTGGACCTTATTATGTTTGGTTACATGTTAGGCTTTTGTGTTGGATGTTTTAATAGATTTTGGGCTTCTAAGACTCATTTTTTTGAAGTTCCAAGGGGGAGATCCGAAATTAGGGTTTCATAGGATGACAATTCTTATAAAAAGTGTTTTAGCTTCTAGTTGAGGGGACTTTTGGATCATAATATACAATTGGTTAGAAATCTTTCCTTCTTGGTTCTCTCTTGGGGCTCCCTGGTGATTACAAGGGTTCTTGCAATCTCCAACCCTTTATGAAATTGGTTTCTAACTCCTTATAGCTACATGGTCAATATCTTTTCTTTTGTTTTCTTTTAATTCTTTGTTGGTGACTTAAGTTGATTCCAAAGTATTAGTATCGGGTTTCACGGCATTGTTCGCTGGGGTTTGTATCACCTATTGTCATCTGTGCTTACATCATTCCCTCTTTCCTAAAAAAGTTTCAGCCTTGAATTTGAATCAAAATCAAATAGAGAAAGATCGGAAACATTAAAAGTGTCACTCACATTGTACTCACCTGGTAAATCTACTTTTTATGCATTGTTGTTGATTCTTTCCAACATTTGAAATGGTCTGTCACCCAGTAAGTTTGGATTTTCTTTCTTGTGAAAACCTTTCCTTTTGTAAGTGCTCCCAAACCCAATCTCCTGGTTGAAAGATAACTTGTTTTCAACCTTTATTGGCTCTTTGAGTATATATGTGGTTTCTCTTTTCAATATACTTACGTGCTTTCTTGTGCATTGCTTTAATCATTTCAACCTTTTTCTTTCCATCTAAGTTAGCAATTTTACTTGATGACAAAAACATCAAATCTAACACAATTAATGGATTATAAACATACACAATTTCAAACGATTTAAAACTTGTAGAAGAATGTATAGCTCGATTATATGCAAACTTAATAAATGGCAAGTAATCTTCCCAAGTTTTTAAATCCTTCCCCTTAATAACATAAATGAAATATATAATATAACATAATAAACATATAATATAAATAAATAAATTTATATTAAAATATAACAACAAATATACATGAACTATTTATATATTTAATACCACAATAATTATATAATAATATTAGTTAATATATATTTTACATATATTTTTTAATATATATATATATTTTGACCTATATTTAATATATATTTAATATATTTTTATATATTATATTGCTTTACTTTCAGGACAGTCACTTACAACTGTTGTTAGGGCTGTTAAATTATACTTAATATAATATATATTTCATGCATATCAGTAAATTATATATATATATTTATAAATTATAGTAATTATAATATGTATTAATATAATATATATTTAACAAATTATTCATCAGCAATATTTAATAGATTTAATATTCAGTAAATTATAAATTAAAAACAATTTAAAATTAACAGAATAATAATACATATAATAAGTGCAAAGTTCCAAATTGGTACTCCACATTCACACTTTGTGAAAATTTAGTCCCTCACAAGGAACTGTTACAAATTAGTCCCTCACAAATCTTATTTTATGTAAAATACTCCCTCATTACTATAAATGGTGGGACTGATTTTGTACATATTTAAATATTAATTAAATATATATATTAGTGGTGGGACTGATTTTGTACATATTTAAATTTGTGAGGGACTAATTTGTCACAATAAAATTGTGTGGGAGTCACAAAGAGCAAAAGTGGAAGTCCAATTGCGTACTTCTGTCTATATAATAAAAATATATATGTTAATAATCCATATAATAATGTATACATAATAAATATTTAATAGATTTAATATTTAGTAAATTATAAACTTAAAACAATTTAAAATTAACATAATAATAACAATAACAAATATAATAAGTAGGAAGTTCCAAATTGGTCCCTCACAAGGAGCTGTTACAAATTAATCCCTCAAAAATCTTATTTCATGCAAAATTAGACTCTCGTTATTAAAAATGGAAGGACTGATTTTGTATAAATTAAAATTTATAAGGAACTAAATTGCCACAATTAAATTGTGGGGGTTCACAAAGTGCAATATTGAGGGTTTAATTGTATAATTTTGTTTGTATAATAATAATAGTAATAATAATAATAATATATATATATATATATAATAATACTGATTTGTATAATAATGATAGTGGGTAGAGAGAGAAACACTTACTGGTCAGAGAGAGTAATACTTGAAAAGAGTGTTTAGAGTGAAATATGGCTAAAAACAGCGCTACCAATGTTCCAAGAGGGTTTTCTTTGGAATAAGCTTAGATTATGGGCATATAACAAAGTCAACAAAAAATGAGAGAGCAACTAATTCGTCTAAAACAGGCAATCGCAAGATTGTTCAATAACCTCTACAGCGACGTAATCATTAAACTTCCATTGATTCTGATCATGATATAATAGAAGATGAAGTAGATGCACATAGACAAAAGAGGCAGCGGTGTGACTTAGGAAAGAACATCAAATTGAAGATTCCACCATTCATGGGTACTAACTCACCAGAGGAATACTTAGAGTGGATGCAACGCATGGAGAAGGTATTTAGGTGTCACGACTATTCTAAAGTTAAGAAATATAAACTAGTTGCCCTTGAATTTATCGATTATGCAAATCTATGGTGGGATAATTTGAAAGCACAATGAAGGAGAGATGGTGAAGAGGAAATTAGGAGTTGGAGGCTTATGAAGAGACTCATGCAAAAGCGCTTTGTTCTGGAGTATTAGAAGCAAGAGCTCTATATTCGGTTACAAACTCTTTGACAAAGGGTGATGTGTGTTGAAAGATTATGTTAAAGAGTTTGAAATGTTGATAATGCGATGTGAGATACAAGAGTCTCAGGAACAATCTATTGTAAGGTTCTTGGGAGGCTTGAATAAGGAAATTCATATGCAGTGGAATTACAACCTTATGTAACACTTGAGGATGTAATTAAGCTTGCTGTTAAAGTGGAAAGGCAACATAGAAGAGGATCAACTAAACCAGGAAGCTCCCGATCTATTAGTTTCAAGGGAACAAACTTAACCTCTTCAACACCTAAAGATGTCTCAAAGTGGAATGAACGGCGACAGGAGAAGACAAATTCTAGCAACCTTGTTGATACATCCAGAGGAGAGGACAATGTTACTGATAAAAAGAACTCAAAAAGGAGCAAAAAAATTAAGTGCTTCAAATGTCTTGGTGTCGTAACTGACCTTTCAGCGAGAAGGAAAAAAAAAGTGGTTTAAATTGATTCCGAAAGTGAATCTCGAAAATCAATTTATTTAGAGTTGCCACCAAAATTTTTAACGAAAAACTTTGGAAAACTAATTTAAAACAAAAAGAAAAAGGAAACATGGTATGCACAATCAGAGATGGATCTGGGAGTCTATTTGAATGTGGGGAAGGTGTTAGGCACCCCACAACACTCGTCCATAAGGACAGTTATGCTAAACTAATCAATTGAAATAGAATATGACCTTAAATTTATCTCAATTATTATTTTATTAGCATAAATACATGTTAAACAAAGAAGATAGAACAACAATAACGAAAGCAAACAAATAGATATTTACAAAGGTCAAACTTGACCTAGGATGAAAGCCTAGGGCCTAAACCATAAACCCTAAACCCTAAACCCTAAACCTTACGTACCCCGTGATAGGGATCAAAGTTCACATAGTTTGACAAAAAAGACATATATATTGGTCATCGATTTGTAAATTTTGTGATAAGAACATGAGGATTTAAATTAAATAGATTTTTGTAAACAAAACAGAATTGAGATTTGGTTTTTGTGTTTTACCACAATCTGATTAATATAGCCCTCTTGATTCCTTTTAATCTCTTCATTTTTTTTCCTTTTAATTTTTTCGTTTAATTTTGTATTTCAAATCTTTATTTTGAAATTTAAATGAAATGATTATGGGATGAGATTTTTTTAGGATTTTTGGAAATTTATTTTTTTATTTTTAAATTGAAATGTAATTATAATGAAGGAATATTTTGAATTTTTAAATTCGTGGATTTTCAAAACTGGAATTTATCATTGAAATTAGGACAAAAATAAAATCATTTCTGATTTTTGAATTTATGTATTTTAAAATTTTTGTTTTTATTTATTTTTGAATTTTTAAAATTAGAATTTATTGTTGAAATTGGAACAAAATTATAACGGAAAGCCATTTTTCAGAATTTTTGAATTTATATATTTTTTAGGTTTTTGGATTTTTATAATTTTGAAAGTGAGATTATGATTAACAGGGCTTTTAATTAATTTATACATATATATATATATATATATATATTAGAATTTATTTGAGACTTAAAGTAAAACTAAAATGAAAAATATTCTTAGTATTTTTAGTTACATACTAAGTAGGACAAACATCCCTATTTTCTTTAATTAATTCATCTTAATATTTTAAATGTTAATTTTTGAAACCTGAGAAGACTCCAGATCTTATGTGGTCTCTTCAACTAATTAACCCTTAGATGCCTGAGGAGACAAGTGATCTCACTCAAGAACCCAAAATATAGAAGAAAATATTTGAGAATTTTTTAGGATTTTGTTTTTAAAATCCAAATTCTTTTAGTCTTATTTTTAATAGGATCAATTTCCTAAAGCCTACGGTGTTCCAAGTCTCACATGATATTTTTTTAATTAATTAAATTTTATAAAACATTGACTTAAACATTTTGTAAATAATAGAAAATACTTAATTAAGATATTTATTTTTGCATTATTATTATTATTGTTATTATTATTTTAAAACAAATTTGTAGTAATTTTCAGGGTCTAAGGGGATTAAAATCTCACATGACCCACTCGTAGAGAATAATATTCCCACACGATGATTTCATAAATAATTGAAAATATTTAATTGAAGTATTTATTTAATTTTTTGCATTATTATTATTATTATTATTATTTAAAACAAGTATGTATTACTTTTCGGGGTCTAAAGAAATTAAAATCTTATACGATTCTAAACACTTGAGGAGAACAATATTCTCACTTGATGATTTTCTTAGAACCTTGTTTGTAAGGCCAAAAATTAATCTCATATTTACATAAAAAGATAAAATAATAATAAAATAAAATAAATAAATAAATGAAAAGAAGACATAAAAAATATGAGAAAACAATGGACCCACCCATAACCATTTTTCCATGCACGTTTTGACCTCTCCCATGCATTCACCATATTTATAGTCTTCGTATATGTATATATATATATATATATATATACATACACACACACACACACACATACATAGATATATATGTATATATAAAAATATAATGAAATACATAATAAAATAAATAAAATAAGAATAAAATAAATAATAAAAAGAAATAAGACATAAAATGAAGTAATAAATAAATAAATAAATCCAAAAAAAAAAACATCGAAAACGAAAACAAATGACCCCACATCTTACCATGCATGAGACTCTTCTAGGCATTTTCATACTTCTTAAATTAACATCTCTTGTTATATATATATATATATATATACACATAAATACATATATGTATATATATAATATGATAATGTATTTATATAAATAGTAAAATAAAATAAATAAATAAATATAAAAAAAAATGAAACAAAAGGCGTTTAATGAACCAAGACAAGACGCTAAAACTGACATGCATGCATGAGATCGCTCACCTCCTTCGTCTCGGCTGGCTTTCCTCCTTCGGTGGTCCTCCTTCAATGCTTGGTGGGCCACTGTCAACTCTCTCTCTCCTCTTCATGGTCTCTCTCTCTCCTCCTCCTCCCTTTCTTTCTTTTTCTTCCTCTCTCTTCCTTTCTATTTGCTCGACTCACCTCTGCTCAAGAAATGCAGAGCAAAGCATCACTCCTGTCCTTCCCCTCCTCTTCTTCTCCTTCTCTTTCTTTCTCTCTCTCTTTCTCTCCTTAGCCCGTCACGCAACAACTCTGGCAACGCTCCTCGTTTCCTTCTTTTACTTCTTCCTTGGTCCGTTTCTTCCTCCTCTGTTCGCCCTTGTTCACAGAGTCCATGCCAGGGCCAACACGTCCTGCTTCTCGTCTCCTTCTCCTTCTCTTTCTTTCTTTCTCTCTCTCTCTTTGGCCTATCACATAGCAACTCCAGCAACGCTCCTCGGTTTGAAGTGCTCTCAGTCTCCGTCTGTAGCTCCTTTGTTCCAGATCCTCCCTTCTTTCTTCTCTTCTACTCTTCCCGGTTTGCTTTCTCTCCCCAACTTCACAATGCTCTATTTGGTTCCTTTTTGTTTCGGTTTGCTCTCTTTTAACTTCCTTCCAGCCACTTCTCTCCTTTACACTGTCACACTTCTCCCCTTTTCAGTAACATATCCCAAAACCTTTACCGTATCTCTCGTGCCCTTTGTACCTTATATCCTTCTTGTCTCTTGTGGGTGTGTGTGAGAGTGGTATGTGAGAGTGTGTATGTGTGTGTCCGTGAGTGTGTACAAGTGTGAGTGAGAGTGTGTAAGAGCAAGTGAGAGAGAGCTTGCATTTTTGTTTTAATTTTAATTAGGTGGTTTTTCTCTCTTTTTTGTATTTGGATCAATTCAAAATTTTTGACTCTATTTATTTTTTCTTTTTGCAAGATAATTATCATGTCTTAACTTCAAATATTTGTTTCAATTTTTTTCTCTTTTAATATTTTTGGTTTTGTATTTGGTTTATCACTTTTTAATTCTATATTTTGCTTTTTGCATTTTTGTTTTTAATTTTTTTAATTTTTTAATTCTATCTATTATTTTGTTATTATTATTATTATTTTATGTGGGGGGGGGGTGTAATTGCCTCTCTTTGCTTGTCTCTTAAGTTAGGGAAGTGAATATGGTGAAGAAATGACCTAATCTTAAGAGCAAGCAAAGACGTGAACACACCATCTCTCACATTGAGGAAAGACAAGTGTAAATCCATGACTAGAAAGGACAGTGAATGGCCTGAACATGATAGAGGGCTTTTGACAGAAATGTAAATTGCCTGGATACGATGCAGGACTTTTGACAGAAATGTAAGTTGCCTAGACACAATGCAGGACTTTTAATAAAAATGTATATTGCCTGGATACAATGCATGACTTTTGACAAAAATGTAAATTGCTTGGACATGATGCAAGACTTTTGACAGAAAATGTAAATTACCTAGATACGATACAAGACTTTTGACAAAAATGTAAATTGCATGGACACGATGCAGGACTTTTGATAGAAAAGTAAATTGTTTGGACATGATGCAGGACTTTTGACAGAACAGTAAATTGCCTGGACATGATGCAAGACTTTTGATAGAAATGTAAATTGCCTGGACACGATGCAGGACTCTTAATAGAAAATGTAAATTGTTTGGACATAATGCAGGATTCTTGACAAAAATGTAAATTACCTGGATACATGCAGGACTTTTGACAGAAATATAAATTGTCAGGGCACGATTCAAGACTTTTGACAGAAAATGTAAATTGCCTGGACACAGGACTTTTAATAGAAATGTAAATTGTTTGGACACAATACAGGATTTTTGACATAAATGTAACTTGCCTGGACATGATGTAGGACTTTTGACGAAAAAGTAAATTACCTAGATACGATATAGGACTTTTAACAAAAATGTAAATTGCCTGAACATGATGAAGGACTTTTGACAGAAATGTAAATTACCTGGTACAATGCACAAGCGAGATATATGATAAACGTGAAGAACCATGTATGCATGAGATATGCATGTTTTTGAAGGATAATGAAAATTTTATTCGCTTTGATATATTTCAAAATGATACCTATACCCTGGGTGTCAGAAATAAGAAAACGTTATGTGAGCATAGACCTTCTACCTTTTAATTTGGAAATTGGAGGGGTGACATGTTAAGTTATTGTGAACACCCCACCTAAACTAACAATAATAATAATTACAGTAATGAATATAAATAAAATTAAAAATTTAAAAATTTAATTAATTAAAAAAATTGCAAAAAGCAAAAAATAGAAGTAATATGGAAAAAACCAAATATAAAAATCAAAAATATTAAAAGGAAAAATTCAAAATATATGTTTGAAGTAGAGACATGATAATTATCTTACAAAAAAAATAAAAATGAATAGGGTTAATAAATTTGTCCAAAACATAAAGAGGAGAAAAATGCCACCTAATTAAAATAAAAATGCAAAACTTGCTCACTTGCTCTCACACACGCTCACACTTATACACCCTCACTTGCTCACACTCACACACTCCCACTTGCATACATTCATACACTCCCACTCCCACATGCATACACTCATGCACACACACACATTACTAAGAAACAAAAGGACAAGGAGGGTTGAAAAGCAAAAGGGAGCTGGTTGTTTTAGAGGAGAGCAGAAAGTGAAGCAGCTTGTGCAGAAAAAAGGGAGCTCGTTGTTGGCTGGAGCAGAAAGTGGAGCAGCTGGTGGTTTCAGAAAAAACAGAAAAAGAGGAGAGGCTGGAGGTTAAAGGAAGGAAGGGGGCCATGGCTGGAAAAAGACCGTGGCAGGAGGAGGGTGGACGAGAAAACCGAGAAGAAGAGAAGGAGCCGAGAGAAGCCACAGACTGAGCAAACCGAGAAAGAAGGAAGCCAAGCTGGAGGCCACGAAATCACCAGCCGAAGAGACACACCATCACTTAGCCTTCTTTTCTACGGTGCCTCAGGTTAGCTGGTTTACGTGCATGCATGGCAATGGTTTGTTTTATTTTTATTTTCATGTTTTCGGTCTTCCCCTCCATTTTACTTCCTCCTTTCCTCACTTTCCCTTCTAGCTGGTCTTCATTGCTGTGAGTGTCACTTTCTCCTCCTCTTTAACTCTTTTCCCATGCTGTGAGAAAGGTGACACTGTTGAGCCAATTCCTCTGTTCACACACACTAAAACAGAGGTAAACAGAGGCCATGAAGAACACTAGAAGTGGCTGTTCAAGCTCCTCGGTTTGCAGCTTCACCGCCTTCCTTTGTTTTCTACTTTTGTTCAACTTCGTTTTGCTGCATGACCATTGTTTTTTCTGTCAAAAAAATGTTGCTGCAAAACTGTTGTGATATCACAACAATATACCACTCATTGTGATATGCTTCAAGGAAGTTCAGATTGAACAATCCCTAAACACAAGTAAATAAAAAGAAGAAAAGATAGAACAACTAGCAATCTCGAATGATAAGTTTGCACGCCACACTCAAGAATACTAGGTTTGATTCGCCACACTCTAGAATAGAAGAGGGAGAGTGATAAGAATCGGGGATAATTTCGCCACTAAGTTTAGGAAACTTAGATAAGAAATTCGCATATAAGAGGCTAAGCCAATTTTCAGAGCATTCAAGGTTGCATTTTTCATTGATAACTTCCATATTTATAGCCAAAAACAACCCTCATGGCATAAGTCCAAGATTTATCTAATTCTCACCTAATTTGGAAAAACATGCATAAAAATTCACCTAACATAGACTTTTTATCTAATGTAGATCACCTAACTTATCTAACTTAGACTTTCAAAGAAATATAGCTCACCTAACTTCGACTTTAACCAATACTTATCACATGCATTCATCATATGCATAATTGACTTTTCATAATTTATTCATTATAGTATATGATCAAATTGGCCCACTCGAACTTGGGCTCCATATAGAAATTGGGCTTGGAACCTAAATGGACTGATTCCATTTTGAATTGTTGGACATCTATGGCCTGAATCTTTTTAGTCATAGAACGTGTAATCGGCCCAGATGGAGCTCCTTGGCCTAAGTTAGCTTCTTGTTCAACTTGAGGCTCATCACATTGGCTGCCAAAACTGATTGGAACCAACTGCAAAATCATTGTTTTTTTCTGTCAAAAAACGTTGCTGCAAAGCCTTTGTAACTGCACTGCAATATATCACCCGTTGGCTGCCAAAAAAAACCTGTTGGAACTAGCTGTAATGAGAACCATGTTTTTCTGTCAAAAATCATTTTAAGGTTGCCACATTTCTTTTTTTGTTGCTTTAAAAAAGGGGGTGTTGTATTTCTGTTTCATTTCTTCGTTCTTTCAAAGCTTTGGCAACCAATTTTCTTTCTCTTTTTTTGGTTTCGGTTCAGAGTAGTGCTTGGCATTTATTCTCTTTCTTTCCTTCGTAAGGTCCGCATACCATTTTCATGGGTTCATATAAGATTCGGGTTGCACTTTGGTTTGACACTTCAATGATATCCTAGCTCAACCTTTTATTTTGGAGTAAGTAGATGTTTGGAAAATATAGGTTTCATGGGTTGGGTGCAACGTAAAACCAGTAAGAGTTTATAGATGCATATATATATATATATATATATATATTCTAATCTTCAAGCTTTACTTTTTAGAGTTTGTGGTAGGGCCCATTCTTGAAATAGGAAGATTAAATATATAATTGGTTCAGAGTTAGCTTTGTGTATGGGCGTGTATATGTATGATGTTGTATTTTCATCTACAAAATTACCAAATATACTTCGGGTTTTTATTTTATTTTATTATTTTTGGAGTTGCCAAGTGAGATTATTAGTTTCCTCAAACACTTAAAAGTTAATTAATATAAAGCTATGTGAGATCTTAGTCTCCTTAGGCTTTAGAAATTAATGCATAGTTACTCATATAAAACGAATGAATAACTTTAATATGTAAAAATGATCTATTCTAAATTATCTTTATTTATTAAAAGAAAGAAAAGGGAAAATGGGTTACCGTGTGGGACGGTCAGTCTTGTCGGACATTTAAGCTATGTGTGATGAGCCTCAAGTTGAACAAGAGGCTAACTTAGGCCAAGGAGCTCCATCTGGGCCAATTACACGTTCTATGGCTAAGAAGATTCAGGCAATGGTTGTCCAACAATTCAAAATGGAATCAGCTCATTTAGGATCCAAGCCCAATTTCTATATGGAGCCCAAGTTCAAGTGGGCCAATTTGATTATGTGCCATAATGAATAAATTATGAAAAGTCAATTATGCATGTGATAAATGCATGAAAGTTGAAAATAAGTATTGGTTAAAGTCTAAGTTAGGTGAGCTATATTTCTTTGAAAGTCTAAGTTAGATAAGTTAGGTGATCTACATTAGATGAAAAGTCTATGTTAGGTGAATTTCTATACATGTTTTTCCAAATTAGGTGAGAATTAGATAAATCTTGGACTTATGCCATGAGGGTTGTTCTTGGCTATAAATATGGAAGTTATCAATGAGAAATGCAACCTTGAATGCTCTAAAAATTGGCTTAACCTCTTATATGCGAATTTCTTATCTAAGTTTCTTAAACTTAGTGGCGAAATTATCCCCGATTCTTATCACTCTCCCTCTTCTACTCTAGAGTGTGGCGAATCAAACCTAGTATTCTTGAGTGTGGCGTGCAAACTTATCATCCGAGATTGCTAGTTGTTCTATCTTTTCTTCTTTTTATTTACTTGTGTTCAGGGATTGTTCAATCTGAACTTCCTTGAAGCATATCATTTGGTATCAGAGCTCCGGTTGAGAGTGGGAAGAGAGAGAAACACTTGAGAAGAGTGTTTATAGTGAGATATGGCTGAAAACAATGCTACCAATGTTCCAAGAGGGCTTTCGTTAGAACAAGCTCAGATTATGGGCATACAACAAAATCAACAAGAAATGAGGGAGCAACTGCTTCGTCTAGAGCAGGCAATCACAAGATTGACTGTTCAACAACCTCCATAGCGACGTAATCATCGAGCTTCCATTGATTCTGATCGTGATGAGGACACGGGAGATGAAGCTGATGCAAATAGACAAAGGAGGCAGCAGCGTGACTTGGGGAACAACATCAAATTGAAGATTCCACCATTCAAAGGTACTAGCTCACCAGAAGAGTACTTAGAGTGGGTGCAACGAGTGGAGAAGGTGTTCGAGTGTCACGACTATTCTGAAGTTAAGAAATGCAAACTAGCTGCCCTTGAATTTATTGATTATGCAAATTTATGGTGGGAGAATTTGAAATCGCAACGAAGGAGAGACGGTGAAGAAGAGATCAGGAGTTGGCGGCTTATGAAGAGACTCATGCAAAAGCGCTTTGTTCCTGACTATTACAAGCAGGAGCTCTATATCCGGTTACAAACTCTTAGACAAGGGGCGATGTGTGTTGAAGACTATGTTAAGGAGTTTGAAATGTTGATGATGCGATGTGAGATACAAGAGCCTCAGGAACAGTCTATTGCACGGTTCTTGGGAGGTTTGAATAAGGAAATTGCAGATGCGGTGGAATTACAACCTTATGTAACACTTGAGGATGTAATTAAGCTTGCTGTTAAGGTAGAAAGACAACGTAGAAGAGGAGCAACTAAACCAGTAAGCTCACGATCTATTAGTTTCAGGGGAACAAATTTAACCTCTTCGACTCCAAAAGATGTCTCAAAGTGGAATGAACGGCGACAGGAAAAGACAAGCTCCCACAACATTGTTGATACATCTAGAGGAAAGGATAAGGTTAGCGATGAAAGAACTCAAAGAGGAGCAGAGAAATTAAGTGCTTCAAATGTCTTGGTTTTGGACATATTGCTTCTGAATGTCCAAATCGAAGAGTGATGATTGTTCGAGGATCACAAGGGGAAATTGAAAGTGAAGATGAAACAGAAATTGAACAGGAAGATGACGAGCGCATTATCGAGTATCCAGATGAAGGGGAGTTACTTGTAGTTCGACGAATTTTGAACTCACAAGCTAAGGTAGAAGATGATCAACGTGAGAACATATTCCATACTAGTTGTACAATTGGGGGAAAGGTTTGTGGTGTCATTATTGATGGAGGTAGCTGTACTAATGTTGCTTCAACAACATTAGTGGAGAAATTAGACTTGAAGACCACAAAGCACCCTCGTCCGTACAAGTTGCAATGGTTGAGTGACCAAGGAGAAATTCAAGTCACTAAACAAGTTCAGGTACCATTTTCTATTGGCAACTCATACAAAGATGAAGTCGTATGCGATGTGGTACCAATGAATGCCGGCCATTTGCTTCTGGGAAGACCTTGGCAATATGATAGTAGAGCCATTCATGATGGGTTCAAAAACACCTATTCTGTTACCAAGGATGGGATGAAGATTGTCCTAGCACCTCTTAGTCCTCAGCAAGTTCTACAAGATCAACTAGCAAAGAAAAAGAAAAAAGAGAACTTATTTGCAACTACAGGAGAAGTTAAGAGAGCTTTGCGTTCAACTAATCCAATATTGATGCTAATAGTGAAGGAAGCTATGCCAACAGAGGTAGGTTCTATACCTCCGCTGATTGAGAAGTTAATAAAGGAATTCGCCGACTTGTTTCCAGATGAGATGCCAAGAGGATTACCGCCAATTAGGGGGATTGAGCATCAAATTGATCTCATTCCAGGTGCTGCTTTGCCTAATAGACCGGCCTACCGGTGTAATCCAGATGAGGCCAAGGAGTTACAACGTCAAGTAAATGAGTTACTGGAGAAAGGCTTTGTGAGAGAGTCAATGAGCCCTTGTTCAGTACCAGCTTTGTTAGTGCCAAAGAAGGATGGAACTATGAGGATGTGCGTAGACAGTCGGGCCATAAACAAAATCACAGTGAAGTATCGGTATCCTATCCCTAGGCTTGATGACATGCTTGAGGAACTACATGGCTCTACAATCTTTTCGAAGATTGATCTCAAGAGCGGGTATCATCAGATTCGAATGAAGGAAGGAGATGAGTGGAAGACAGCTTTCAAGACGAAGCATGGGTTGTATGAATGGATGGTCATGCCATTTGGTTTGTCAAATGCCCCAAGCACCTTCATGCGTTTAATGAATCATGTCTTAAGAAATTTTATTGGAGATTTCGTTGTGGTTTATTTTGATGACATTTTGATTTATAGCAAAGATCAGGAAAAGCATGGAGAGCACCTGAGGAAGGTCTTTGAAGTCTTGCGAAAAGAACAATTAATTGGCAATCTCAAGAAGTGCCAATTCTGCCCAGACCGAGTTATTTTTCTTGGGTTTGTGATTAGTCAGCATGGAGTGGAAGTTGATCCGGAGAAAGTTAAAGCTATCAAGGAATGGCCTATTCCTACAAATATTTCTAAGGTGAGAAGTTTCCATGGATTAGCATCCTTTTATAGAAGATTTGTGCAGAATTTCAGTACTATTCTAGCACCCTTGACTAATTGCATCAAAGGGAGCGATGACTTTAAGTGGAGTGCAGCGGCCCAACGAAGTTTTGAGATCATTAAAGAGAAGTTGTGTTCAACACCAATTCTTGCACTCCCTGATTTCTCTAAAACTTTTGAGATTGAGTGTGATGCATCAGGTATTGGAATTGGAGCAGTTCTTATGCAAGAAAAGCATCCCGTTGCTTATTTCAGTGAAAAGTTGAATGGGGCAACCCTGAACTATTCAACTTATGACAAAGAGTTCTATGCATTGGTCAAAGCTTTACAAAATTGGGAACACTACTTGTTACCCAAGGAGTTTGTTATTCATACTGACCATGAGTCATTGAAATATTTGAAGGGCCAAACCAAGTTAAACAAGCGACATGCTAAATGGGTGGAGCTTCTAAAGGCTTTTCCCTACGTCATCAAATATAAAAAGGGAGCAGCGAATATAGTTGCAGATGCCTTATCTCGAAGGTATGCTTTAATCTCATTAATGAATGTCAAGTTGATGGGATTCGAGTTAATGAAGGGCCAATATGAAGAAGATCCTAATTTTTCTACTATATATTTGGCATGTGAAAAAAGTGCTACTAACGGTTTCTATAAGCATGAGGGATTCTTGTTCAAGGGTTCCAAACTTTGTATTCCCAATTGCTCTGTCAGAGAATTATTGGTAAGAGAAGCTCATGCGGGAGGTTTGGCAGGACACTTTGGTGAAAAGAAGACATTAGAGATGATTAAGGAACACTTCTTTTGGCCAAGGATGATCAAAGATGTGCATCGAGTGGTGGGAAGATGTGCAATTTGCAAGAAAGCAAAAAGCAAGGAGGTTGCACAAGGTTTGTATATGCCATTACCAGTTCCTGATCAACCATGGGTTGATTTGAGTATGAATTTTGTGCTTGGGTTACCAAGAACTCCAAGGGGCAAAGATTCGGTTATGGTGGTGGTAGATCGATTTTCAAAGATGTCCCATTTTATTCCCTGTCACAAAACTGATGATGCTTCTCATATAGCAGATTTGTTCTTACAGGAAATTGTGAGATTACATGGTATTCCAAAGAGCATTGTGTCAGACCGAGATGCCAAATTTCTGAGTTATTTCTGGAAAACATTGTGGAAAAAGCTTGGGACAAGATTACTTTTTAGCACAACTTGTCATCCTCAAACTGATGGGCAAACTGAGGTAGTAAATAGAACACTTTCTTCCTTACTTAGAGCTATTGTTGGTAAGCATATGAAAAATTGGGATGAATGCTTGTCGTTTGTTGAGTTTGCCTATAATAAAAGTGTTCATGGTTCTACTAAATATTCTCCTTTTGAGGTGGTTTATGGGTTTAATCCTATCACCCCACTTGATCTAGTACCGCTACCATTAAGTGACAGATTGTGCATTGATGGAAAGAAAAAGGCTGAAATGGTGAAAGCTCTGCATGAAAATGTGAAGCGACAAATTGAAAAGAAGAATGCCGCTTATGAAAACGCAGCAAACAAGGGAAGGAAGCAAGTTCAGTTCATGCCAGGTGATCTTGTTTGGATTCATCTTCGGAAGGAGAGGTTTCCCAACAAACGGAAGTCAAAACTTATACCCAGGGCAGAAGGTCCATTCAAGATTCTGGAGAAAATAAATGACAATGCTTACAAGGTTGATTTACCAAGAAACTACAATATTTCTGCTACATTCAATGTAAGAGATTTGACGCCATACTTAGATGATAATGAAGACTTGGATTTGAGGACAAATCCTTTTGAACCCGGAGAGAATGATGAGCCTCAAGTTGAACAAGAGGCTAACTTAGGCCAAGGAGCTCCATCTGGGCCAATTACACGTTCTATGGCTAAGAAGATTCAGGCCATGGTTGTCCAACAATTCAAAATGGAATCAGCCCATTTAGGATCCAAGCCCAATTTCTATATGGAGCCCAAGTTCAAGTGGGCCAATTTGATTATGTGCCATAATGAATAAATTATGAAAAGTCAATTATGCATGTGATAAATGCATGAAAGTTGAAATAAGTATTGGTTAAAGTCTAAGTTAGGTGAGCTATATTTCTTTGAAAGTCTGACTCATGGTCAGTATGAATAACAAACTCCTTGGGTAACAAGTAGTGTTCCCAATTTTGTAAAGCTCTGACCAATGCATAGAACTCTTTGTCATAAGTTGAATAGTTCAGGGTTGCCCCATTCAACTTTTCACTGAAATAAGCAACGGGATGCTTTTCTTGCATAAGAACTGCTCCTATTCCAATACTTGATGCATCACATTCAAACTCAAAAGTTTTAGAGAAATCAGGGAGTACAAGAATTGGTGTTGAACACAACTTCTCATTAATGATCTCAAAACTTCATTGGACTGCCGCACTCCACTTAAAGTTACCGCTCCCTTTGATGCAATTAGTCAAGGGTGCTAGAATAGGCCATTCCTTGATAGCTCTAACTTTCTTCGGATCAACTTCAACTCAATGCTGATTAATCACAAACCCAAGAAAAATAACTTGGTCTTGGCAGAATTAACACTTTTTGAGATTGCCAATTAATCGTTCTTTTCGCAATACTTCAAAGACCCTCCTAAGGTGCTCTCCATGCTCTTCCTGATCTTTCTGTAAGACATGATTCATTAAAAGCATGAAGGTGCTTGGGGCATTTGACAAACCAAATGGCATAACCATCCATTCATACAACCCATGCTTTGTCTTAAAGGCTGTCTTCCACTGATCTCCTTCCTTCATTCGAATCTGATGATACCCGCTCCTGAGTTCAATCATCAAAAAAATTGTAGGGCCATGTAGTTTGTCAAGCATGTCATCAAGCCTAGGGATAGGATACCGATAATTCACTGTGATTTTGTTTATGGCCAGGTTGTCTATACACATCCTCATAGTTTCATCCTTCTTTGGCACTAACAAAGCTGGTATTGAATAAGGGCTCATTGATTCTCTTACAAAACCTTTCTCCAATAACTCATTTACTTAACATTGTAACTCCTCGACCTTATTTGGATTACACTGGTAGGCTGGTCTATTGGGCAAAGCAGCACCTAGAATGAGATCAATTTGATGCTCAATTCCCGTAATTAGTGGTAATCCCTTCAGCATCTCATCTGGAAACAAGTTAGCGAATTCCTTTACTAACTTCTCAATCAGCGGAGGTATAGAACCTACCTCTGTTGGCATAGCTTCCTTCACTATTAGCATCAATATTTGAGTAGTTGAATGCAAAGGCCTCTCAACTTCTCCTTTAGTTGCAAATAAATTCTCCTTTTTCTTTCACTAGCTAATCTTGTAGAATTTGTTGAGGACTAAGAGGTGATAGAACAATCTTCGTCTCATCCTTAGTAACATAATAGGTGTTTTTGAACCCATCATGAATGGCTCTACTATCATATTGCCAAGGTCTTCCCAGGAGCAAATGACCGGCATTCATTGATACCACATCACATACAATTTCATCTTTGTACGACTTACCAATAGAAAATGGTACCTGAACTTGTTTAGTGACTTGAATTTCTCCTTGGTCTCTCAACCATTGCAGCTTGTATGGATAAGGGTGCTTTGTGGTCTTCAAGTTTAATTTCTCCACTAATGTTGTTGAAGCAACATTGGTACAGGCTACCTCCATCACCACTTCATTTGGATACTCGATAATGCGCTCGTCATCTCCCTATTCAGTTTCTGTTTCATCTTTACTTTCAATTTCCCCTTGTGCTCCTTGAACAATCATCACTTTTCGATTTGGACATTCAGAAGCAATGTGTCCAAAACTAAGACATTTGAAGCACTTAATTTCTTTGCTCCTCTTTAAGTTCTTTGCATCATTAACCTTGTCCTTTCCTCTAGACGTATCAACAATGTTGTTAGAGCTTGTCTTTTCCTGTCGCCGTTCATTCCACTCTGAGACATCTTTGGGAGTCAAAAAGGTTAAGTTTGTTCCCCTGAAACTAATAGATCGTGAGCTTCCTGGTTTAGTTGCTCCTCTTCTATGTTGTCTTTCTACCTTAACAGCAAATTTAATTACATCCTCAAGTGTTACATAAGGTTGTAATTTTACTGCATTTGCAATTTCCTTATTCAAGCCTCCCACAAACTTTGCAATGGATTGTTCTTGAGGCTCTTGTATCTTACATCGCATCATCAACATTTTAAACTCCATAACATAGTTTTCAACATACCTTGCCCCTTGTCTAAGAGTTTGTAACTGGCTATAGAGCTTCTGCTTGTAATAGTCAGGAACAAAGCGCTTTTGCATGAGTCTCTTCATAAGCTGCCAACTCCTGATCTCTTCTTCACTATCTCTCCTTCGTTGCGCTTTTAAATTCTCCCACCATAGATTTGCATAATCGATAAATTCAAAGGCACCAAGTTTGCATTTTTTAACTTCAGAATAATCGTGTCACTCGAACACCATCTCCACTCGTTGCACCCACTCTAAGTACTCTTCTGGTGAGCTACCTTTGAATGGTGGAATCTTCAATTTAATGTTGTTCCCCAAGTCACGCTACTGTCTCCTTTGTCTATTTGCATCAGCTTCATCTTTTGTGTCCTTTTCACGATCAAAATCAATGGAAGCTTGATGATTACGTCGCTTTGGAGGTTGTTGAACAGTCAATCTTGTGATTGCTTGCTCTAGAAGTTGCTCCTTCATTTCTTGTTGATTTTGTTGTATGTTTATAATCTGAGCTTGTTCCAACGAAAGCCCTCTCGGAACATTGGTAGCATTGTTTTCAGCCATATCTCACTTTAAACACTCTTCTCAAGTGTTTCTCTCTCTACCCACTCTCAACCAGAGCTCTGATACCAAAATGATATGCTTCAAGGAAGTTCAGATTGAAGAATCCCTGAACACAAGTAAATGAAAAGAAGAAAAAATAGAACACCTAGCAATTTTGAATGATAAGTTTGCATGCCATACTCAAGAATATTAGGTTTGATTTGCGACACTCTAGAATAAAAGAGGGAAAGTGATAAGAATCAGGGATAATTTCGCCACTAAATTTAGAAAACTTAGATAAAAAATTCGTATATAAGAGGTTAAGCCAATTTTCAAAGCATTCAAGGTTGTATTTCTCATTGATAACTTTTATATTTATAGCCAAGAACAACCCTCATGGCATAAGTGTAAGATTTATCTAATTCTCATCTAATTTGGAAAAACATGCATAGAAATCCACCTAACATAGACGTCTAATGTAGATTATCTAACTTATCTAACTTAGACTTTCAAAGAAATATAGCTTACCTAACTTAGACTTTAACCAATACTTATTTCAACTTTCATCACATGCATTCATCACATGCATAATTGACTTTTCACAATTTATTCATTATAGCACATTATCAAATTGGCCCACTCAAACTTGAGCTCCATCTAGAAATTGGGCTTGGATCCTAAATGGGCTAATTCCATTTCAAATTGTTGAACAACCATGACCTGAATCATCTTGGCCTAAGTTAGCCTCTTGTTCAACTTGAGGCTCATCAAAGCAAGTCTCTTAAATGAGTAAGCAACTTTATTTTGAAGATAGATCACATGGTCCTAAAGAAAGTGGGTGATAAATTGAATACAAATGCAAAGAATAGCAAAAAGGGCAACTAGAATGATTTTGACTTCTAGCTCCAGGTGGCACTGGTTGTTTGTGCCTGGGGTTGCCATCGGATATACTTATTTTGAAACTGATTAATGAAGACAATCTCTAAGGATCCTTCTAGGTAGGTGATTTAGTCATTGCGCAGCCTCACTTTGTTCATCATCTATTGCCCTATCTTTTGTTTAAGCCGCCTTTTCAGGTTTTCGACTTAACGGGCCCTAAATGTAAAATTTCCTTTCTTTCTTCTTTCCTCTTTTCCATCATTCCCATTTTAAGCAAAGTATTTCTTTACTGCATCAGAGTTAACTAGTTTTCTAAGCTCCCTTCCATCCATATTGTCATGAACCAGTGTACCTTCGGAGAATGCTTGTATCACCACATATGGGCCTTCATACCAAGGTGCCCATTTGCCTTTATTATCCTCCTAATTCAGGAGGATCTTTTCCAGAACCAACTCCCTCGAATTTCTTGGGACGAATCTTTTGATTGAAGGCCCTTACCATCCTTTTTTGGTATAGTTACCCATGACACATATCTACTATTTGCTTTTCTTCAATCATATTCAGCTGCTTGTACCATATCCTTACCCACTCACTCTCCACCAGAGAAGGGATCTCAACTTCAACCGGGGTGACTGCCTCCATACCGTATACTAAAGAGTAAGGAGTTGGCCCTGTGGATGTTCATGCTGTTGTGTGATACTTGTGAAGAGGTATGGGAGCATCTCATGCCAGTCTTTGTAAGTGATAGTCATCTTGCTAATAATCTTTTTAATATTCTTGTTTGCTGCCTTGACTACCCCATTCATCTGTGGCCGGTAAGGTGCAAAGTTATGATGCTTATGATATTAAATTTTTTGCATAATTTCATAATGTTAGTTCCGTTCAGGTTGGGAGCGTTATCAATGATAATCCTTTCTGGTATACCATATCGACATATAATGTTCGGTTTCAGAAATCAGAGGAAGACCATTTGGGTAATATTGGAGAACGAACATGTCTCTATCCATTTTGTGAAGTAATCATGGCTACTAAAATGAATCGGTGTCCATTAGATGCCTTTGGATTGATGGGACCAATCACATCGATTCCCCACATTGAGAATGGCCAAGGTGCCACCAGGTTGGGTAAAGGTTACGGTGGAGCATTGATCCTATTGACATATGTCTAGCACTTATGACATTTCCTAATGTAATCAATGCAGTCTTTCTCCATGGTTAAACAGCAATATCCGCACCTTTGAATTTGTCTAGTCATGGTATGGCCATTAGCATGGGTTCCGCACATCCCCTCATGAATCTCTGTCATTATTCGTGTTTTTGATGCATCCACACATCTGAACATAGTGTTGTCCCATGACCTTTTATACAACACTTCTCCATTAAGGAAGAAACTCATCGCCAATAGACGAATGATTTTTTGATCATTCTCAAACGCCCCCAGCCGGATATTGCTGACTCTAGACACAGTTTTTTATATTATGGAACCACAGTTGATGGCACTTTCTTCCTCCACATTTAGACAGTAAGCTGGGGTGTCTTGAGTCTCAACCTGGATTGGGAGCACGTTGACTCCACAGGGTAGCCAACGTATCAGCAAACTAATTTTTGTCATGGGTCATATGTGTGAAGTTTATCTCCTCAAACCTTGACAGCAATTCCGTTAGGTGCTTTTGGTATGGGTTTTGGTATGGGATCAGTTTGGGATCTTTGGTTTGACATTCCCCCTTTACCTGATAAATTACAAGGGCTGAATCTCCAAACACATCAAGATCTTTGACACCTAACTCTAAGGTGGCTTGCAAGCCATTAACACGAGCCTCATATTCCGCCACGTTATTTGTGCAATCGAAACTGAGCTTGACTACCACTGGATACTGCTTGCCTTTGGGTGATGTTATCACCGCTCCTAATCTGCTGCCGTGTACATTGGCGGCCCCATCAAAATACATTGTCCACCTAACCTGCTTTGGTTCATCTTCCTCCATTGTCAGAATATCCTCATCCGGGAACTGGAAGTCTAACGGTTGATATTCATCCAAGGGATTAGCTGCCAAATGCTAAGATATAATGCTCCCTTTGACTGATTTACTGTTCATATACTTCACATCGTATTCTGAGAGTATCACTTGGCATTTTGAGACTCTTCCTGATGATACATAAGGACTCTCGAAGATGTATTTGATTGGATCCATCCTGAAGATCTGCCATGTGACATGGTAAAGCATGTACTGCCTCAATCTCTTTGTGGTCCACACGAGACCGCAACAGGTCTTCTCAATTAACGGATATCACAACTTGCATTCATTAATTTTTTTTGCTTAGGTAATAAATGGCTTGCTCTTTTCTTCCTGATTTATCATGCTGTCCTAACAAAGCACCCATGGACCCTGATCAGATGTCAAATATAGGATAAGGGACCGCCCTGGTGTAGGTGGCACCAAGACAGGAGGATTCAAGAGGTACTCCTTTATTCTGTCAAATGCCCGCTAACAAGTCTCATTCCATTCTCCTGGTTGGTTCATATGTAATAATTTAAATATCGGTTCACAAGTGGCACTTAAGTTTGCAATGAACCTAACTACGTAATTCAAATGCCCCAAGAACCCTCGGACTTCTGTTTCCATACTAGGAAGTGGCATATCACGAATTGCCTTAATTTTATTAGGGTCTACTTCTATTCCCCTATTACTGACAATGAATCCCAAAAGCTTCCCTGATGTGGCCCAGAATATGCATTTACTAGGATTCAACTGAAGTTTGTACTTTCGCAGTCTTTCAAAGAGCTTTCATAACACTGCCACATGACTCGCCCCTTCAGCTAATTTAGCAACCATGTCATCCACATATACCTCTATTTCTTTATGCATTAAATCATGAAACAAGACTATCATCACACATTGGTAGGTGGCTCCAGCGGTTTTAAGCCCAAAGGGCAGAAGGTTCCCCATTGAGTGATGAATGTGGTTTTTTCTCTATCCTCAGGGTGCATAGGGATTTGATTATAGCCAGAGTACCCATCAATAGAGGAATACCTGAAACTTTTTGCTATATTGTCGACTAAGATGTCAATGTAAGGTAAACGAAAGTCATCTTTTGGGCTGGCCTGGTTTAAGTCCCGATAATCAACGCACATCCTCACTCGCCCATCTTTCTTTGGCACAGGGACTATATTCGCAACCCAGTGGGAGTATTTAGCAACCTCTAGGAAACCAGCATCCCATTGCTTCATTACTTCTTCCGTGATTTTGAGGGACATCTCCAGGGTCATCCTCCTCAACTTCTGTTTCATAGGTAGGCCCCACATTGTACAAGGGTATCTTATGGATAGCAATTTCAGGGTCTATTCCTAGCATATCTTGATAGGACCAACCAAACACGTCCATATATCATCATTATCATCAGTTTCTAAATCATTCATATCTGTGACAACATGAGGCTCATTCAAACAGTGCCCAGGTGCTTCTGCTTTAGACAAGAGTTCTGAGGATTCAAATTCCTCTAGAGAATACGAAAAGGCAAGAATAAATATGAAAAGGCAGGATTCAAACAAGATTTTGGCAAAAAGATTGAAATTGCTGCATTCATTCAATATTCAAAATAAAGTTCAAATTGTTAGCTATTACAAAACTCTTAAAATGATATTCAAAATATTACTCAAATGACATATCATCTGATAACATTTCAGATTCCCAATTGTCAATTGCTTTCCCTAACTCGTTGAGCTGGATCCATGCGGCCTTCGCGTGTTCTCCTTCTACGTCACTCGCCATTATGACTGGGTCGTCTGGGTGTATTATCTTAGCAGAAATAGGAAATGTTTATCGGATGTGGGGTATTTTTGCTTTCCCTCTTGGCTTACGCTCCTTCTGTCATGCCCTGCGAGTCTCCATAGACAACTTGTACCCTAACCCTTGTCGTCCTAGATTTTCAAGCAGCTCAACCAATTCCCCTATGCTCTGCAGCTTCGCACCCAGTCCTTTTTCCTTTTGATATCTGCTATTCATCATGATCTTGGCTACTACTTGATTAACATCCTTGATAGATTCCCCAACTCCCATTGAATTCCCAACTTCTAACATTTTCAGACTCTGGTAGGAGCTGTCTATGACTTGCTCGGCATTTTCAATGTAAGGTACCGTGCTTCAGCTTGCTAATGATCATCTATTTTTCACCTTTTATGGTGATAAGCCTCCTTTTATTAATGTACTTGATCCTTTGATGCATGGTCGATGGGACTGCACCTTCCCAGAAGCATCATATATGCTGTGTCAATGTCCATGACTTGGAACTCGACGGTAAATAGATTTAGACCAATTTCCAAAGGGAGTTCAACCTTTCCAATTACTTCCCTCTTTGTCCCATCAAAGGCTCTCACTACCATGTCATTGTACTTGATGCATGACTTCTCAACCGGTAATTGTCCTAAAGTGGATAAGGGTAAGACATTCTGGACTGACCCTCCATCAATGAGTACTTTAGCAATTACATACCCATAGCATTTCAAAGTAACGTGGAGGGCTTTGGGCTTTCCAGCCAGTGTGGGGTGTATCTCATCTTTAGAAAAGGTGATTAAGGTAGAGTTCTTTACTGCATTTATCATGTTTACCACCTTTTCTGGGGTGATATAAGGACGCACATAGGCTTCATCCAACACACTCTGTAACGCCTTTCAGTGAGCTTCTGAATTCATTGTTAGGGTTAAAATAGAAATTCAGGTTGCTGTTTTTTGCAGTTGATCGACCACATCATACTCATTCAGCTTCATAATTTTCAAGAACTCCTTTATCCCCTCTCGTTCTCCCTTCCTATGGGTCTCTCTGAGGTTTGAGTTTTCCCCTACTTCCAAGTTCAGGTTTGTAATTCCCTCTACGTCCTTAGAATATTTCCGACCACTGCGAGTAATTTCTCCTACAATTTTTGAATGCCCTTTTTCTGTGACAGGCCTTTCTTTTGATGCCTCATTGTCATGAGAGCTTTCTATTTCAACCTGTAATTCTACAATACAGCATGATTTCTTTGATACAGAAATGGAGATGACACATGGATAACAGTGTTGGATTTTTGACGGGTATTGGCATAGGTATGATGAGCAAGGATTCTTTCATTGTATCTTGCGAGGCCCGATGGCTCTGGGCTGGAGCGACCTCCTTAACTACGTAGATTGGCTTATTAACTACTAGGAAGGGGCTCTTGGGCTTCGTGGGGTCAGACGATCCCTTGGTCCTAGTACCATCTTTCTCTGTGACACACGCACTCCCCTCAGTGGGTTCTCGAGTCCCTTCAATGGTTAGAACTCCAAGTGTCATCATTCTCTGTGCTAATTCCTTAAACTACTCATAGTCTTCAATGTTATACCACACTTTTCCTTCATAAAACTCACAGTAACTATTTTGTAACCTTCTAGGCATATCCTGCTCCCGAGTGAAGATATAGTCAGCGTCCATCAAGCTTTCAAATAATTGCCGCATGGTGCATGGTACATCCGTCAAGTTTTTCAAATTGAGCTCTTCCCCGTCTACCATGGACACTTGCTTCCCTTTATTGTGATTTGGCAAGGGGTTGGTGACAATATTAGGGTCGTTACCTGCCTTTATGCCAATATGATTATTATTTAATAATTCCTAAACATGTTTCCTTGCCCCTAACTCCCATATGATATTCGCAAGTAGCATTGGAGTCATACCACTTAGGGAATGGAGGTTGAAATGGCTTAACAAACTTAGGGCCCAAAAGCTTTTTTTGCCACCAAGTCGTGGAAAAGCTCAGATTGACTGACATTGAAGTTGGGTAATGGCCTATTATTGCGAGACTGTTGTGTAGGCCTAAACCCTCTATTTTGGGCTGCCATTTGCTGCGGTCCAAGATGGGATTGTGGCGTTGTCAAGTAACTCATGTGATTACTCACAGCTGGACCTCGCAGCTGGTAAGACATGACTGAGTTTTGACTGTGAAATGGCACTTGAGGATATTGACTATGCATAGGTCATGGGCGTTGGTATGTAGCATAGATGTGACTAACATCCCCTTCCTTCATTTGATTGCTTATAGGTCTCCTGGTTTCCATGAAGGTACCTTCAAACAACCCGTCGTGTACATCAGCGTCTATTCTCTCTCCAACCTAGATAAGGTTGGCATATTTATTCACATGGATCCCCAGCATTATCTTACGATATAGGTGATATGTTTCAAGGAAGTTCAGATTGAACAATCCTTAAACACAAGTAAATAAAAAAAAAAAAAGATAGAACAACTAGTAATCTCAGATGATAAGTTTGCACGCCACACTCAAGAATACTAGATTTGATTCGCCACACTCTAGAGTAGAAGAGAGAGAGTGATAAGAATCGGGGATAAATTCGCCACTAAGTTTAGAAAACTTAGATAAGAAATTCGCATATAAGAGGCTAAGCCAATTTCAGAGCATTCAAGGTTTAATTTCTCATTGATAACTTCCATATTTATAGCCAAGAATAACCCTCATAGCATAAGTCTAAGATTTATCTAATTCTCACATAATTTGGAAAAACATGCATAGAAATTCACCTAACATAGACTTTTCATTTAATGTAGATCACCTAACTTTTCTAACTTAGACTTTCAAAGAAATATAGCTCACCTAACTTAGACTTTAACCAATACTTATTTCAACTTTCATCACATGCATAATTGACTTTTCATAATTTATTCATTATAGCACATGATCAAATTGGCCCACTCAAACTTGGGCTCCAAATAGAAATTGGGCTTGGATCCTAATGGGCTGATTCCATTTTGAATTGTTAGACAACCATGGCCTAAATCTTCTTAGCCATAAAATGTGTAATCGGCCCAGATGGAGCTCCTTGGCCTAAATTAGCCTCTTGTTCAACTTGAGGCTCATCATTCTCTCCGGGTTCAAAAGGATTTGTCCTCAAATCCAAGTCTTCATTATCATCTAAGTATGACGTCAAATCTCTTACATGGAATGTGGCAGAAATATTGTAGTTTCCTGGTAAATCAAGCTTGTAAGCATTGTCATTTATTTGCTCCAGAATCTTGAATGGACCTTCTGCCCTGGGCATAAGTTTTGACTTCCGTTTGTTGGGAAACCTCTCCTTCCGAAGATGAATCCAAACAAGATCACCTATTACAAACTGAACTTGCTTTCTTCCCTTGTTTACTGCGTTTTCATAAGCGGCATTCTTCTTTTCAATCTGCTGCTTCACATTTTCATGTAGAGCTTTCACCATTTCAGCCTTTTTCTTTACATCAATGCACAGTCTGTCACTTAATGGTAGCGGTACAAGATCAAGTGGGGTGATAGGATTAAACCCATAAACCACTTCAAAAGGAGAATATTTAGTAGTATCATGAACACTTCTATTATAGGCAAACTCAACAAATGGCAAGCATTCATCCCAATTTTTCATATGCTTACCAACAATAGCTCTAAATAAGGAAGAAAGTGTTCTATTTACTATCTCAGTTTGCCCATCAGTTTGAGGATGACAAGTTGTGTAGAAAAGTAATCTTGTCCCAAACTTTTTCCACAATGTTTTCCAGAAATAACTCAGAAATTTGGCATCTCGGTCCGACACAATGCTCTTTGGAATACCATGTAATCTCACAATTTCCTGGAAGAACAAATCTGCTATATGAGAAGCATCATCAGTTTTGTGACAGGAAATAAAATGGGACATCTTCGAAAATCGATCTACTACCACCATAACAGAATCTTTGCCACTTGGAGGTCTTGGTAACCCAAGCACAAAATCCATACTCAAATCAACACATGGTTGATTAGGAACTGGAAATGGCATATACAAACCTTGTGCAACCTCCTTGCTTTTTGCTTTCTTGCAAATTGCACATCTTCCCACCACTCGATGCACATCTTTGATCATCCTTGGCCAAAAGAAGTGTTCCTTAATCATCTCTAATGTCTTCTTTTCACTAAAGTGTCCTGTCAAACCTCCCGCATGAGCTTCTCTTACTAATAATTCTCTGACAGGGCAATTGAGAATATAAAGTTTGGAACCTTTGAACAAGAATCCTTCATGCTTATAGAAACTGTTAGTAGCACTTTTTTTACATGCCAAATATATAGTAGAAAAATCAGGATCTACATATTGGCCATTCATTAACTCAAATCCCATCAACTTGACATTCATTAATGAGATTAAAGCATACCTTCGAGATAAGGCATCTGCAACTACATTTGCTGCTCCCTTTTTATATTTAATGACGTAGGGCAAAGCCTCTAGAAACTCCACCCATTTAGCATGTCGCTTGTTTAACTTGGTTTGGCCCTTCAAATATTTCAACGACTCATGGTCGGTATGAATAAAAAACTCCTTGGGTAACAAGTAGTGTTCCCAATTTTGTAAAGCTCTGACCAATGCGTAGAACTCTTTGTCATAAGTTGAATAATTCAGAGTTGCCCCATTCAACTTTTCACTGAAATAAGCAACGGGATGCTTTTCTTGCATAAGAACTGCTCCAATTCCAATACCTAATGCATCACACTCAATCTCAAAAGTTTTAGAGAAATCAGGGAGTGCAAGAATTGGTGTTGAACACAACTTCTCTTTAATAATGTCAAAACTTCGTTGGGCCGCTACACTCCACTTAAAGTCACCGCTCCCTCTGATGCAATTAGTCAAGGGTGTTAGAATAGTACTGAAATTCTGTACAAATCTTCTATAAAAGGATGCTAATCCATGGAAACTTCTCACCTCAGAAATGTTTGTAGGAGGCCATTCCTTGATAGCTTTAACTTTCTCCGGATCAACTTCAATTCCGTGCCGACTAATCACAAACCCAAGAAAAATAACTCGGTCTTGGCAGAATTGGCACTTTTTGAGATTGCCAATTAATTGTTCTTTTCGCAAGACTTCAAAGACCTTCCTCAGGTGCTCTCCATGCTCTTCCTGATCTTTGCTATAAATCAAAATGTCATCAAAATAAACCACAACGAAATCTCCAATAAAATTTCATAAGACATGATTCATTAAAAGCATGAAGGTGCTTGGGGCATTTGACAAACCAAATGGCATGACCATCCATTTGATATGCTTCAAGGAAGTTCAGATTGAACAATCCCTGAACACAAGTAAATAAAAAGAAGAAAAGATAGAACAACTAACAATCTCGAATGATAAGTTTGCACGCCACACTCAAGAATACTAGCTTTGATTCGCCACACTCTAGAATAGAAGAGGGAGAGTGATAAGAATCGGGGATAATTTTGCCACTAAGTTTATGAAACTTAGATAAGAAATTCGCATATAAGAGGCTAAGCCAATTTTCAGAGCATTCAAGGTTGCATTTCTCATTGATAACTTCCATATTTATGGCCAAGAACAACCCTCATGGCATAAGTCCAAGATTTATCTAATTCTCACCTAATTTGGAAAAACATGCATAGAAATTCACCTAACATAGACTTTTCATCTAATGTAGATCACCTAACTTATCTAATTTAGACTTTCAAAGAAATATAGCTCACCTAACTTAGACTTTAACCAATACTTATCACATGCATTCATCACATGCATAATTGACTTTTTATAATTTATTCATTATAACACATGATCAAATTGGCCCACTCAAACTTGGGCTCCATATAGAAATTGGGCTTGGATCCTAAATGAGCTGATTCCATTTTGAATTGTTGGACAACCATGGCCTGAATCTTCTTAGCCATAGAACGTGTAATCGGCCCAGATGGAGCTCCTTGGCCTAAGTTAGCCTCTTGTTCAACTTGAGGCTCATCACCATTCATACAACCCATGCTTCGTCTTGAAGGCTGTCTTCCACTCATTTTCTTCCTTCATTAGAATCTGATGATACCCGCTCTTGAGATCAATCTTCGAAAAGATTGTAGAGCCATGTAGTTCATCAAGCATGTCATCAATCCTAGGGATAAGATACCGATACTTCACTGTGATTTTGTTTATGGCCTGACTGTCTACGCACATCCTCATAGTTCCATCCTTCTTTGGCACTAACAAAGCTGGTACTGAATAAGGGCTTATTGACTCTCTCACAAAGCATTTCTCCAGTAACTCATTTACTTGACATTGTATCTCCTTGGCCTCATCTGGATTACACCGGTAGGCTAGTCTATTAGGCAAAGCAGCACCTGAAATGAGATCAATTTGATGCTCAATATCCCTAATTGGCAGTAATCCTTTTGGCATCTCATCTGGAAACAAGTCAGCGAATTCTTTTTTTAACTTCTCAATCAGCGGAGGTATAGAACCTACCTCTGTTGGCATAGCTTCCTTCACTATTAGCATCAATATTGGATTAGTTGAACACAAAGCTCTCTTAACTTCTCCTTAAGTTGCAAATAAGTTCTCCTTTTTCTTTTGCTTTGCTAGTTGACCTTGTAGAACTTGTTGAGGACTAAGAGGTGCTAGGACAATCTTCGTCCCATCCTTGGTAACAGAATAGGTGTTTTTAAACCCATCATGAATGACTCTACTATCATATTGCTAAGGTCCTCCCAGAAGCAAACGACCAGCATTCATTAGTACCACATCGCATACGACTTCATCTTTGTACGACTTGCCAATAGAAAATGATACCTGAACTTGTTTAGTGACTTGAATTTCTCCCTGGTCGCTCAACCATTACAGTTTGTATGGACGAGGGTGCTTTGTGGTCTTCAAGTTTAATTTTTCCACTAATGTTGTTGAAGCAACATTAGTACAGCTACCTCCATCAATAATGACACCACAAACCTTTCCCCCAATTGTATACCTAGTATGGAATATATTCTCACGTTGATCATCTTCTACCTTAGCTTGTGAGTTTAAAATTCGTCGAACTACAAGTAACTCCCCTTCATCTGGATACTCGATAATGCGCTCGTCATCTTCCTGTTCAGTTTCTGTTTCATCTTCAATTTCAATTTCCCCTTGTGCTCCTTGAACAATCATCACTCTTTGATTTGAACATTCAGAAGCAATGTATCCAAAACCAAGACATTTAAAGCACTTAATTTCTCTGCTCCTCTTTGAGTTCTTTGCATCATTAACCTTGTCCTTTCCTCTAGATGTATCAACAATGTTGTTGGAGCTTGTCTTTTCCTGTCGCCATTCATTCCACTTTGAGACATCTTTGGGAGTCGAAGAGGTTAAGTTTGTTCCCCTGAAACTAATAGATCGTGAGCTTCCTGGTTTAGTTGCTCCTCTTCTACGTTGTCTTTCTACCTTAATAGCAAGCTTGATTACATCCTCAAGTGTTACATAAGGTTGTAATTCCATCGCATCTGCAATTTCCTTATTCAAGCCTCCCAAGAACCGTGCAATAGACTGTTCCTGAGGCTCTTGTATCTCACATCGCATCATCAACATTTCAAACTCCTTAACATAGTCTTCAACACGCATCGCCCCTTGTCTAGGAGTTTGTAACCAGATATAGAGCTCCTGCTTGTAATAGTCAGGAACAAAGCACTTTTGCATGAGTCTCTTTATAAGCCGCCAACTCCTGATCTCTTCTTCACCGTCTCTCTTTCGTTGCGATTTCAAATTCTCCCACCATAGATTTGCATAATCAATAAATTCAAGGGCAGCTAGTTTGTATTTCTTAACTTCAGAATAGTCATGACACTCAAACACCTTCTCCACTCGTTGCACCCACTCTAAGTACTCTTCTGGTGAGCTAGTACCTTTGATGATGGAATCTTCAATTTGATGTTGTTCCCCAAGTCACGCTGTTGCCTCCTTTGTCTATTGCATCTGCTTCATCTTCCATGTCCTCATCACGATCAGAATCAATGGAAGCTCAATGATTACGTCACTGTAGAAGTTGTTGAACAGTCAATCTTGTGATTGCCTGCTTTAGACGAAGCAGTTGCTCCCTCATTTCTTGTTGATTTTGTTGTATGCCCATAATCTGAGCTTGTTTCAACGAAAGCCCTCTTGGAACATTGGTAGCATTGTTTTCAGCCATATCTCACTATAAACGCTCTTCTCAAGTGTTTCTCTTTCTAACTAGAAAGTGTTTCTCTCTCTACCCACTTTCAATCGGAGCTCTGATACCAAATGATATGCTTCAAGGAAGTTCAGATTGAACAATCCTTGAACACAAGTAAATAAAAAAACAAAAAAAAGATAGAACAACTAGCAATCTCGGATGATAAGTTTGCACGCCACACTCTAGAGTAGAAGAGGGAGAGTGATAAGAATCAGGGATAAATTCGCCACTAAGTTTAAAAAACTTAGATAAGAAATTCGCATATAAGAGGCTAAGCCAATTTTCAGGGCATTCAAGGTTTCATTTCTCATTGATAACTTTCATATTTATAGCCAAGAACAACCCTCATGGCATAAGTTTAAGATTTATCTAATTCTCACCTAATTTGGAAAAACATGCATAGAAATTCACCCAACATAGACTTTTCATCTAATGTAGATCACCTAACTTTCCTAACTTAGACTTTCAAAGAAATATAGCTCACCTAACTTAGACTTTAACCAATACTTATTTCAACTTTCATCACATGCATAATTGGCTTTTCATAATTTATTCATTATAGCACATGATCAAATTGGCCCACTCGAACTTGGGCTCCATATAGAAATTGGGCTTGGATCCTAATTGGGCTGATTCCATTTTGAATTGTTGGACAACCATGGCCTGAATTTTCTTAGCCATAGAACGTGTAATCGGCCCAGATGGAGCTCCTTGACCTAAGTTAGCCTCTTGTTCAACTTGAGGCTCATCAACAGGTCCCCCATGGTACGAATAAAATAGGAATATAATTCTGAGTCCAAAAGTGGTGGTTGAACCTTGGCTACCGTAGCTTTCCACCTTTGGGCATATTCTTTAATGGTCTCTATTCCTTTCTTCTCCAACCCTTTTAAGTGCTCTCGTGTAGGAGTCGTATCTAGGTCACACTTGTATTGTCTCATGAACACATCAGTAAGATCTCTCCATTTCTTGTGTCAATCAGGCTCTCGTGGAAGAAGTTTATAAGGAACCTTTCATCCCTAGAAGATACTGACATTTTGGTACAGTATGACTTTAAATGATAGTATGGATCTCCACTACTTGGTGAACTCAGTCACTTTAAATTTTTTAGGGATGGGTACCTCCGGGGCTAAACATAACTCCTCCAATCCGACAGACTTCTAATTAGTCGGCCCTTGTAGAGTTTGCAGTTTGTCCTTAACCTCTGCTATATCTTCTTTCCAATCTTTCTTCTTGTTGTTCTCTTTCACCTTGAGGCTAGTATTGGCGATGGGCTGAGTAAGACTAGTGAACCCGACAGCTAGTTCCCCTCCTGGAAGGTCATAGGTGAAAACGCCCCCTTGGTTCCATCCCTGATACCCCTATCCTTCCGCCCCTGAAGTCGAAGGATTTGGTGGTTGACTTACTGCTGCAGGCCTTTTGTGTTGGTTCTGGTACTCCGGTGGCAGAGGGACTACTTGAAGTTACTCCCTATATTTCAACACTTGTATTAGGGACGCCATGGTTCGCATTAATGGGGTTTGGCGAAATGTTATTTGCAGCCACACTCAAGCTCATATTCTGCAATAGCTTCATCATTTCTAACATTTGAGACTGCATTGTCCTCATTTGATCCTTCAAGACTCCCTCTTCAACTTTTAACCGCTACTCAGCCTTTGATAGGCTGTTTTTGGCAACCATAGCTCTAACACGTGCCCAGGTTAAGTACGTTCTGCTTGATGGCTGAGCTTAGTTAGACGAATTCTTCCCCCCTTGGGCAATATTGGCTTCTTACCTGTTTTGGCAAAAAACAACAAACCTCAATAATAAAACTAGTTACCTAGGTTTCCAATTTGTCAGTACGTCGACTTGGCATAAAAGGTACAAGAATCTCATACCCTTGAATCTTTAAAGGTACATATTGTATCACTCAATGAATCAAAGTTAACAGTTAACACAAGGGACATTTAATGTCCACATGCGCAGGTCTATTTTGCACCACACAATCTATTTCTTCGCATAATTTCTGATATTCCATATATGCAGTAATGAATGTATTTGATAGCTAAAAGAAGAAACTGTGCGTTTTACTAAAAATAGAATATTTGATTACATCACTTGATTTGAAGTTATACATGAAAAGTGAACCAGCCTATGAGTTCACCTTATAAAATACTGAAGTTGCCTCCTTCTTTTACTCATCTAAAATTTCATCAACATTCCTCCATAAGGTTATGACACAAAGTAAGAAATTCAGTTACAGCTGTAGGAGTCTTTATGGGGAAGGTGTGCCCTTTAGCTTGCCTATATGTGTAAGTGAATTCAGGAATAGCATCATTGGCAAACAGAATCACTCTTTTGAAGTGCTCTAGCCACATTTCTTTCTCGATCACTTGCTCTTCATGGCGAGCCTCCCACAAGCGAGCCTTTTCTGCTTGATGGTTGAGGTGTTCAATTAAGTTTTGTACTGCAATCGCATTATCACTCTTAACACTGGTCACTTTCCTTGTCTTTTCTTCCAGCTGTTTGACGAGCATATCGATTTCTCGTTGGAGATCATTAGGATACTTGAATTCTTCCACCTGCCTCATCATGGTATCCTTTTCTTTGACAGCCTTTAACAATCAAGTCTGATAATTGAGGGCCTTCTTATTGCTTTCTTCAGCCTGTCTTTGAATTCTCCTTATGATGTCTTTTAACTTGTCATTTTCCTCCTTTAATCTTTTCAGCTCGATATTCATCTCTAACTCCTTTATCCTTTTCGCTCTCTCGTCTTCTCGTGACTTGGCTAAGCTTTCCAAGTGTCTTTTGCTTAATTCCTCCAGATTTTGCAGCTCAGCCATTTTACATTCAATTACTTGGCTAGACATTCATTAACTTCCTATAGGTCATTACTTAATAAGGGGTTGTGAGGTCCCAGGGGTGGAAAGGGTCCACCAGTCCTTTCTTTGAACCAAGCCTCGTATTTTTTCGTAGTTGCCATGACGCGCTTTCCTAACTCGAACCTCCCCTTGTACACTACATGGCTCCATGCATCTTTTATCATAAGGATCATTTTCTCCTTCAGCGGATCATTGTAGTAGAAATTGATTCTTTGCACAGCCTCTTCAGACGGGATCTCCTGTTCGTATGCAAATTGGCAATGTGCGACCGCAGGTTCATAATTAATGCATCTTCGGGCACACATAAGGGGGACGTTAGGGGAATTTCTGCAACAGTAAATGATATCCGCGCTTTACCACCAAGAGAGCTTCCACCAAATGGTGCTATCTTCAAGTTCTTCTATCTTTTTAATCTACTTATCATGGTTCATCTTTGCTTGTAGTGGAACTGATCCTTCGCAACGTGGATAATCTCGGATCAGGTGATGGGTGGTGTCAAATCTCATACCGAGTTGTATTCCCTGCCATAAATATGATTAACCCACTATATATTCAACAGCGGAAAAAAACACTTCAACTTTCCTTTCTTTTCTCTATGGCAAAAATTTAATGTCAAAAACGTTTCCGCTGGAAGCACTGGTACTGGACACTTACTGCTGCTAGATCAATTACTCCTACTGCCGATGGGAATAATACCAACCCATATATTGCCTATGCAAGTGCTCTTCTAAAAACAATCCAATTCCCCTTCTCAGCTAAAACTTCCAACCTTTTCTCTAAATATTTCTTAGATAAACCTTTTGTTGTGCCAGAGTAGCATAACTATACTTGTGTAAGTTCTTCCCCTAGAATCGGGACTATAACGTGCTTTGAAGGGAGATGCCCATGGTACAAGTCGATGAGGGGTCTTTGGTAACAGGCATTTTCATCAATCCCCTGTATTCTTCCAACGTGAGAGCAAGCTAGAAAGATGGAAGCGTGAAGCATCTCAATGAATCGTCCCAATGTTGGGTTAAAGCTACAAGCGCATCAGGCTGAATAGGGACTGATAACAAATCCAAGATGTCTCCATAATCTTTTTGAAAATGCCAGAGCTGCTCCCCTCTGAGTTTCCCACTCATAATGATTAAACTCTCAACTGATTCAGCTAATACGTTCACTTTAAATCTCTTCCCAATTGAGGCTATTCCTGTTGGGCTTGTGTCTTGAGCTTGTGTGGTGTCTGATGAGTCCCTCATATTTTTATGCCAATCAATGAAAATGACAATTTGCTGTAACAAGTCCATTGGTTAGAAACAAAATGGAAATGAGCACATAACTTATTTAATCAATAGATTATTTGACACTTTATTCACTATTAATCACCAAAAGCTTTATTGATCCATTGGGAATAACAGATATAGCTCTCAACCCAAGGATAAGTAGATCCTCACGTGGGCGAAGCTTAAATAAGTAATCCAGATAATCTATTGATATATTATTTTCACAAAAATTACTTGTTTTCAAAGGTTCCCAGCTCCATTGATGCACCATTAGGCCCACCTTCCTGCACGGATGAAGCTTTCAATTTTAGCTCATTTCGTTTGGCTAATAACGCATCGAATGGAAATGTTGTGACAATTAAAGCTAAATTTTTTTTTTTTTAGAAAACACGTAATCATGCCATGAATGATGTGACAACATGCAAAATGTGAGTGAAATATGCTCCTTTGGTGTCCTAACTCGGATCAACCCTGAGGGAATGTTACCCTAAAGATGACAGGTTCTAGCAAAGTTATCTATTGGGTTCAGTATATTAATGTGCATAGTTCTGAGGGTAGGTCAACATCTCAGAGAATTACTGGTTCCCAAATTATCCCCACTCAAAAGAGTCAGAATCTAACAACATGAATTAGACTAAAAGATGACGGAATCTCACTCCAGTCAAATCCATATAACAAGGTACAACCTGAGCGAGGTCTTCACGGTAGTCTCTGGAAGCAAAAAGGTTCACAAGAAAACTAATATAAACGTCTACTAACCTAAGGCAAACAAGGACCCGGGTATAGAGCCCAAAAGGTGTGTGAGGTAAGATGTAAAGTGTTTAGTATATGAGGAGAGCATACAAACCTTTGAACCTATAATCTACCCTAACCCTCATCTGTCAAACAAATAGCTTTCAAGAGAATCCAATAACTTACAATACATATAGGGATCGTCTACCCTAAGGTTTTATTTATTACGCATGTTATCTATCTTAGCACATGTATTACAAATGAACAAATAAAACTATATGGAAAGTGAGAAACTTTAAGCATGTTATACAGCTAGAAGGGGTATATGTATTTACACCAATAAAGAGGAATGACAAATACATAGGAACATATGGGCACATCATACAACCACATGAGAGCAATAAACACAAAAGCAAATAAAAAAAATTAAAATAATAAACAACTAAAACAAATAAAACACAACAAGGGTAATCAAACATTAGAAGGCCATATCATTTCCACTAACTGGTTAAACTGGCTTGACTCACAGAGTTCGTAGTGGAGTCGCCAAATTATCGTAACCAACCTTTTGGCGAGAAGGAATAAAAAAGTGGTTTAAATTGATTCCTAAAGTGAATCTTGAAAATCAATTTATTTGGAGTTGCCACCAAATTTTTTAACGAAAAACTTTGGAAAACCAATTTAAAACAAAAAGAAAAAGGCAACATGGTCTGCACAACCAGAAATGGATCCAGAAGTCTATTTGAGTATGGAAAATGTGTTAGGCACCTCACGACACCCGTCCACAAGGACGGTTACCTTAAACTAGTCAATTGAAATAGAATATGGCTTTAAATTTATCTCAATTATCCTTTGATTGGCATAGATTCATGTTAAACAAAGAAGACAGAAACAACAATAATGAAAGCAAACAAATAGATATTTACAAAGAGCGGACTTAACCTATGATGAAAGCTTAGGGCCTACGTACCCCGTGGTAGGGATCAAAGTCCACGTAGTTTAACCAAAAAGACATGTCTATTGGTTGATGATTTGTAAATTTTGTGACGAGAACAGGAGAGTTTAAATTAAACAGATTTTTGCAAACAAAACAGAATTGAGATTTGGTTTGTGTGTTTTAATTTACGACAACCTGATTAATCTAGCTCTCTTGATTTCTTCATTTTTTTTCCTTTTAATTTTTTTTGTTTAATTTTGTATTTCAAATCTTTATTTTGAAACATAAACGAAATGATTATAGGATGAGATTTTTTTAGGATTTATGGGAATTTTTTTATTTTTAATTGAAATGTAATTATAATGAAGGAATGTTTTGAATTTTTAAATTCATGGATTTTCAAAACTGGAACTTATCATTGAAATTAGGACAAAAATAAATACATTTTTCAGATTTTTGAATTTATGTATTTTTGAATTATTTTTTTCATTTATTTTTGGATTTTTAAAATTAGAATTTATTGTTGAAATTGGAACAAAATTATAACGGAAAGCCATTTTTCGGAATTTTTGAATTTATATATTTTTTGGGTTTTTGGATTTTTCTAATTTTGAAAGTGAGATTATGATTAACATGACTTTTAATTAATTTATACATACATATATATATATATATATTAGAATTTATTTGAAATTTAAAGTAAAACTAAAATAAAAAACATTCTTAGGATTTTTAATTATATATTAAGTAGGACAAATATACATACACACACACACACATATATAGATATATATGTATATATAGAAATATAATGAAATACATAATAAATAAAATAAGAATAAAAATAAATAAATCAATCAGAAAAAGAAAAGCATTGAAAACGAAACAAAAGACCCCACGTCTCAACACGAATGCCACTCTTCCATGCATTTTCATGCTTCTTAAATTAACGTCTCTTGTTATATATATATATATATATATATATATATATATATATATAATAAAATAATAAATAAATAAACAAAGCCAAAAAAAAAAAGGGAAGAAAAAGGCAAACATATATGAACTGAGACGAGATGCTAAAACTGACATGCTTGCATGAGATCACTCACCTGCTTCAACTCAGCTGGCTCTCCTCCCCAATGGTTCTCCTCCTCCGGCAGTCCTCCTTGGTCCTCCTTCGATGCTTGGTGCGTCACCATCAACTCTCTCTCTCCTCCTCCCTTTCTTTCTTCTTCTACCTCTCTCTTCCTTTCTATTTGCTCAGCTCACCTTTGGTCAAGAAATGCAGAGCAGAGAATCACTCCTACCCTTCCCCTCCTCTTCTTCTCCTTCTCTTTCTTTCTCTCTCCTCGGCCCGTCACACAACAACTCCAGCAACGCTTCTCGGTTCCTTCTTTTAGTTTTTCCTTGGTCTGTTTCTTCCTCCGTTGTTCACCCCTGTTGTCCAAGCCAGAGCCAACACGTCCTGCTTCTCCTTTTCTTCTTCTCCTTGTCTTTCTCTCTCTCTCTCTCTCTCTCTCTCTCTCTCTTCGGCCTGTCACGCAGCAACTCCAGCAATGCTCCTTGGTTCAAAGCATTCTCGGTCTCGGTCTGTAGCTCCGTCGTTCTAGCTCCTCCCTTCTCTCTTTTGCTCCACTCTTCCTGGTTTGCTTTCTCTCCCCAACTTCAGAATGTTCTCATCAGTTCCTTTTCATTTCGGTTTGCTCTCTTTTAACTTCCCTCCAGCCACTTTCTCTCCCCTGGCACTGTCACACTTCTCCCCTTTTCAGTAGCACATCCCACCATCTTTGCCGTATCTCTCGTGCCTTTTGTACCTTGTGCCTTGTCTCCTGTGGGTGTGTGTGAGATGGTATGTGAGAGCTTGAATCTTTATTTTAATTTTAATTGGGTGACTTTTCTCTCTTTTTTGTATTTGGATCAATTCAAAAATTTTGACTCTATTTATTTTTCTTTTTGCAAGATAATTATCATGTCTTAACTTCAAATATTTATTTCGAATTTTTTTCTCTTTTAATATTTTTGGTTTTGCATTTGGTTTATCCCATTTAAATTCTATATTTTGCTTTTTGCATTTTTGTTTTTAATTTTTTAATTTTATTTATTATTGTTACTATTATTATTATTATTATTGTTGTTGTTGTTGTTGTTGTTGTTGTTATTATTATTATTATTATTATTATTATTATTATTATTATTGTTATTATTATTATTTGAGGTGGGGTGTTCACACTTGGTTTTGGACACATTGCTTCAGAATGTCCAAATCAAAGAGTGATGATTGTTCGATGAGTACAAGGAGAAATTGAAAGTGAAAATAAAACATAAACTGAGCAGGAAGATGACGAGCACACTGTAGAGGATCAGATGAAGGGGAGTTACTTGTAGTTTGACGAATTTTGAACTCATAAGCTATGCTAGGTGTACAATTGGTTGAAAGGTTTGTAGTATCAATATTGATGGAGGTAGCTGTACTAATGTTTCTTTAAGAGCATTAGTAAAGAAATTAAACTTGAAAACCATAGAGCATCCTCTTTCGTACAAGCTGCAATGGTTGAGTAGCTAAGGAAAAATTCAAGTCACTGAACAAGTTTAGCTACCAATGAATGGTCATTTGCTAACCAGTCCTATAACAAGAGCTTGAGCTAAAGAAATTTCAAGAAGTCATCCAAGGCTTAATAGGCCATCTACATGTGAAGGAGATACAGTTGGAAGAGTTAGGTTTAGAGAAGGAAACCCAAGTCATCAATATTATTCAAGTCCAACCAGATGAAGGCCAAATTATATTGGGTTAAGCTATCTTGTTATTTGTTGTTGTAATAAGTGTCTTGGATATTATTTAGATAGTTTTGGAACTGATATATGTTTTGTTACATGTTAGGCTTTTGTTTTGGATGTTTTTGTAGATTTTGGGTCTCTGAAACTCATTTTACTAAAGGCTAAAGGGAGACATCCGAAATTAGAGTTTCTTAAGATGACAATCCTTATATCCTTATAAAAAGGATTGTAGCTTTTGCTTGAGGGGACTTGGGCATCAAAATATACAATTGGTGAGAAATCTCTCTGCCTTGGCTCTCTCTTGGGCTCCCTGGTGATTACAAGTGTTCTTGTAATTTCCAATCCTCAATGAATTGGTTTTTAGTTCCTTATATAGCTACAGGGTCAATTGCTATTTTTTTTTACTTTTTTTAATTCTCTGTTAGTGACTCAAGTTGATTCCAAAGTATTAGTATCGAGTCTCACGACATTGTTTGTTGGGTTTGTATCAACTGTCTGGAGGCAAATTTTTTATTTTCATAGTTTGAGGGGCTGAATATTAATTTTTGATAATCCAGGGGCAAAATTGGGATTTCTAGTGGTCCAATGGCAAAATAGTTATTTTTGATGGTTCAATGCAAAATTGTAATTTTTGTTGGCTTTTCGGCAGTTCGTGGGCAAAATTGTAATTTTTACAATATAGGGGCAAAATCGTAATTTCCAATGGTCTGGGTAGTTTCTGATGGTCTAGGGGCAAAATTCGTAATTTTTGGCAGTTTGAGGGCAAAATTGTAATACTTGATAGTTTGTGGGAAAATTGTGATTTCTGACAATGCAAGGGCAAAAATATAATTTCCCACAGTATGGCCCCAAATGGTAATTTCTGAAGATCCAGGGGCAAAACGATAATTTCTAGCGATCCGGGAGCAAAATCACAACTACCTATTTTATAATAATCCCACCCCTTAAAATATCTATTATCATTCTGTTAGTAATAGTGTATTTTAATAAATAACTTCTGTTTAGGTTTATAATAATCTCTCCTCACTTTACACCATTTTCATTATATATATATATATATATATATTATACTAATATTCACACATCAACCACTAATGAGTATAACTTGATTAATAAATATGTAGACAATTCTCCTAAATAGCCAGTATAAATAAAAGGGTATTATTTTAAGTTCGGAGTATATTTATAAAATTTTAATCTATTATAACAGATATATAACAACAGAATCTATTGCGGAATTTAAATTAAAGAACTGATTGTTTAATGAGAAAAGTATAAAGAGTGGAGATTTAACTCATAAATATTCTAGGTCATATTTATTCATATTTGAACCATATAGCAATTACTAAATTTTAAAGTTAACTTATTTACCCATAAAAACATTTGAATTTAGGAGATACAACCATTTACAATTTAAGTACTACTTTAACTTTTGTAATATGATAATGAAAATTAACCTATATTAGTAAATTATCAAATTTTACTAATTCAATATTATATTCTGTTGACATAAATTTTTAATACCATTATTCACAAAATATATTACTGTAATATTAATTTTATAGTAACTTAAAATACCTTAATTTCTAATAAATATTTGTTACATTAGAATAAACCTTTTAATAATTAGTCGGTTACATAATATTTACTAAATTAATGATGATCAATTAAAGAATATTAGTAAAATAAGTTATATCATTTATACAGTAATTTTGTAAATATTTTATACCATTATTAGTAATATATCTATATATCTTTTTACAATATAGGGATATTATTAATATTTACTAATATCAAGGAAATTTTAGAAAATTAAATATTATATTCAATATAAAATTTATATACTTTCTTTGAAAGCTACAAATATTAGAAAAATAGTGATATAACGTATAAACATTCTATTGATCAAAATTACTAAATATTCACAAAATATTAAATATTAAGTTTTAGAATAATAGAGGTCCATGGCGCGTATTTTGAGCCCAACGTACTTATTACTAATATTAATATTATTATTGTTATTATTATTATTATTATTACAATTTCTATTACAATTACTATTATTATTATTATTATTATTATTGTTATTGTTATTGTTCTTATTATTACTATTATTATTATTATTATTGTTGTTGTTGTTGTTGTTGTTGTTACTATTATTATTATTATTGTTGTTGTTGTTGTTGTTGTTGTTGTTGTTGTTGTTATTATTATTATTATTATTCTTATTATTATTATTATTATTTGTGCTTAAAGCTTGGCTAACTTCAAAGCATTTGAAGTGTACAAAGTGCATAGTGGTCCATGATACTTATTCAGAGCTTAACAAACTTATTATTAATGTTAATATTACTATTTTTATTATTATTACTATTATTATTTTATTATTATTATAATTACTACAATTATTATTATTATTACTATTACTGTTATTATTATTGTTATCAATATCATTACTACTTTTATTATTATTATTATCATTACTATTATGACTATTATTATCGTTATTATATATTATTAGTATTATAGTTATCATTATTATTAATCTTACTATATTTGAAGTGTTTAGAAGTACGTAATGCTCTATGGTGCTTATTCGGAGCCCATTGTGCTTAGTGGTCCATGATGCTTATTTGGAGCTCAAGGTACCTATTATGAATTTTAATATTAATATTATTACTATTATTGATACCATTATGATTATTATTATAACTACATTTGAAGTGTAAATTTAAGATGGGGTAGCGCTCCATGGCACTTAATCGGAGCCCATGGCTCTAAAAGCTTCAAATTCGCCAACTTTAGTGTATTTGAATTGTTCAAAGTGCATAGTGGTTGAAGGCGCGTATTTGGAGCCCAATGTACTTGTTACAAATATTAATATTGTTATTATTTTTATTATTACTATTATTATTATTACTATAATTGTCATTATTATTATTATTACAACAACATTTGAAGTGTTTAATAGGACGTAACGCGCCACCGGAGCTAAGTTTAAAGCATTTAAAGTGTTCGAAACCCCTTGTGGTCCATGATGTTCCTAAGGAGCCCAACATACCTATTATTATTATTATTATTATTTCTATTATTACTACTATTATTATTGTCATCATTATTATTTTGATTATTAATATTATTATGATTACTGTTATTATTATTGCTATTGTTATTATCATTACTAATAATAATAATAATATTATTATTATTATTACTATTACCACTACTATTACTATTACAACATTTGAAGTGTTTAAAATGACTTATTGCTCCACAGCACTTGCTTGGTGCCCATTATGCATCAAATTCAATAATTTTGAAGCATTTGAAGTTCATAGCCTAACGTGCTTACTATTACTTATGTGAGCACAGATGACAAGAGGCATGATGACTTAAATTTTTCTCTGAATCCAATTATAAGACTGAGAGCTAAGAAGTTAAAGAAATCACTGCAAATTTACATAAGAAAATTCCTAAAAAATGCATAAGAAAATCACTTTAATGGCTTGAGCTTGGAAAAGAAAACACAAGTGATTAAAAAAATAGGTTATTGTGCAAATAGTAAAAAAATAAATTTTGGAAAAAACACATTTTTGACTTGTTAGCCGTCGTTTATATGTAGTTACTATACAATGACTAAAATTATATTTTTATCTTGACAATATATTTTCTTTTCATTTTAGTCCTTGTTAAAATTATATTTCTACCTTAAATATTATTTTTTCTTTCAATTGGTCCTTGTGCAATAATTCCTCTACCACACTTTCTTTTTAATTTTTTTGTTTTATAAAAAGTTAAAACTTAATTTTATCCATGACAATATTATTTTTTCTTACTTTAGTCCCTAAAAATTATAATTTAGACCCTAAATATTTTTATCCTTTTATTTTAGTCCTTAAAATTTTATTTTAATTCTATTTTCTTAGCACATTAAATTCTTACAAGCCAACTAATAATTATATGTTACTCTGCCAAAATTAATTTTCACTTAATTGGGCCTTGTTTATATATTTTAAATTATCTAAATATATATATTTTAACTAGCATAGATTTAAAACTTCTAGGATGTTATATTTCACCCCCTAAATAAAATTTTGTCCTTAAAATTTAGACATGCCTCAAGCAAATAATTGTGGGTAGCTTATTCAGATGATGATAGATTCTCCCATACCACTTTCACCAGAGGGATTATTTTGTTCCATAGCTATTTTAATCTTCCTATCTATGATCCTATCCATTGTCAAAACAAAACAAAAAAATTGTCTTGCAATGTAATATTTTCATATTCAATGATATAAGGGTCCGGTTGAAACTTTTTCAATTGGGAAACATGGAAGACATTAGCTATTTGGGATGGTTAGGAGGTGGGCTAGACAGTAGGCCATAGATCCAATTTTGATTAGAATTTCAAATGGACCAAGATATTTGGGATTGAGTTTTCTTGTTTTTATTAATCGACTAACCCTCGTGATTGGAGACACTTTAAAAAACACATGGTCTTCTACATTAAATTCCAATGGCCTCATTCTCTTATTTACATAACTTTTTTGTTTGCTCTGAGCTATAACTAATCTCTCTTTGATGGATTTAATTTGCCTTGAGGTTTGGCCAACTATCTCCGATCCTATCAAACTTCTCTCTCCAAGCTTTACCCAACAAAGGGGTGACTAATGAGCCTCAAGTTGAATAAGAGGCTAACTTAGGCTAAGGAGCTCCAGCTGGGCCGATTTCACATTCTATGGTTAAGAATATTTAGGTTATGGTTGTCCAGCAACTCAAAATACAATCAGACCATTTAGGATCCAAGCCATTGACTTCTATATGAAGCCTAAGTTTGAGTGGGGCAATTTGATCATGTGCTATAATGAATAAATTGTGAAAAGTCAATCAGGCATATGATAAAAGTTGAAATAAGTATTGGTTAAAGTCTAAGTTAGGTGAGTTATATTTCTTTGAAAGTCTAAGTTAGATAAATTAGGTGAGCTAAATTAGAAGAAAAGTCTATATTAATTGTATTTCTATGTATGTTTTTTCAAATTAAGTGAGAATTAGATGAATTTTAGACTTATATCATGAGGGTTGTTCTTAGCTATAAATATAGAAGTTATGAATGAGAAATGCAACATTGAATACTCTACAAATTGGCTTAGCCTCTTATATGGGAATTTCTCATTTAAGTTCTTCTAAACTTAGTGGCGAAATTATTTCTGATTCTTATCACTCTCCCTCTTCTATTTTAGAGTGTGGCGAATCAAACCTTATATTCTTGAGTGTGACATGCAAACTTATCATTTGAGATTGCTAGTTGTTCTATCTTTTCCTTTTTATTTATTTGTGTTTTGAGATTGTTTAATTTGAACTTCCTTAAAGCATATCAGTGACCTACCTTTTCTCCCATAAAAGACTTCAAATGCGGCCATGTTGTGCATAAAACTTCAAATTTATTAACTTCAAAGCACTTCAAAGTGGACAGTTGTCCGTGGTGGTTATTCAGATCCCAATGTACTTATTATTAATATTAGTATTACTATTATTAATATTATTACTATTATCGTTGTTAATGCTTTTATTCTTATAAATATTATTATTCTCACTATTATTTTTATTATTATTATTGTTAGTATTATAATTATTATTATTACTATTAATACTACATTTGATGTGTTTAAAAGTGTGTAATGCTCTATAACACTTTTTGAAGCGCATTGTGTTGAGAGGTTGAAATTTGCTAAGTTCCATTTGAAGTGTTCCAAAAACGTAGCGGTCCATGACACTTATTTGGAGTCCAACCTACTTATTATTATTATTATTATTATTATTATTATTATTATCATTATTATTATAGTTGCTAATATTTTTACTATTGTTGTTATTATTATTATTATTATTATTATTAATGCTATTACCACCACATTTGAAGTGTTTAATATAGCCCTTTCATGAAGCCCACGTCGGCCAATTGATCTTAAAAGCTTTAAATTCGCTCATCTTTAAGCATTTGGAGTGTTCAAAGAGAGTAGTGATCCATGGCGTGTATTTGGAGCCCAACATACTTATTGTTGATATTAATATCGTTATTATTATTATTATTATTATTATTACTATTATTATTTTTATTGTTATTATTATTATTACTGTTATTATTATTATTCTTATTATTATTATTGTTGTTATTATTACTACTATTATTGTTACTGTATTTGAAGTGTTTAAAAGTGCTTAACACCCTATGACGCTTGTTCAAAGCCCATTGTGTGTAAAGCTTCATAATCGCTAACTTCCAAGCAATTGAAGTCTTCAATGTGCGTAGTGGTCCATTGTGCTTATTCGAAGCCAACATTCTTATTATTATTATTACTATTATTAATATTATGATTATTATTACATTTAAAGTGTTTAATATGGCGTGGCATTCCATATCGCTTATTCAGAGACATTGAGCAGAGCTTAAAAATTTGCTAACTTCAAAGCATTTCAAGTGATCAAAGTGAGTAGTAGTCCATGGCGCCTATTTCGAGCCCGACGTACTTATTAATAATATTAATATTATTATTATAATTATTATTGTTGGAACTATTATTATTATATTATTATTATTATTATTATTACTATATTTGAAGTTTTTAAAAGTGAACACTCCACGTTGCAAGTTCGGTGCCTGTTGTACTTAAAGCATTTGAGGTGTTTAAAGTGTGTAGTGGTCCACAACACATATTCGGAGCCTAACGTACTTATTATTAATGTGAATTTTATTATTGTTATTATTATTACTATGATTACTACTAGTTTTATAATTATTGTTATTATCATTATTATATTTTTTATTATTATTAAATTTATTATTATTATTTTTATTACTATTATTATTATTATTACTGATGTTATTATTATTACTACTATTTTTATTCTAAATATTATTATAATTGTTACTATTTTTAGTAATTTTATTATTATTATTATTATTATTACATTTGATGTCATTAAAATGGTGTAGTCTTTCATAACGCTTATTTAGAGCCCAATATGTTTAAAGCTTCAAATTCGCTAACATCAAAGCATTTGAAGTTATTAATAATAATATTATTAAGATTATTCAGTGCCCAACATATTTATTATTAATATTGAAACAAATATTATTATTATTATTGTAACTGTTATTGTTATTATTACTGTTATATTGTCATTAATACTTTTATTATAATTATTATTGTTATTATGACTATTATTATTGTTATTATTATTACTACTACTAATAACAATATTAATATTATTATTGTTATTATATACATTAGTAGTAGTACTATTATTGTAATTATAATTATTATTACTTTTATTACTATTATTATTACTATATTTGAAGTGTATAATATGGAATAGCGCTTTAGAATGCTTGTTTGGAGCCCATTATGATTAAAGACTCAAATTCGCTAACTACAAAGCATTTGAAGTATTATAGTGTGTAGTAATATATGACAGTTATTTGAAGCCCAACGTACTTATTATTAATATTAATATTATTAAGATTATTATTATTATTATTGTTATTGTTGTTGTTGTTATTATTATTGTTATTTATATTATTATTATTATTATTACTGTTACTAATAGTATCACTATTGTTATGATTATTATTTTTTATTTTTATTATTGCTTTTCTTATAATTATTATTACAGTTATAATTATCATTATTCTTACTATTATATAATAATTACTATTATTATTATTATTATTATTATTATTAATTTTATCACTACATTTGGCATGTTTAGAAGTGCGTAACGCTCCACGGTACTTGTGCGAGCCCATTGTGCTAAAATTCATCGACTTCAAAGCATTTGTAAAGTTCATAACGCGTAGTGGTCCATGGCGCTTTTCCGGAGCCCAACGTACTAATTTTTAATAATAATAATAAAATTATTATTATTACTGTTATTGTTCCTATTATATTATTTTTATTGTTATTACTATTTTTATTAATATTATTAATATTTTTATTACTGTTTTTAATATTGTTATTATTATTATTACTACTATCGCTATTAATATAACTATTATTATAATAATAATAATAATAATAATAATAATAATAATTATATTATTATTATTATTATTATTATTATAACTATTAGTATCATCAATATTATTATTATTATAATAATTATGATTATTATTAATACTATTAAGATTATTATTGCTATTATAATTACTATTATTATTATTATTGCTATTACTGTTACTTCTACTATTATTACTATTATTATTATTGTTATTATTATTTTTATTATTATTACTACATTTGATGTGTTTAATATGGCGTAAAACTCCAAAGCGTTTATTCAGAGCTCATTCTACTTAGAGCTTTAAATTCACTAACTTCAAAGTATTTTAAGTGTTTATAATGCGTAGTAGTCCATAGCAGTTATTTAAAGCACAATGTACTTATTGTTAATATTATTATTATTATTATGTAGCGGACGTGCGGAACACCATATTAAACACTTCAAATGTGGTAATAAAACTAATAATAATAGTACAAGTAATAAGTACGTTGGCTTCAAAAAAGTGCCATTGACCACCATGCATTTTGAACACTACAAATGCATTGAAGTTGTCGAATTTGAAGCTTCAAGTACAACAGGCTCCGAACAAGTGCCATAGATCACTGTGCACATTAGTAAATAATAATAATAATAATAGAATTAATTATAAAAATAATAATAAGTTCATTGTTATTGTTACTACTACTATTATTATTATTATTATTATCTATTATTATTATTGTTACTATTTTTATTACTATTATTATTATTATCACTATTATTATTATTATTATTACATTTGAATTATTTAAAATGGCTTAATTCTTCGTAGCGCTTATTAAGAGCCCACTATGCTTAAAGATTCAAATTCACTAAAATCAAAGCATTCAAAGTGTTCATAGTCCAAAGTGGGCCATGACGCGTATTCGGAACTCAGCATACTTATTATTAATAATAAAATAATCTTATTATTATAATTATAATTACTATTATTTTTATTGTTATTGGTATTATTACTATTATATAGTCATTAATACTATTATTATAATTATTATTGTTATTATTATTATTATTTTTACAACTATTACTACTATTATCACTATTATTATTATCATTATTGTTATTATTATTATTATTGATCTTAAAGCATCAAATTCACTAACTTCAAGGCATTTGAAATGTTCAACACGGGTTGTGGTCCATGGTGCTCATTCGGAGCCCAATGTACTTATTATTATTAATATTATTATTACTATTATTATTATTATATTTGAAGTGTTTAAAATTGCACAGTACTCCACAATGCTTACTCAGTGCCCATTGTTCTTAAAGCTTCAAATTCGATAACTTTAAAGAATTTGAAGTATTCAAAGTGTGTAGTAGTTCATAGCACTTATTTGGAGTCCAACGTACTTATTATTAATATTAATATTATTAATATTATTATAATTATTGTTACTATTATTTTATTGTCATTATTATTGTTGTTGTTATCATAATTATAATATTGCTATTATTATGATTATTATTGTCATTATTTTTGTTATTTTTATTACAATTAGTAATATTAATATTAATATTATTATTGTTTTTATTACTATTATTAATAATATTATTACTACACTACTACAGTATTATTATTATTATTATTATTATTATTATTATTATTATTATTATTATTATTATTATTATTATTATTATTATTATTATTATTATTATTATTATTATTATTATTATTATTATTATTATTATTATTATTATTATTATTATTATTATTATTATTATTATTATTATTATTATTATTATTATTATTATTATTATTATTATTATTATTATTATTATTATTATTATTATTATTATTATTATTATTATTATTATTATTATTATTATTATTATTATTATTATTATTATTATTATTATTATTATTATTATTATTATTATTATTATTATTATTATTATTATTATTATTATTATTATTATTATTATTATTATTATTATTATTATTATTATTATTATTATTATTATTATTATTATTATTATTATTATTATTATTATTATTATTATTATTATTATTATTATTATTATTATTATTATTATTATTATTATTATTATTATTATTATTATTATTATTATTATTATTATTATTATTATTATTATTATTATTATTATTATTATTATTATTATTATTATTATTATTATTATTATTATTATTATTATTATTATTATTATTATTATTATTATTATTATTATTATTATTATTATTATTATTATTATTATTATTATTATTATTATTATTATTATTATTATTATTATTATTATTATTATTATTATTATTATTATTATTATTATTATTATTATTATTATTATTATTATTATTATTATTATTATTATTATTATTATTATTATTATTATTATTATTATTATTATTATTATTATTATTATTATTATTATTATTATTATTATTATTATTATTATTATTATTATTATTATTATTATTATTATTATTATTATTATTATTATTATTATTATTATTATTATTATTATTATTATTATTATTATTATTATTATTATTATTATTATTATTATTATTATTATTATTATTATTATTATTATTATTATTATTATTATTATTATTATTATTATTATTATTATTATTATTATTATTATTATTATTATTATTATTATTATTATTATTATTATTATTATTATTATTATTATTATTATTATTATTATTATTATTATTATTATTATTATTATTATTATTATTATTATTATTATTATTATTATTATTATTATTATTATTATTATTATTATTATTATTATTATTATTATTATTATTATTATTATTATTATTATTATTATTATTATTATTATTATTATTATTATTATTATTATTATTATTATTATTATTATTATTATTATTATTATTATTATTATTATTATTATTATTATTATTATTATTATTATTATTATTATTATTATTATTATTATTATTATTATTATTATTATTATTATTATTATTATTATTATTATTATTATTATTATTATTATTATTATTATTATTATTATTATTATTATTATTATTATTATTATTATTATTATTATTATTATTATTATTATTATTATTATTATTATTATTATTATTATTATTATTATTATTATTATTATTATTATTATTATTATTATTATTATTATTATTATTATTATTATTATTATTATTATTATTATTATTATTATTATTATTATTATTATTATTATTATTATTATTATTATTATTATTATTATTATTATTATTATTATTATTATTATTATTATTATTATTATTATTATTATTATTATTATTATTATTATTATTATTATTATTATTATTATTATTATTATTATTATTATTATTATTATTATTATTATTATTATTATTATTATTATTATTATTATTATTATTATTATTATTATTATTATTATTATTATTATTATTATTATTATTATTATTATTATTATTATTATTATTATTATTATTATTATTATTATTATTATTATTATTATTATTATTATTATTATTATTATTATTATTATTATTATTATTATTATTATTATTATTATTATTATTATTATTATTATTATTATTATTATTATTATTATTATTATTATTATTATTATTATTATTATTATTATTATTATTATTATTATTATTATTATTATTATTATTATTATTATTATTATTATTATTATTATTATTATTATTATTATTATTATTATTATTATTATTATTATTATTATTATTATTATTATTATTATTATTATTATTATTATTATTATTATTATTATTATTATTATTATTATTATTATTATTATTATTATTATTATTATTATTATTATTATTATTATTATTATTATTATTATTATTATTATTATTATTATTATTATTATTATTATTATTATTATTATTATTATTATTATTATTATTATTATTATTATTATTATTATTATTATTATTATTATTATTATTATTATTATTATTATTATTATTATTATTATTATTATTATTATTATTATTATTATTATTATTATTATTATTATTATTATTATTATTATTATTATTATTATTATTATTATTATTATTACTACGACATTTGAAGATTTTAAAATGACATAGTGATCCATAGTGCTTACTCGGTGCCCGTTGTGCCAAAAGCATCAATTTGCTAACTTCAAACCAATCAGATCGATATTTTTATGAATATTAATTTTCATATTAATATTATTATAGTTATTATTGTTCTTATTACTATCATTAATATTAATAGTATCATTATTATTATTATTATTATTATTATTATTATTATTATTATTATTATTATCACTGTTATTATTATTACTATTACAATTACTTTCATTATTATTATTATTAACTATTTCATTTTTATTATTGTTATTACTACATTTCAAGTGTATGAAAGTGCATAACGCTTCACCGCACTTGTTTGTAGCCCGTTGTGCTTAAAGCATCAAATACGCTAACTTCAATGCATTTGAAGTGTTGCAAAGGAGACCATGACGCTTATTCAGAGTCCAATATACTAATTATTAATATTAATATTAATATAATTATTATAATTATAATTACTATAATTATAACTTTTATTGTAACTTATTACTATTACATTGTTATTAGTACTATTATTATTATTATTATTATTATTATTATTATCATTATTATTATTATTACTACTACTACTTCTACTACTACTATCACTATTAATATTATTATTGTTATCATAATAATAATAATTATTACTGTATTATTATTATTATTATTTCTATATTTGGTGTGTTTAATATGGCGTAGTGCTTGAGAGCCCTTATTCGGAGGTCATTGTACTTAAGGCTCCAAATTCGCTAACTTTAAAGTATTTCAAGTGTTTATAATGCATAGTAGTCCATGTCGGTTATTCAGAACCTAACGTACTTATTATTAATATTAATATTTTAAATATTTTTACTATTATTATTTTGATTATCAACATTATAATATCTACTACTATTATCACTATTATTATTATTATTATTATTATTGCTGTTTTATTATTATCATTATAATTGTTATTATTATTATTATTATTATTATTATTATTATTAAATCTACATGTGCGTGTTCAAAGCCCATGGTGCTTAAAGCTTCAAATTCTCTAACTTCGAAGAACTTGATGACATTTTGATTTACAATAAGAGCTTAGATAAATATAGCCTGCATGTTAGAGCCATTTTGGATGTGCTTAGGAAGAAGAAATTATATGCAAATATTAAGAAATGCATTTTTCGGGTCGATAAAGTTACATTCTTAAATTTTGTTGTGAATTTGAAAGAAGTTGAGGTTGACTTTGAAAAGGTGAAGGCTATCCACGAATGACCAACACCTAAGTCCGTTAGTGAGGTTAGGAGTTTCCATGGTTTGGCAAGTTTCTACAATTGCCTCCCGACTAAATGAAATTGTTAAAAAGGGTGTTGGATTTAAATGGGAAAAGGAACAAGAAGATGCTTATTTTACACTTTGAAAAACAAATTATGTTCTGCACCTGTTTTACATCTACCTAATTTTTCTAAAACCTTTGAGATAGAATGTCATGCTTCTAGGATTGGTATAGGGGCTGTTTTGATATACGAAAACTAACCCATCGCATACTTATGTGAAAAGTTGAGTGGACCGGCTTTGAATTACTTGAACAAGCAAGGAAAATTGAGCAAGAGGCGTGCAAAATGCGCAGAATATCTGGAAACATTTCCCTGCGTAATAAAAAACAAGCAAGGGAAGGACAATGTGGTTGTTGATGCACTTTCAAGAAGGTATGCTTTGGTATCCATGCCTAGTAGCTCTAAGCTACTTGGATTTGAGCATTTGAAAGAATTGTATTACAATGATGCTGATTTTGGTAATGTGTATCAAGTTTTCGAACATGCTACATTTAACAAGTTCTATAGGCAAGAGGGATTTCTTTAAAAATAAACAACTGAATTCCTACATATTCAATTACTACATATTCAATTAGAGAATTGCTTATGAGGGAATCATATAGTGGTGGGGTAATGGGACATTTTGGTGTTCAAAAGACTTTAGACATGGTTACTGAATATTTTTATTGGCAAAATATTAGAAAAGATGTCGAAAGGGTTTGTATACACCTTTGCTTGTTCTTATTGAATCTTAGACAGACATATCAATGGATTTTGTTTTGGGGTAGGACTAAAAAGGGTGGAGACAACATATTTTTTGTAGTTGATATAGTTAGTAAACCGACTCATTTTATTGCTAGCCATAAAATAGATGATACAATAAACATTGCTGAACTTTTTCTACATGGAAGTATTTAGATTTCATGGTGTGCCAAGAACCATAGTTTTAGATAAGGATGCTAAGTACATTTTTGGAAAGTCTTATGGGGCTTACTATGCTTTTATTCTTCACTGTGTGCCACCCCTAAACTGATGACCAAATTAAAGTGGTAAATAGGAACTTAGAAACAATGTGGCTTGCCATTGTAGGAAAGAATTTAAAAACATGAAAACTGCAAAGCACTCTCATTCGTACAAGCTGAAATGGTTGTATGACCAAATAGAAATTCAAGTCACTAAGCAAGTTTAGGTTCCATTTTCTATTGGCAAGTCTTACAAAGATGAAGTAGTATGTGATGTGGTTCCAATGAATGCTGATCATTTGCTTCTGAGAAGACCTTTACAATAATATAATAGTAGAGTCGTGAATGATGGGTTCAAAAATACCGATTCTGTTACCAAGGATGGGAAAAAGATTATGTTAGCACCTCTTAGTCCTCATTAAGTTCTAAAAGATCAGCTAGCAAAGAAGGAAAAGAAAATGAGAACTTATTTGCAACTTAAGGTGAAGTTGAGAGAGCTTAGCACCTCTTAGTCCTCATTAAGTTCTATACCTCTGTTGATTGAGAAGTTAGTAAAAGAATTTACTGATATTTTTCCATATGAGATGCCAAAGGGATTACTGCCAATTAGAGGAATTGAGCATCAAATTGATCTCATTCCAGGTTCTGCTTTGCCTAATAATATATCGGCCTACTGGTGTAATCTAGATGAGGCCAAGGAGTTACAACGTCAAGTTACTGAAAAAAAAACTTTGTGAGAGAGTCAATGAGCCCTTGTTTAGTACCAGCTTTGTTAGTGCCAAAGATGGATGAAACTATGAGGATGTGCATAGACAATCGGGCCATAAACAAAATCATAGTGATGTATCGGTATCCTATCCCTATGCTTGATGACATGCTTGACGAGCTACATGGATCTACAATCTTTTCGAAGATTGATCTCAGGAGCAGGCATCGTCAGACTCAAATGAAGGAAGGGGATGTGTGGAAACAGCTTTCAAGACAAAGCATGGGTTGTATGAATGATGGTTATGCTGATTGGTTTGTCAAATGCCCCAAGCACCTTCATGCGTTTAATGAATCATGTCCTACGGAATTTTGTTAGACATTTTGTTGTGATTTATTTTGATGACATTTTGATTTGGCAAGGATTAGGAAGAAAATGAAGAGCACTTGAAGAGGGTATTTGAAGTTCTGCGAAAAGAAAAATTAATTCACAATATCAAAAAGTGCCAATTTTGCCAAGACTGAGTTGTTTTTCTTAGGTTTGTGATTAGTTGGTATGGATTCATTTTAGGAATGAGAAGTTTCCCAACAAAAGGATGTGAAAACTGATGTCCAGGGTAGCAGGTCCATTCAAGATTTTGGATAAAATAAATAATAATGCTTACAAGGTTAATTTACCAAGAGATTACAATATTTATGCCACATTCAAAGTAAGAGATATGATGCCATACTTAGATTATAATGAAGACTTGGATTTGAAGTCAAATCCTTTTGAACCCAAGGAGAATGATGAGCCTCAAGTTGAACATGAGGTTGACTTGGGCCAAGGAGATCCATCTAGACCAATTACCCATTCTATGGCTAAAAAGACTCAGGCCATGGTTGTCTTGCAACTCAAAATGGAATCGTACCATTTAGAGTCCAAATTGAACTTCTATATGGAGCCCAAGTTTAAGTGAGGCAATTTGATTATGTGCTATAATGAATAAATTGTGTGAAAAGTCAATCATGGTTGTAATGAAAGTTAGAATAAATATTGGTTAAAGTCTAAGTTAGGTGAGCTATATTTCCTTGATATTCTAAGTTAGATAAGTTAGGTAAGCTACATTAGATTAAATGTTTATGTTAGATGTATTTCTAGGTATGTTTTTCCAAATTAGGTAAGAATTAGACAAATCTTAGACTTATACCATGAGGGTTGTTCTTGTCTATAAATGCAAAACTTATCAATGAAAAAAGCAATGTTGAGTGCTTTAAAAATTGGCTTAGCCTCTTTTATGTGATTTTCTTATCTAAGCTTTCTAAACCTAGTGGCAAAATTTTCCCTAATTTTTATCACTATCCCTCTTCTATTATAGAGTGTGACGAATCAACTTGAGCCACCATCAGAGAATTAAATAAAAAAAAAAACAGAGATTGACCCATGTAGCTGTAAGGATCTAGAAACCAATTTGATAGAGGATTGGAGATTGTAAGAACACTTACAATTAATCACCAGGGAGCCTAAGAGAGAGCAAAGAAGGAAAGATTTCTCATCAATTGTATATTCTAATCCAAAAGTCCCCTCAAGCAGAAGCTACAACCCTTTATATAAGGATTGTCATTCTAAGAAACCCTAATTTCGGATGCCCCCCTTGGGCCTTCAGTAAAATGAGTCTCAAAGACCCAAAATCTACTAAAACATCCAAAACAAAAGCCTAACATGTAACCAAACATATATCAGATCCAAAACTATCTAAATAAGATCCAAGAGACTTACTACAACAACAAATAACACAATAGCTTAATCCAAAGTAATTGGGCCATCATCTAGTTGGACTTGAATAAGATTGATGACTTGGGTTTCCTTCTCTAAACCCAACTCTTCCAACTTGATTGCCACTCTTTGGAAAATCTTTCCTTTCTAAAATGGATCCATACTTGATCCACAAGTTGGAAGGAAACTTGTTTTCTCCCCTTTTTTTGCATGAATTGCAGTCTTTTTCTCCCCCTATTTGCATGAATTGGAATCTTTTCATTTTTCTCCAAGATGTTTCTGCGTGCTTCTTTGTGTATTTTTTTTTTAAACCAACTCTGCTTTGTGCTGATCATCCAAACTTGAAATCTCATTCACAGGTAAAAGCAATAATTCGAAAGGAGTTAATGGGTTAAAGCCATATACAATTTTAAATGGAGAACATTTAGTTGAAGAATGCATACATCTATTATATGAAAATTCAATAAATGGTAAACATTCTTCCCATGACTTTAAATTCTTCTTAAGAACTGCTCACAACATGGTTCCTAATGTGTGGTTGACAACTTCGGTCAGACTATCTGTTTGTGGTTGACATGTGGCAGAGAACAATAACTGAGTGCCCAACTTACCCCACGGCACTTGCCTGACGTGACTCAAGAATCTCATGTCTCGGTCACTAATAATGCCTTTTGGAATTTCATGAAGGCACATCATCTCCTTAAATTAAAAATTTGCTACATTTGTTGAATTGTCTGGCCCATTCTTGGTCTGAGGTAAGCCCAAAACAGAATCTATAGAAATGTCTACCTAGGATTGAGTAGGAACAGGCAGAGGAATATACAATCCATGTGGTTTCACTCTAGATTTAACTTTCAAGTAAGTGATGCATGTTGAACAAATATCCTAGGCAATTCACGTATGGAACATCTAAGAATGCAAAGTTTATTTTCCCTAAATAGAAATCCATCATTCATGAAAACTTTATCGAATGTTCCTTTCTCACAAGCAGAATACACAGATCCAAAATCTAATTCATTTGCATAAAAGCTCCTTAATGTGTTCAAATCCTAGAATTTTAGCAACAAGAGAAGCAAGCAATGTATACCTGCAAGATAATGCATCTACCATTGTATTCTCTTTACCTTGCTTGTAGTGTATCACATATGGAAATTGCTTAATAAATTCCATCCACCTTGCATGCCTACGATTCAGTTTGTCTTGACTTTTAATGTGCCCCAATGATTGGTGATCTATGTGGATCACAAACTCCTTAGACCATAGGTAGTGTTGCCATGTTTGTAATTCCCCCTCCAAGGCATACAACTCTTTGTCATAGGTGGAATAATTCAAGGCAGCTCTGCTAAGCTTTTCACGAAAATAATCAATTGGTTGCCTATTTTGCATCAACGCGTCACCTATACCAATAATAGCAGAAGCATCATATTCAACTTCAAAAGTTTTTAAGAAATCTGGTAAGAGCAATTAGGGTGCAAAACTTAGCTTTTCTTTCAATGTATGAAATGCTCTTTCTTGTGTCTCCTCCCACTTAAATTGTTTATTTTTCTTAGTTTCTTTTGTCAGAGGATCAGTGAGTGTACTGAAGTTTTTGACAAACCATGAAAGCTTCTCACCTCAATAGGTGATCTAGGTGTAGGCCATTCTTTGATAGCCTTCACTTTTCTCTTCATCCACTGCAATACCCTGCTACTAACAATATATCCAAGAAATAGAACTTGATCTAGAGAAAAATAACATTTTTTAAGGTTAGCATATAATTTCTTATGTCATAAAACCTCAAGTACATTCCTTAAATGTTCAATATGCTCATCTAAATGCTTGCTGTATAACAAAATATCATCAAAGTACACTACAACAAATCGACCAATGAGAGCTCGCAAAACGTAATTCATGAGTCTCATAAATGTACAGGGTCATTGGTTAATCTGAAAGGCATGACTAACCATTCAAATAGACCATATTTAGTCTTGAATGCAGTTTTCCACTCATCCCCCCCTTTTTATGTGAATTTGACAATATCCACTTTTCAAATCAATCTTGGAAAAGATGGTGGAACCATGCAACTCATCCAACATGTCATCTAATTTAGGAATAGGATATCGATATTTTACCGTTATCTTGTTGATAGATGGGCAATCAACACACATTCTCCATGTTCCATCCTTTTTTGGGACAAGTAGCATTGGAACAGCACACGGACACATGCTTTCTTGAACATGTCCCTTTGAAAGCATTTCTTCATTTTTTTTGTTGCAATTCCTTAGTCTCTTTAGGGCTACTTCGATAAGCTGGTCAGTTCGGAATTTTAACTCCTAGAATGAAGTCAATTTGATATTCTATTTCCCTTATTGGAGGAAGACTTGGAGGTATCTCTTCCAAAAAGGCATCCTTGTAATCCTTCAAAAGAGACTTAGCAGCAGAAGGCAGAGAATGATCAAGATTAGAGTTAAAGAAATTGGCTTCCTTCTGCACCATTAGTATTATTTAATTAGCATAAATCCCACTCTTCAGGAAGTCATCCAGTTGGAAGAGTTGGACTTAGAAAAGAAAACCCAAGTTATCAAGATTATTCAAGTCCAACCAGATGAAGACCAAATTACTTTGGGTTAAGCAATCTTGTTATTTGTTGTTGTAATAAGTGTCTTTTTATTTAGATAGATTTGGACTTGATATATATTTGGTTACATGTTAGGCTTTTTTGTTTTGGTTGCTTTAATAGATTTTCAGGCTCTGAGACTCATTTACTGAAGGCCCAAGGGGGACATCCGAAATTTAGGTTTCTTAGGATGAGAATCCTTATATAAAGGGTTTTAGCTTCTGCTGGAACAAAAAAAAAAAAAAAAAAAAAATCTTTGGGGCATCAGAATACAATTGGTGAGAAATCTCTCCTTGGCTCTCTCTTGGGGCTCTCTGGTGATTACAAGGGTTCTTGCAATCTCCAACCCTCTATGAAATTGGTTGCTAGCTCCTTATAGTTACAGGGTCAAACTCTTTTCTTTTGGTTTGTTTCAATTCTCTGTTGGGGATTCATGTTGATTCCAAATTATTGATATCAGGTTTCACGACATTGTTCGTTGGGGTTTGTATCACCTTCCATCCTTGCTAACTGTATATCGATTCTTATATCCATGCGTCTATCAAATTGCCAAGGCCTTTGATGTGGAACCCCAAGATTATGAAGAACCTGAAGTTCCTAGAACATACATTGTGGGAAGAACATGAAATGGAATGAACCTCCAACTTATTGAACTCCCAAATGACATATGCAAATGGGTTACAAATAATAGGTCTATTTGAAACAAGAATAAATTCACTTCAATATCACCTTGCAAAGAATTAATTCTTGTTCCAATAGAAGAAGACAAGCTATCTTCTCCAAACAAAAACTCTGGCCAAGCCGAGAATGAAACTAAAAATGTTTTTTTTAATAGAATGAAACTTGATGCCTTCCTTGGGCCCTCAATAAGTTGGGTCAAATGAGGCCAATAGAAACTTCAGACAACGAAAATAGAAGCCCAAGACATACCTATATACATCCTAGGCTCAAATTAGTTACAATGAGGTCCAAAATATTTATTTCAATAACAACAATTCTGAATGACATAACCCAAACGAATTGGCCTTCCATTTGGGCTGAACATGACTCAAATAAATGAATTGGGGTTCCTTCTCTAGGCGCAAGCTGTCCAAGTAATTTTCTTTTGCATTTTCTAAAAACTTTCCCACATAAATTTATAGTGATTCTTTGAATTTCTTGGCTCTCAGTCTTGTAATTGGGTCCAGAGGAAAATTCAGATCGTTATTCAAGTTACCACACCTCTTGTCGTCTGTGCTCACATCATTCCCTTCTTCCTAAAAAAGATTTGACCTCAAATTTGAATCAAAATAAATGGAGAAAGATCTGAAACATTTAAAGTGACACTCATATTGTACTCACTTGGTAAGTCTATTTTGTAAGTATTGTTATTGATCATTTCCAGTACTTGATAAGGTCCATCACCCCTTGCATTAAGTTTTGATTTTCTTTGTTGTGGAAACCTCTCCTTGCGCAAGTGCACCCAAACCCAATCGGCTTACATGCTTTTTCGTGCATTGCTTTAACCATTTCAACCTTATTCTTTCCATCTAGGTTAGCAATTTCACTTGATTGCAAAGGCATCAAATCCAATGCAGTTGATGGATTAAAACCATACACAATTTCAAACGGTGAAAAATCTGTGGAAGAATATATAGCTCTTACTTACCACTTTAGTTTGACCATAAGTCTGTGGGTGGCATGCAATGGAGAATAAAAGGTTACCTAACTTTCCCCACACGACTTTCCAAAAATGACTATGGAACTTAATATCCTTATTAGAAACTATGGTTCTTGGCACACCATGTAGTCTAATTACTTCCCTGAAGAAAAGGTTAGCAATATTTGTTGCATCATCTGTTTTATGGCAAGCAATAATGATGAGCCTCAAGTTGAACAAGAGGCTAACTTAGGCCAAGGAGCTCCATCTGGGCCGATTACACGTTCTATGGCTAAGAAGATTCAGGCCATGGTTGTCCAACAATTCAAAATGGAATCAGCCCATTTAGGATCCAAGCCCAATTTCTATATGGAGCCCAAGTTCAAGTGGGCCAATTTGATCATAATGAATAAATTATGAAAAGTCAATTATGCATGTGATGAATGCATGTGATAAGTATTGGTTAAAGTCTAAGTTAGGTGAGCTATATTTCTTTGAAAGTCTAAGTTAGATAAGTTAGGTGATCTACATTAGATGAAAAGTCTATGTTAGGTGAATTTCTATGCATGTTTTTCCAAATTAGGTGAGAATTAGATAAATCTTGGACTTATGCCATGAGGGTTGTTCTTGGCTATAAATATGGAAGTTATCAATGAGAAATGCAACCTTGAATGCTCTGAAAATTGGCTTAGCCTCTTATATTCGAATTTCTTATCTAAGTTTCATAAACTTAGTGGCGAAATTATCCCCGATTCTTATCACTCTCCCTCTTCTATTCTAGAGTGTGGCGAATCAAAGCTAGTATTCTTGAGTGTGGCGTGCAAACTTATCATTCGAGATTGTTAGTTGTTCTATCTTTTCTTCTTTTATTTACTTGTGTTCAGGAATTGTTCAATTTGAACTTCCTTGAAGCATATCATTTGGTATCAGAGCTCCGGTTGAGAGTGGGTAGAGAGAGAAACACTTTCTGGTTAGAAAGAGAAACACTTGAGAAGAGCGTTTATAGTGAGATATGGCTGAAAACAATGCTACCAATGTTCCAAGAGGACTTTCGTTGGAACAAGCTCAGATTATGGGCATACAACAAAATCAACAAGAAATGAGGGAGCAACTGCTTCGTCTAGAGCAGGCAATCACAAGATTAACTGTTCAACAACCTCCACAGCGACGTAATCATCGAGCTTCCATTGATTCTGATCGTGATGAGGACACGGAAGATGAAGCTGATGCAAATAGACAAAGGAGGCAGCAGCGTGACTTGGGGAACAACATCAAATTGAAGATTCCACCATTCAAAGGTACTAGCTCACCAGAAGAGTACTTAGAATGGGTGCAACGAGTGGAGAAGGTGTTCGAGTGTCACGACTATTCTGAAGTTAAGAAATGCAAACTAGCTGCCCTTGAATTTATTGATTATGCAAATCTATGGTGGGAGAATTTGAAATCGCAACGAAGGAGAGACGGTGAAGAAGAGATCAGGAGTTGGCGGCTTATGAAAAGACTCATGCAAAAGCGCTTTGTTCCTGACTATTACAAGCAGGAGCTCTATATCCGGTTACAAACTCTTAGACAAGGGGCGATGTGTGTTGAAGACTATGTTAAGGAGTTTGAAATGTTGATGATGCGATGTGAGATACAAGAGCCTCAGGAACAGTCTATTGCACGGTTCTTGGGAGGCTTGAATAAAGAAATTGCAGATGCGGTGGAATTACAACCTTATGTAACACTTGAGGATGTAATTAAGCTTGCTGTTAAGATAGAAAGACAACGTAGAAGAGGAGTAACTAAACCAGGAAGCTCACGATCTATTAGTTTCAGGGGAACAAATTTAACCTCTTCGACTCCTAAAGATGTCTCAAAGTGGAATGAACGGCGACAGGAAAAGACAAGCTCCAACAACATTGTTGATACTTCTAGAGGAAAAGACAAGGTTAACGATGCAAAGAACTCAAAGAGGAGCAGAGATATTAAGTGCTTCAAATGTCTTGGTTTTGGACATATTGCTTCTGAATGTCCAAATCGAAGAGTGATGATTGTTCGAGGAACACAAGGGGAAATTGAAAGTGAAGATGAAACAGAAATTGAACAGGAAGATGACGAACGCATTATCGAGTATCCAGATGAAGGGGAGTTACTTGTAGTTCGACGAATTTTGAACTCACAAGCTAAGGTAGAAGATGATCAACGTGAGAACATATTCCATACTAGGTGTACAATTGGGGGAAAGGTTTGTGGTGTCATTATTGATGGAGGTAGCTGTACTAATGTTGCTTCAACAACATTAGTGGAGAAATTAGACTTGAAGACCACAAAGCACCCTCGTCCATACAAACTGCAATGGTTGAGTGACCAAGGAGAAATTCAAGTCACTAAACAAGTTCAGGTACCATTTTCTATTGGCAACTCATACAAAGATGAAGTCGTATGTGATGTGGTACCAATGAATGCCGGCCATTTGCTTCTGGGAAGACCTTGGCAATATGATAGTAGAGCCATTCATGATGGGTTCAAAAACACCTATTCTGTTACCAAGGATGGGATGAAGATTGTCCTAGCACCTCTTAGTCCTCAACAAGTTCTACAAGATCAACTAGCAAAGAAAAAGAAAAAAGAGAACTTATTTGCAACTAAAGGAGAAGTTAAGAGAGCTTTGCATTCAACTAATCCTATATTGATGCTAATAGTGAAGGAAGCTATGCCAACAGAGGTAGGTTCTATACCTCCGCTGATTGAGAAGTTAATAAAGGAATTCGCCGACTTGTTTCCAGATGAGATGCCAAGAGGTTTACCACCAATTAGGGGGATTGAGCATCAAATTGATCTCATTCCAGGTGCTGCTTTGCCTAATAGACCGGCCTACCGGTGTAATCCAGATGAGGCCAAGGAGTTACAACGTCAAGTAAATGAGTTACTGGAGAAAGGCTTTGTGAGAGAGTCAATGAGTCCTTGTTCAGTACCAGCTTTGTTAGTGCCAAAGAAGGATGGAACTATGAGGATGTGCGTAGACAGTCGGGCCATAAACAAAATCACAGTCAAGTTGAACAAGAGGCTAACTTAGGCCAAGGAGCTCCATCTGGGCCGATTACACGTTCTATGGCTAAGAAGATTCAGGCCATGGTTGTCCAACAATTCAAAATGGAATCAGCCCATTTAGGATCCAAGCCCAATTTCTATATGGAGCCCAAGTTCAAGTGGGCCAATTTGATCATAATGAATAAATTATGAAAAGTCAATTATGCATGTGATGAATGCATGTGATAAGTATTGGTTAAAGTCTAAGTTAGGTGAGCTATATTTCTTTGAAAGTCTAAGTTAGATAAGTTAGGTGATCTACATTAGATGAAAAGTCTATGTTAGGTGAATTTCTATGCATGTTTTTCCAAATTAGGTGAGAATTAGATAAATCTTGGACTTATGCCATGAGGGTTGTTCTTGGCTATAAATATGGAAGTTATCAATGAGAAATGCAACCTTGAATGCTCTGAAAATTGGCTTAGCCTCTTATATTCGAATTTCTTATCTAAGTTTCATAAACTTAGTGGCGAAATTATCCCCGATTCTTATCACTCTCCCTCTTCTATTCTAGAGTGTGGCGAATCAAAGCTAGTATTCTTGAGTGTGGCGTGCAAACTTATCATTCGAGATTGTTAGTTGTTCTATCTTTTCTTCTTTTATTTACTTGTGTTCAGGAATTGTTCAATTTGAACTTCCTTGAAGCATATCAAATAAAAAGAGCCATTTTACTGAATCTATCAACTACCACAAATATGTTGTCTCTACCTCTTCCAGTTCTAGGTAGTTCCAAAACAAAATCCTTTGATATGTCAGTCCAAGGTTCAGTAGGAATAGGCAAAGCTATATACAAACCATGTAACTTAGACTTAGATTTAACTTGTTTGCATGTGATACACTTGGCATAAACTCTTCCAACATCTTTTCCCATGTTTGGTGAATAAAAATATTCAGTAAGCATGTCTAAAGTCTTTTGAACACCAAAATGTCCCATCAACCCACCACCATGCGATTCCCTTACAAGCAATTCTCTAGTAGAACACATAGAATGAATAGTTGTTTATTTTTATAGAGAAATCCCTCATGCCTATAGAACTTGTTAAATGCAGCATGTTTGCATGCTTGATACATATCATCAAAATCAGAATAATTGCAATAATTCTTTCAAATGCTCAAATCCAAGCAGCTTAGAGCTAAGCATAGAAATCAAAGCATACCTTCTTGAAAGTGTATCGGCAACCATATTATCCTTTCCTTGCTTATATTTTATCACGTAGGGAAATGTTTCTAGATATTCCACCCATTTTGCATGCCTCTTACTCAACTTTCCTTGCCCCTTCAAGTATTTTTGTAATTGGTGATCACTGTGGATGACAAATTCTTTAGACATCAAATAATGTTTCGAAACTCCAGGAGCCTTCAACAAGGCATAAAATTCTTTATGATAAGTGGAGTATGATTCAGAGTCGATCCACTTAACTTTTTACTGAAATATGCAATGGGTTGATTTTCTTGCATCAAAATAGCCCTTATACTAATTCCAGAAGCATCAGATTCAATCTCAATGGTTTTACAAAAATCAAGCAGATGTAAAACTTGTGCGGAACATAATTTGTTCTTCAAAGTGTTAAATACATCTTCTTGTTCTTTCTTCCATTTAAATACAACACTTCTTTTAACAATTTCATTTAATGGGGCAACAATAGTGAAAAAATTACAAATAAATCGCATATAGAAACTTGCCAAACCTTGGAACTCCTAACCTCACTAACAGACTTAGGTTTGGCCATTCATGGATAGCCTTTACCTTTTCAAAGTCAACCTCAACTCCTTTTGAACTCACTACCAAACCTAAAAATATAACTTTATTCACACAAGCGCATTTTTTAAGATTTGCATATAGTTTCTCCATCCTAGGCACATCCAAAATGGTCTTCACATGCAGGGTATGATCATCTAAGTACTTGCTATTGATCAAAATGTCATCAAAGTAGACAACAACAAATTTTTCAAGAAACTCTCGCAAGACAAGAGTTATTAAGTGTATGAATGTACTAGGTGTATTAGATAACCTAAAAGGCATCACTAACCACACATACAATCCATATTTTGTCTTAAATGCATGTTTCCATTCATCACATTCTTTCATCCTAATTTAATGATAGCCACTTTTCAAATCAATTTTAGAGAAGACACATGCATCATGCAGTTCATTTAGCATATAATCTACACTGCCCTATAATCCTCGCACATCCTCCAAGTTCCATCTTTGTTAGGCACCAAGAGGTCAGAAACAGCACACGGACATGAGCTTTCCCTCATGTACTCTTTTGCCAATAACTCATCTACTTGCCTTTGCAACTCCTTTATTTTCTCAGGATTGCTTCAATAAGCTGGCCTGTGAGGAATTTGTGCTCCGAGGATGAAATCAATTTGATGTTCAATCCCTCTGAATGACGGTAACCTGTAAGATTCCTATTCAGAAAAAACATCAACGTACTCTTGTAACAAACTCATAAATACATCAGATAAATTTGAATCAAGGTCAATGTTAATGAACTAAGTTTCTTTGAACCGAATCAGGATTAAAGCTCTTTTGCCTATGTATGCACTTTTAATTCTCTTTCTTTTGCATAATAATAGCGTTTCTCACCCCTCTCAGTCTCTTTTCGCTCACTTTTTTCATTCTTTTCTTGTTTTATTATCACTAGTTTCTTCTCGCCTACACATCTCACTTTCTTTTCATTACTCTTGCAGTCACTCACCATTTGGCCATTTTCTTTATTTTTTAAGTTATTGGCCTCTTTTCTGTCTTTTCTTCTAGAACTTTCACAATCCATGCCTTCATTTATCAAAGACTGTGTCTTGTGCTGGTCTTGATAAATTTCATATGGTGTCATCGGAGAAAGTGTTATCTTACGGCTGTTCATGTCAAATGTGTATGTATTTGTCAATCCATGATAAATCGTCCTTCTATCAAATTACCAAGGCCTGCCTAATAAAACATGTTTAGCTTGCATAGGCACCGCATCACACCTTCATCAATATATTTGCCAATGGAAAAAAGCACAACAACTTCCTTAGTGACTTTGTACTCTCCACTATCATTCAACCACTGGAGCCCATACGGTTTGGGGTGCTTTTTCACACTCTACCCCTAACTTCTCAACCAAGTATGTACTAGCCACATTAGTTCAACTACCACCATCTATGATCATGCTATAGACTTTCCCACTTGCCAAACACTTGGTATGAATTATATTTTCCCTTCGTTCTAAGCTTTCTTCCTTAACAGACAAATTTAATGCACGCCCTGTCACTAAGGATTCTCCTTGCATAGCATATTAGACATCATCAACAACATCTGAGCAATCATCTAAAGATGGCATACACAAGTTAATATCAGGATCACTATCATGCTCAGATTCAGAAACAACTTCATTTTCCCTAATAAGCATAGTCTTTCGATTACAGCAATCAAATGTGTAATGACCACGCCCTCGGCATGTAAAACACTTAATATCTCTTTGTATAGAAGGTAGATTAGAAGTACCTTTTTTATTCGAAGTACTGTTCACCTTGCCTTTGTCAGTGTCATTGACCTTCACTTTCAAATCCAGACTTGGTCATTTCCTTTTGTTGCCATCTTTACTCCATTTTGAGCTATATTGACTGCTAGAATTTGGAAATGATCTTGCTGAACTCTTCTTTTTTTGTTGCCTCTCCACTTTCATAGCTAGGCTAAATAGATTCTCCATCTCAACATAAGGGTGCAAATCTACTACATCAGCAATGTCTTTATTCAAACCAGCAGGAAATCTAGATATTATCACTTCTTCATTCTCCTCAATATTAGCTTTTGTCATAAGCATCTCCATCTCCTTGTGGTAATCTTCAACAGACTTTGATCCTTGAATAAGCCTTTGTAGCATCGGATGTGTTTCTCTTACTATAAGAAGGAACAGATCACTTTCTCTTCACTCTCGTTATCACAGCCCAAGTCTCAATCGGATCCACATTATTTCTCCTTCTAAACTTTACAAGTTCAGCCCACCAAACTAAACAACATCTCAACCTTCCTCTACCATTCAAGATAAGTTTCGGCATCATTCTTACCTTTAAATGGAGGAATGCTCAACTTAATAGTATTGAGATTGTTATCATTTCTTTCAATTTGTACATCCCCTCTTCTAGTTCTCATAGAATTTGCATAATCACGATCAGATTCACATTCTTCGACAAATGGATGCCTTCGAGAAGGTCTAATAGAATTATCCAACATCAAGTTTAGAGCCTTGAATTGGTCTTGAATAGCCTTCATAAATAGCTTCATATCTACTTTATTATTTTCTCCAGAACTACTCATGATTCTCAATTTGGAAAAAAACTAAAAGAAAATGAAGTAGAATAATCGGTAAGTAGCTCACTTCCTCACATGTTTACATTCAGTGGTGTTTAATTCACCCATATTTCACACTGATTTTGGCTTTTGCCACTCCTAAGCTTGCCAACACTCGAGCCTTTTAACCACTCAAGCTTATCTCTGATTGCACTTCAGAATTTATTTTTGCCCAAGATCACTTTTGCAAATTAAATGAACGGAATGGAATTCAAGTTGTAGATAGTGGAATGATATAAGAATAATAAGAAATTCAAGTTGTAGAAGGTATGTGAAAAAAAAAAATGAAGATTAACTTATGGCAACTTATAAAACCCAAAAACGCACAGTACCCTTGATAATTTTTTTTTTTCAATAATGCATCCTCTTCTTTTTTTCTTTTTTTTTCAGCTTCGGATATTTTTTAAAAAGGAAAACTGAAACAGTAACCCTAATTTCTCTTGGATTCCTATGTCAGACAGCTTTTCCAAGTTGAATTGAAAATTTTTGAATTCTTGTCATAGGCTACCAACTCCAACATTCACCCATTAGAAGTCTTCAAAAGATGCTTTGACCCTTGACTACTGTGTACACTCAACACTTCAGACTTTTGTTTTTTTTTTTTTTTTGAATTTTCGTTTCTCCCAAAGAAAGTCTTACTGAACAAGATCAGAGGCAAATTCTCTGTTCAACAATGAGTGATAGTAGATGAGCAAAATTTAATAGCTGAAGGTTTAATCTGGGCAAGATATAATTAAAACATAATGAGCAGACACTGATTTCTTTTCATTTTTTTTTTTTTCCACAAACTCTACTTAGGAGCAAAAAGTACGATTATAGAAGCAAAATCAGATGGAAACTGATGGACAGAAAATTGTAACAGATGAAACAATCTGGGCAAGATTACCAAATAGAATGAACAAAGATTGATTTTTTTTTTTTAAATTCTGGAACAAACAAGAAGGATAAGAACAACAAAAAAGCAGGATAAATAAGAATTTACCCCAGTTCAAGCTCTGATACTAAATGATGCGGAACTTCAAGGTTATGAAGAAGTTGAAATTCCTAGAACATACATTAGGGCAAGAATATAAAATGAAATGAACCCCCAACCTATTGAACCCTCAAATAACATATGCAAATGAACACACAAATAATAGGTGATGAGCCTCAAGTTGAACAAGAGGCTAACTTAGGCCAAGGAGCTCCTTCTGGGCCGATTACACGTTTTATGGCTAAGAAGATTCAGGCCATGGTTGTCCAACAATTCAAAATGGAATCAGCTCATTTAGGATCCAAGCCCAATTTCTATATGGAGCCCAAGTTTGAGTGGGCCAATTTGATCATGTGTTATAATGAATAAATTATGAAAAGTCAATTATGCATGTGATGAATGCATATGATGAAAGTTGAAATAAGTATTGGTTAAAGTCTAAGTTAGGTGAGCTATATTTCTTTGAAAGTCTAAGTTAGATAAGTTAGGTGATCTACACTAGATGAAAAGTCTATGTTAGGTGAATTTCTATGCATGTTTTTCCAAATTAGGTGAGAATTAGATAAATCTTGGACTTATGCCATGAGGGTTGTTCTTGGCTATAAATATGGAAGTTATCAATGAGAAATGCAACCTTGAATGCTCTGAAAATTGGCTTAGCCTCTTATATGCGAATTTCTTATCTAAGTTTCATAAACTTAGTGGCGAAATTATCCCCGATTCTTATCACTCTCCCTCTTCTATTCTAGAGTGTGGCGAATCAAAGCTAGTATTCTTGAGTGTGGCGTGCAAACTTATCATTCGAGATTGTTAGTTGTTCTATCTTTTCTTCTTTTTATTTACTTGTGTTCAGGGATTGTTCAATCTGAACTTCCTTGAAGCATATTATTTGGTATCAGAGCTCCGGTTGAGAGTGGGAAGAGAGAGAAACACTTGAGAAGAGCGTTTATAGTGAGATATGGCTGAAAACAATGCTACCAATGTTCCAAGAGGGCTTTCGTTGGAACAAGCTCAGATTATGGGCATACAACAAAATCAACAAGAAATGAGGGAGCAACTGCTTCGTCTAGAGCAGGCAATCACAAGATTGACTGTTCAACAACCTCCACAGCGACGTAATCATCGAGCTTCCATTGATTCTGATCGTGATGAGGACACGGGAGATGAAGCTGATGCAAATAGACAAAGGAGGCAGCAGCGTGACTTGGGGAACAACATCAAATTGAAGATTCCACCATTCAAAGGTACTAGCTCACCAGAAGAGTACTTAGAGTGGGTGCAACGAGTGGAGAAGGTGTTCGAGTGTCACGACTATTCTGAAGTTAAGAAATGCAAACTAGCTGCCCTTGAATTTATTGATTATGCAAATCTATGGTGGGAGAATTTGAAATCGCAACGAAGGAGAGACGGTGAAGAAGAGATCAGGAGTTGGCGGCTTATGAAAAGACTCATGCAAAAGCGCTTTGTTCCTGACTATTACAAGCAGGAGCTCTATATCCGGTTACAAACTCTTAGACAAGGGGCGATGTGTGTTGAAGACTATGTTAAGGAGTTTGAAATGTTGATGATGCGATGTGAAATACAAGAGCCTCAGGAACAATCTATTGCAAGGTTCTTGGGAGGCTTGAATAAAGAAATTGCAGATGCGGTGGAATTACAACCTTATGTAACACTTGAGGATGTAATCAAGCTTGCTGTTAAGGTAGAAAGACAACGTAGAAGAGGAGCAACTAAACCAGGGAGCTCACGACCTATTAGTTTCAGGGGAACAAACTTAACCTCTTTGACTCCCAAAGATGTCTCAAAGTGGAATGAATGACAACAGGAAAAGACAACCTCCAACAACATTGTTGATACATCTAGAGGAAAGGACAAGGTTAATGATGCAAAGAACTCAAAGAGGAGCAGAGAAATTAAGTGCTTCAAATGTCTTGGTTTTGGACATATTGTTTCTGAATGTCCAAATCGAAGAGTGATGATTGTTCGAAGAGCACAAGGGGAAATTGAAAGTGAAGATGAAACAGAAATTGAACAGGAAGATGACGAGCGCATTATCGAGTATCCAGATGAAGGGGAGTTACTTGTAGTTCGACGAATTTTAAACTCACAAGCTAAGGTAGAAGATGATCAACATGAGAACATATTCCATACTAGGTGTACAATTGGGGGAAAGGTTTGTGGTGTTATTATTGATGGAGGCAGCTGTACTAATGTTGCTTCAACAACATTAGTGGAGAAATTAAACTTGAAGACCACAAAGCACCCTCGTCCATACAAGCTGCAATGGTTGAATGACCAAGGAGAAATTCAAGTCACTAAACAAGTTCAGATACCATTTTCTATTGGCAAGTCATACAAAGATGAAGTCGTATGTGATGTGGTACCAATGAATGCCGGTCATTTGCTTCTGGGAAGACCTTGGCAATATGATAGTAGAGCCATTCATGATGGGTTCAAAAACACCTATTCTGTTACCAAGGATGGGACGAACATTGTCCTAGCACCTCTTAGTCCTCAACAAGTTCTACAAGATCAATTAGCAAAGAAAAAGAAAAAAGAGAACTTATATGCAACTAAAGGAGAAGTTAAGAGAGCTTTGAGTTCAACTAATCCAATATTGATGCTAATAGTGAAGGAAACTATGCCAACAGAGGTAGGTTCTATACCTCCGCTGATTGAGAAGTTAATAAAGGAATTTGCCGACTTGTTTCCAGATGAGATGCCGAAAGGATTACCGCCAATTAGGGGAATTGAGCATCAAATTGATCTAATTCCAGGTGCTACTTTGCCTAACAGACCGGCCTACCGGTGTAATCCAGATGAGGCCAAGGAGTTACAACGACAAGTAAATGAGTTACTGGAGAAAGGTTTTGTGAGAGAGTCAATGAGCCCTTGTTCGGTACCAGCTTTGTTAGTGCCAAAGAAGGATGGAACTATGAGGATGTGCGTAGACAGCCGGGCCATAAACAAAATCACGGTGAAGTATCGGTATCCTATCCCTAGGCTTGATGATATGCTTGACGAACTACATGGCTCTACAATCTTTTCGAAAATTGATCTTAGGAGCGGGTATCATCAGATTCGAATGAAGGAAGGAGATGAGTGGAAGACAGCTTTCAAGACGAAGCATGGGTTGTATGAATGGATGGTCATGCCATTTGGTTTGTCTAATGCCCCAAGCACCTTCATGCGTTTAATGAATCATGTCTTACGGAATTTCATTGGAGACTTTGTTGTGGTTTATTTTGATTACATTTTGATTTATAGCAAAGATCAGAAAGAGCATGAAGAGCACCTGAGGAAGGTCTTTGAAGTCTTGCGAAAAGAACAATTAATTGGCAATCTCAAGAAGTGCCAATTCTGCCAAGACCGAGTTATTTTTCTTGGGTTTGTGATTAGTCAGCATGGAGTTGAAGTTGATCCAGAGAAAGTTAAAGCTATCAAGGAATGGCCTATTCCTACAAACATTTCTGAGGTGAGAAGTTTCCATGGATTAGCATCATTTTATAGAAGATTTGGGCAGAATTTCAGTACTATTCTAGCACCCTTGACTAATTGCATCAGAGGGAGCGGTGACTTTAAATGGAGTGCAGCGGCCCAACAAAGTTTTGAGATCATTAAAGAGAAGTTGTTTTCAACACCAATTCTCGCACTCCCTGATTTCTCTAAAACTTTTGAGATTGAGTGTGATGCATCAGGTATTGGAATTGGAGCAGTTCTTATGCAAGAGAAGCATCCCAATGCTTATTTCAGTGAAAAGTTGAATGGGGCAATCCCTGAACTATTCAACTTATGACAAAGAGTTCTATGCATTGGTCAGAGCTTTACAAAATTGGGAACACTACTTGTTACCCAAGGAGTTTGTTATTCATACTGACCATGAGTCATTGAAATATTTGAAGGGTCAAACCAAGTTAAACAAGCGACATGCTAAATGGGTGGAGCTTCTAGAGGCTTTTCCCTACGTCATCAAATATAAAAAGGGAGCAGCGAATGTAGTTGCAGATGCCTTATCTCGAAGGTATGCTTTAATCTCATTAATGAATGTCAAGTTGATGGGATTCGAGTTAATGAAGGGCCAATATGAAGAAGATCCTGATTTTTCTACTATATATTTGGCATTTGAAAGAAGTGCTACTAACGGTTTCTATAAGCATGAGGGATTCTTGTTCAAGGGTTCCAAACTTTGTATTCCCAATTGCTCTCTGTCAGAGAATTATTGGTAAGAGAAGCTCATGCTGGAGGTTTGGCAGGACACTTTGGTGAAAAGAAGACATTAGAGATGATTAAAGAACACTTCTTTTGGCCAAGGATGATCAAAGATGTGCATCGAGTGGTGGGAAGATGTGCAATTTGCAAGAAAGCAAAAAGCAAGGAGGTTGCACAAGGTTTGTATATGCCATTACCAGTTCCTGATCAACCATGGGTTGATTTGAGTATGGATTTTGTGCTTGGGTTACCAAGAACTCCAAGGGGCAAAGATTCGGTTATGGTGGTGGTAGATCGATTTTCAAAGATGTCCCATTTTATTCCCTGTCACAAAACTGATGATGCTTCTCATATAGCAGATTTGTTCTTCCAGGAAATTGTGAGATTACATGGTATTCCAAAGAGCATTGTGTCAGACCGAGATGCCAAATTTCTGAGTTATTTCTGGAAAACATTGTGGAAAAAGCTTGGGACAAGATTACTTTTTAGCACAACTTGTCATCCTCAAACTGATGGGCAAACTGAGGTAGTCAATAGAACACTTTCTTCCTTACTTAGAGCTATTGTTGGTAAGCATATGAAAAATTGGGATGAATGCTTGCCGTTTGTTGAGTTTGCCTACAATAGAAGTGTTCATGGTACCACTAAATATTCTCCTTTTGAAGTGGTTTATGGGTTTAATCCTATCACCCCACTTGATCTAGTACCGCTACCATTAAGTGACAGATTGTGCATTGATGGAAAGAAAAAGGCTGAAATGGTGAAAGCTCTTCATGAAAATGTGAAGCGACAGATTGAAAAGAAGAATGCCGCTTATGAAAACGCAGCAAACAAGGGAAGGAAGCAAGTTCAGTTCATGCCAGGTGATCTTGTTTGGATTCATCTTCGGAAGGAGAGGTTTCCCAACAAACGGAAGTCAAAACTTATGCCCAGGGCAGAAGGTCCATTCAAGATTCTGGAGAAAATAAATGACAATGCTTACAAGGTTGATTTACCAGGAAACTACAATATTTCTGCCACATTCAATGTAAGAGATTTGACGTCATACTTAGATGATAATGAAGACTTGGATTTGAGGACAAATCCTTTTGAACCCGGAGAGAATGATGAGCCTCAAGTTGAACAAGAGGCTAACTTAGGCCAAGGAGCTCCATCTGGGCCAATTACACGTTCTATGGCTAAGAAGATTCAGGCCATGGTTGTCCAACAATTCAAAATGGAATCTGCCCATTTAGGATCCAAGCCCAATTTCTATATGGAGCCCAAGTTCAAGTGGGCCAATTTGATTATGTGCCATAATGAATAAATTATGAAAAGTCAATTATGCATGTGATAAATGCATGAAAGTTGAAATAAGTATTGGTTAAAGTCTAAGTTAGGTGAGCTATATTTCTTTGAAAGTCTAAGTTAGATAAGTTAGGTGATCTACATTAGATGAAAAGTCTATGTTAGGTGAATTTCTATGCATGTTTTTCCAAATTAGGTGAGAATTAGGTAAATCTTGGACTTATACCATGAGGGTTGTTCTTGGCTATAAATATGGAAGTTATCAATGAGAAATGCAACCTTGAATGCTCTGAAAATTGGCTTAGCCTCTTATATGCGAATTTCTTATCTAAGTTTCATAAACTTAGTGGCGAAATTATCCCCGATTCTTATCACTTTCCCTCTTCTATTCTAGAGTGTGGCGAATCAAAGCTAGTATTCTTGAGTGTGGCGTGCAAACTTATCATTCGAGATTGTTAGTTGTTCTATCTTTTCTTCTTTTTATTTACTTGTGTTCTGGGATTGTTCAATCTGAACTTCCTTGAAGCATATCAGGTTGTATGAATGGATGGTCATGCCATTTGGTTTGTCAAATGCCCCAAGCACCTTCATGCGTTTAATGAATCATGTCTTACGAAATTTTATTGGAGATTTCGTTGTGGTTTATTTTGATGACATTTTGATTTATAGCAAGGATCAGGAAGAGTATGGAGAGCACCTGAGGAAGGTCTTTGAAGTCTTGCGAAAAGAACAATTAATTGGCAATCCCAAGAAGTGCCAATTCTGCCAAGACCAAGTTATTTTTCTTGGGTTTGTGATTAGTCGGCATGGAGTTGAAGTTGATCCGGAGAAAGTTAAAGCTATCAAGGAATGGCCTATTCCTACAAATATTTCTGAGGTGAGAAGTTTCCATGGATTAGCATCCTTTTATAGAAGATTTGTACAGAATTTCAGTACTATTCTAGCACCCTTGACTAATTGCTTCAGAGGGAGCGGTGACTTTAAGTGGAGTACAGCGGCCCAACGAAGTTTTGAGATCATTAAAGAGAAGTTGTGTTCAACACCAATTCTCGCACTCCCTGATTTCTCTAAAACTTTTGAGATTGAGTGTGATGCATCAGGTATTGGAATTGGAGCAGTTCTTATGCAAGAGAAGCATCTCGTTGCTTATTTCAGTGAAAAGTTGAATGGGGCAACCCTGAACTATTCAACTTATGACAAAGAGTTCTATGCATTGGTCAGAGCTTTACAAAATTGGGAACACTACTTGTTACCCAAGGAGTTTGTTATTCATACTGACCATGAGTCATTGAAATATTTGAAGGGCCAAACCAAGTTAAACAAGCGACATGCTAAATGGGTGGAGATTCTAGAGGCTTTTCCCTACGTTATCAAATATAAAAAGGGAGCAGCGAATGTAGTTGCAGATGCCTTATCTCAAAGGTATGCTTTAATCTCATTAATGAATGTCAAGTTGATGGGATTCGAGTTAATGAAGGGCCAATATGAAGAAGATTCTGATTTTTCTACTATATATTTGGCATGTGAAAGAAGTGCTACTAACGGTTTCTATAAGTATGAGGGATTCTTGTTCAAGGGTTCCAAACTTTGTATTCCCAATTGCTCTGTCAGAGAATTATTGGTAAGAGAAGCTCATGCGGGAGGTTTGGCATGACACATTGGTGAAAAGAAGACATTAGAGATGATTAAGGAACACTTCTTTTGGCCAAAGATGATCAAAGATGTGCATCGATTGGTGGGAAGATGTGCAATTTGCAAGAAAGCAAAAAGCAAGGAGGTTGCACAAGGTTTGTATATGCCATTACCAGTTCCTGATCAACCATGGGTTGATTTGAGTATGGATTTTGTGCTTGGGTTACCAAGAACTCCAAGGGGCAAAGATTCTGTTATGGTGGTGGTAAATCGATTTTCAAAGATGTCCCATTTTATTCCCTGTCACAAAACTGATGATGCTTCTCATATAGCAGATTTGTTCTTCCAGGAAATTGTGAAATTACATGGTATTCCAAAGAGCATTGTGTCAGACCGAAATGCCAAATTTCTGAGTTATTTCTGGAAAACATTGTGGAAGAAGCATGGGACAAGATTACTTTTTAGCACAACTTGTCATCCTCAAACTGATGGGCAAATTGAGGTAGTTAATAGAACACTTTCTTCCTTACTTAGAGCTATTGTTGGTAAGCATATGAAAAGTTGGGATGAATGCTTCTCGTTTGTTGAGTTTGCCTATAATTGAAGTGTTCATGGTACTACTAAATATTCTCCTTTTGAAGTGGTTTATGGGTTTAATCCTATCACCCCACTTGATCTAGTACCGCTACCATTAAGTGACAGATTGTGCATTGATGGAAAGAAAAAGGCTGAAATGGTGAAAGCTCTACATGAAAATGTGAAGCGACATATTGAAAAGAAGAATGCCGCTTATGAAAACGCAGCAAACAAGGGAAGGAAGCAAGTTCAGTTCATGCCAGGTGATCTTGTTTGGATTCATCTTCGGAAGGAGAGGTTTCCCAACAAACGGAAGTCAAAACTTATGCTCAGGGCAGAAGGTCCATTCAAGATTCTGGAGAAAATAAATGACAATGTTTACAAGGTTGATTCACCAGGAAACTACAATATTTCTGCCACATTCAATGTAAGAGATTTGACGCCATACTTAGATGATAATGAAGACTTGGATTTGAGGACAAATCCTTTTAAACCCGGAGAGAATGATGAGCCTCAAGTGGAACAAGAGGCTAAGTTAGGCCAAGGAGCTCCATCTGGGCCGATTACATGTTCTATGGCTAAAAAGATTCAGGCCATGGTTGTCCAACAATTCAAAATGGAATCAGCCCATTTAGGATCCAAGCCCAATTTCTATATGGAGCCCAAGTTTGAGTGGGCCAATTTGATCATGTGTTATAATGAATAAATTATAAAAAGTCAATTATGCATGTGATGAATATATGTGATAAGTATTGGTTAAAGTCTAAGTTAGGTGAGCTATATTTCTTTGAAAGTCTAAGTTAGATAAGTTAGGTGATCTACATTAGATGAAAAGTCTATGTTAGGTGAATTTCTATGCATGTTTTTCCAAATTAGGTGAGAATTAGATAAATCTTGGACTTATGCCATGAGGGTTGTTCTTGGCTATAAATATGGAAGTTATCAATGAGAAATGCAACCTTGAATGCTCTGAAAATTGGCTTAGCCTCTTATATGCGAATTTCTTATCTAAGTTTCATAAACTTAGTGGCGAAATTATCCCTGGTTCTTATCACTCTCCCTCTTCTACTCTAGAGTGTGACGAATCAAACCTAGTATTCTTGAGTGTGGCATGCAAACTTATCATCCGAGATTGCTAGTTGTTCTATCTTTTCTTCTTTTATTTACTTGTTTTAGGGATTGTTCAATCTGAACTTCCTTAAAGCATATCACAAGACCACCTTAAAACAAGGTCTTCAACAAATGAGGGCAATGATTGTTAGGGTTCTAAAAGAAAAGAGAGCAAAAAAGGCCAAGAATTTAATAGTGAAGAAAAAGGCCTAATGGTAAGAGACTTGAAGAGTGAGGAAAAGAGAGTGAGATGTTCAGGAGACAAGAAGTTTGTGATTGAAAAGCAAGAATGGAATGCAGAAAGTGAGGAAAAGAAATTGAGAGGGGTGAAAAACATTGTTAATATGCAAAAGAAAGAGAATTAAAAAGTATGCACGTTAGCAAGAGTTTTAATCCTGATACGGTTCAAAGAAAGTTTGTTCATTTACCTTGATTCAAATTTGTCTAGTGTGTTTGTAAGTTTCTTACAGGAGTATGATAATGTGTTTTCTGAAAAGGAATTTCACGGGATACTGCCATTCAGAGGGATTGAAGATCATATTGATTTCATTCCAAGAGTACAAATTCCTAACAGGCCAACTTACCAATACAATTCCGAGAAAACAAAAGAGTTGTAAAGGCAAGTAAATCCATTGTTGGCGAAAAGGTATGTGAGGGAAAACATGAGTCCATGTGTTTTTCCTATCCTTTTGGTTCCAAAGAAAGATAGGACTTGGTGGATGTGCGTGGATTGTCATGCAGTCAACAAAATCACTGTGCAGTTTCATCATCCTATTCCTAGCTTAAATGATATGCTGGATGAATTGCATGGTGCATGTGTTTTCACTAAAATTGATTTGAAAAGTGACTATCATCAAATTAAAATGAAGGAATGAGACAAATGAAAAACTGCATTTAAGACAAAATATATAATGAATGAGTAGTTAGTAATGCGTTTTGGGTTATCTAACGCTCCCAGTGCATCATGCACTTAGTGAATCATGTCTTGAGAGAGTTCTTTGAGAAATTTCTTGTTATCTATTTTGATGACATTTTGATCTAAAGTAAGAGTAGATTATCATATCTTGCATGTTAGGACTGTTTTGGATGTGCTTTGGAAGGAGAAATTATTTGCAAATCTTGAGGAATGAATTTTTAGTGTGAATAAAGTTACATTCTTAAGTTTTGTTATGGGTTCAAAAGAAGTTGGAGTTGACTCTGAAAAGGTGAAGGCTATCCATGAATGACCAACACCTAAGTCTGTTAATGAGATTAGGAGTTTCCATAGTTTGACAAGTTTTTATAGTAGATTTAATAGAGATTTTTCAACTATCACCACCCCACTAAATAAAACTGTTAAAAATCGTGTTGGATTTAATAGGGAAAAAGAACAAAAAGATGCATTTAACTCTTTGAAGAGGAAATTGTGTTCTGACCCTATTTTGTGTCTACCTAATTTTTCTAAAACCTTTAAGATTGAATGCTATGCTTTTGGGATTGTATAGGGGCTGTTTTGATGCAGGAAAACCAATCCAAAGCATATTTCAGTGAAAAGTTGAGTGGATTGACTTTGAATAACTCCAATCTAAGGAGTCTGGGAACATTACTTGCTGTCTAAGGAGTTTATCATCTGTAGTAATCACCAATCTCTAAAATACTTGAAGGGGCAAGGAAAGTTGAGCAAGAGGCATGCAAAATGGGTGGAATATCTGGAAACTTGTCCCTACGTGATCAAATACAAGCAAGGGAAAGGCAATGTGGTAGCTGATGCACTCTCAAGAAGGTATGCATTGATAGATGTTTAACTCTAAGCTACTTGGAGTTGAGGATTTGAAAGAATTGTATTGCAATGACTCTGATTTTTGTGATATGTATCAAGCTTTCGAACATACAGCATTTAACAAGTTCTATCGGCATAAAGGATTTCTTTTTAAAAATAAACAACTATGTATTCCGACATGTTTTATTAGAGAATTGAAATATTAATGGATTTTGTTTTGGGACTACCTAAGACTAGAAGGGGTAGAGACAACATATTTGTTGTAGTTGATAGATTTAGTAAAATGACCCATTTTAGTTCTTGCCATAAAACAGATGATGCAAAAACATTGGTGCTATTATGGGAAAAGTTTGGTACTAAGCTTTTATTATCCACCGTGTGCCACCCAGACTGATGCCCAAACTGAAGCAGTAAATAGGACAATAGGAACCATGCTGCGTGCTATTGTGGGAGAGAATTTTAAACATAGGAAAAGATTGCTTACCAATTGTTGAGTTTGCATATAATTACACTGTACATTCTTCCATTGGTTTTTCACCATCTAAAATTGTGTACATTCTTCAAGTGAAATTGCTTACTTAGAAAGAAAAAGGCTGAAATGGTTAAAGCAATACACAAAATAGTACACGAGCAGATTGAAGGAAAAGCTGCATGTATGCACAAAACTGTGATTCCCAGCAGCTCCACAAGCAAAATGGTGATTTTTGTCAATCTAGGGTCAAAACCATGATTTCCAACAGCTCATTTGGAAAATTGCGATTTCTTGTAGACATGGGGCTAAATCATGATTTCTGGCTATCTAAGGGCATAATGGTGATGTCTAGTGCTCCAGAGCAAAGTTGTGATTTTTGTCGAAGCCCAAGTGGGATTAAGTGATTTTCTTTTGCATTCTCTAAAAACTTTTCCACATAAATTTGTAGTGATTGCTTGAACTTCTTGGCTCTCAGTCATGTAATTGGGCCCAAAGAAAAATTCAAATTGTCATTCAAGCCACCACGCCTCTTGTCATCTATGCTCAAATCACCATTCAAGATAGAGTTCTAGATCATTTTTACTTCGAAAAGGTGGAATTTCTCTCATGGTGACCTCTTTGTTGTCATTGTCTTGCTCTTTCCCTACATTCTCCTCTCATCCTCCTTATACTAACAGTTGAGGCTATCTCATCTTTATAGTCACCATCTTCAAATTCATCTTCGTCGGGATGACGTGGTGCATGCAATGGTCTCTGATTGTTACTTCTTCAGAGGCGGATGATGTGTGGTTTGTCCTCTTTCTACACTCTCAAGACGGCCATCAATTCTTTCCATCCGGTCAGCCAATTACTTCATCACAAAATTCATGCGTGTGAAGGTTTGTTTTATAGCTTGAAGTGTCAATGGATTCTCAGAATTATTGGCTTCATTGCTTCAGATTGGTCGGCCTTCCATGACTGAAATTTGAAATACTCGTTAATAATAATATTAATAATATTAATGATAACGCTGGACCTCACAATTCACTCTCTAAGTGTTTACACTCTGAAACAATGAATCCCTCAACACTCGTGTTTATATATTTCTTGCTGGCTTTTCTTGAATAAAACTATCGATGCCTTTTACCACTCTTCGTTTCTCCTCTAAGGCTATGTTTGGATGAAGGGTTAGAGAGGGAATGGCGAGGGGTGAAATGGTTAAATTTAAATGAATGTATGTTTAGATGTTTTTAAAAGGAGGGAATGAAATGGCAAGGGCCCTCTTCCAAGACCCAGCCATCCAAAATATTATTTTTGTTGTCCCCCCAAGTTGGGGGGTCAAGGATGGAGGAAAGTGACTCAGTAATTAAAAATTATATTATACCCTTCTAAATTTCTTAAAATTACAAATTTTACCAATGTTTGCATCATAAATAACAAATTTAATCTTTATCCCTTTCTTTTATTGAATCATTAATTAAAATCTCAATTTTATTTATTTAAAACAATTTTAAAATAGGTAATTTTTACATATTATAAATTGTTTACATAAGATATATATATATATATATATAGATAAATTTTATTTCATAATTATATTGCATTTTGTGAATTGAGAAATTAAAAGAATAGATAGGAAAATGAGTCACATTCCTGTTTCAAGTATTGAACAAAGATAAAATTATTAGTTATGTGTTTATGTTATACATGACAATATTGGAAAAAATAATTAATAAGTCATTCCATTCCATTCATCTAATTGTAACTTCCAAACAAAAATTTTAGGAGTGTCTCCCTTTCCTTATTAAAACTTCCAATAAACATATCTACTCAAATCATTACACTCCATTCTATATCATTCCATTAATGATCATTCCCTTCCATCCTCCCTTAAACTTTCAAACATAGCCTAAGAGTTCTAATGGGGATAATCAGTGAAATACCAGGTCTGCTCTTACTCAAACCAACCAAAAGTAAGAAATTAACTCCTAGAACATAAGCAGAATTAGGGTTGAAACACCATTTAGACAGTGTCGTAACTGACCTTTCGGTGGAATAGAATAAAAAGTTTAAAACCGATTCCCAAAAACGGAATTTTGAAAATCAATTTATTTGGAGTTGCTACCAAAATTTTTAATGGAAAATTTTGGAAAACCAATTTAAAACAAAACGAAAAAGGCGAAATGGTCTGCGAAATCAGAGATAGGTTCGGGAGTCTATTTGAGTGTGGGAAGGTGTTAGGCACCCCACAACACCCGCCCATAAGGACGGTTACCTTAAACTAGTCAGTTGAAATAGAATATGGCCTTTAATTAATCTCAATTATCCTTTTATTGACATGGATGCATGTTAGACATAGGAAACAAAAAAAGCGAGAATGCATACAAACAGATAGATATTTACAAAGAGCGAACTTGACCTAGGATGAAAACCTAGGGCCTAGGACCCCGTGATAGGGATCAAAGTCCACGTAGTTCGACCACGAGGCATGTTTGTGGGTTGGTGGTTTTTTTATTTGTGATGAGAATAGGAGGACTTTAATCAAAACAGATCATTGTAAACAAAACGGGATTGGAATTTGGTTTGTATGTTTTAATTTACTACAATCTGATTAACCTCGTTCTCCTTACCTCTTCATATTTTCTCTTTTAAATTTTTTTGTCGATTTTATTATTATTATTATTATTTTTAGCTTTGGGAGTTTTGGAAGTTTATATTTCGGGAATTAATGCATAATTTATAATGAAAGGCATATATTTTTTTTTATGAATTTTTGAATTTATTGTTGATTATGGAGACTCAAGTTCCGCATGTCATTTTTTTATTAATTAAATTTTATGCTTGACTTATTTAAAATGTTCATTTTTACATTATTATTGATTATTGGTTAATAATTTAATTTAAGTGCTATTATTTATTTGTTTATTTGTTTATTTTTGAACGAATATATGCTAATTTTTGGGTTCTATGGAAATTAAAATCTCACACGAGCCCGGAAAGTCGAGGAGAGAAAAGTATTCTCACACGATACATTTTGTATAGATATTTAATCAAAGTTAATATTTAATTATTGTCCATTTATTTATTTTTTGTATTATCATTAATATTATTATTATTTCTGAATTAATTATAGGGATTTAAGGAGATTAGAATCTCACATAATCCCAAGCAATCGAGGAGAACGATATTCTCACACGATAATTTCGTAAATAATGGAAAATGTTTAATTAAAGAAAATCTTTTAATTATTTATTATTCATTATTTTTTTAAAAAAAACAAAGGTATGCTAACTTCAGGGATCTAAGGAGATTAAAATCTCACATGATCCCAGGTAATCAGGGAGAACAACATTCTCACACGATAATTTTGTAAATAATGGGAAACAGTTCATTAAAGCAAACATTTTAATTATGATTATTATTATGATTTAATCAAAATTAATATTTAATTATCATTCATTTATTTTTGCACCATTCATTCATTAATATTTCATTAATATTATTACTTTTCAATTATTCAATTAGTTATAAAGATTTAAGGAGATTAACATCTCACATGATCCCCAGTAATCGAGGAGAATAAAATTCTCACACGATAATTTTATGCGTCATGGCAATATTTATTAATTATCATTCACTTATTTTTCACCATTCAATCATTAATATTTCATTAATATTATTATTGCTTTTCAATTATTCAATTCACTGTAAGGATTTGAGGAGATTAACATCTCTCGTAATCCCCGGTAATCGAGGAGAATAAAATTCTCACACGATAATTTTATGCGTAATAGCAATATTTAATCAAAGTTAATATTTAAACAATGGTAATAAACAAAATTTAAACAAGTTTAGCAAATGAACAGTAGCATCTTAGAACCAAACGCATGAACAGTGCAGAATGTATGAGATTATCTTCAACCAACACGCATGAACAGTAACAGCCATGCAGAAAATCGGCCATGCAGCCCATGTAGCCGTACCTGTGCGATTTCAGCCTCTCCCTTGTGCTCCAATGCAGAATGACCTTCTCCTCCTCACTCACGTATGGTAGATGGTCCTCCAACAGTCCCAAAGTGGTTGGTCTCTGCTGGGAAGCAAGCAGAAATGGCGGACAGCACTTCGTTGGGCAGCGTTGGAAATTCTGGTTGGTTTCAGCGCTGGAAATTCTGGCTGGAAGTGCTCACGTGTCCCTGCTCCTCTGTTGGAAGGCAAAGGCTGAAAGCTTCTCTTCCTCTCTACACTTTCCCTTCTTCCTTGTGCTCCCTAAATTCTCCTCTGTTTACCTCTGTTTTTTGGGCTCAAAACAGAGTTTTTCCTCTTCAATGGTTCAGCCTCTATCAATCCTTTTTCTACCACTTCGTTTTGCATTCAGACCCCCTTGTTTCTGCTCATCATTTTGGCATCCAACTCTCCATTTTCTGCTCCTCGGATTGCCTGAACCTCAGCTCCTTTTCTCTCCACGGTTTGGACGTTGCTTCAGCTTATTTTCTCTCCTCCTTGCTATCTTGATTTTTTCTCCTTCGTGTTGCTGTCTCAGTCAGTTTTCTGTTGCTGTCTCGGTCTATTTTCTGCTTCACGTTGCTGTCTCGGTCTGTTTCTTCCTTTACGTTGCTGTCTCTATTTTTCCTCTCGGTTTCTGCTTCTCTCGTTCAGCTCCATTTTTTCATTTCGGTTTCTGCCTTGCTCTCTCGGTTTCTGCCTCTATCGTTCAGCTCCAGTTTTTTTTTCTCTCCAGCTGAGGTCCTCTCTTCTTTATATTCCAGCCAACCTCTCTTTTTCTGCCTCGTTGCTCCCTTCTCTTCTTGCTTTTTCAGCAACTTCCAGCCACTCCACTCACTGCTCACGGTGCCCTGCTTTTTCTGTCATTTCCAGCCACGCCACTCTCTCCTTTCTCTGCACAAGCCGCTCCACTTTCTGTTCTCCTCTGAAAAACCAGCTCCCTCTTGCTTTTTTGTCTTCCTTGTCTTCTTGTTCCTTAATAATGTATGTGTGTGCATGAGTGTATGCATGTGGGAGTGAGTGAGTGTGTGTGTCCGTGGGTGAGATTGTGAGTGTGAGTGTGTGAGGATGTGTGTCTGTGAGTGAGAGTGTGAGTGTGTGAGAGTGATGTGTGACATGTGTGTGAGAGCAAGTGAGAGTGTTTTGCAATTTTATTTTAATTAGGTGGCCTTATTCATTTTATTTCTTTACAAGATGATTACCATGTCTCTTCTTTAAACATATATTTTGAATTTTTCTTTTTAATATTTTTGGTTCTTATATTTGGTTTTTTTCCATATTACTTCTATTTTTTTTCCTTTTGCAATTTTGTTTTAATTAATTAATTTTTTTTTTGAATTTTTAATTCTATTTATTATTATTACCATGATTATTATTATTGTTAATTCAAGTGGGGTGTTCACAGACAGTAAAAAGGAAATGGACCAAGAATAATGCAGATCTAGAGGATAGTGGGAAGTATGAAATTCAAGAGATAAGAAAAGGAAAGATGAAATAAAGATAACTCAGTAAGTTTGAGTGTCTTGGAATGATGTACACCAGATCAAATTCTTCTAAACATGCACACAACTGCCAGCTCTTTTTTTTTTTTTTCACACTTCTGCTTCTTGTGTTTTTTAATGAACAGTAAACCTAAATTCCAATATCAGACTTCTAAATTTTGAATTATTTGATAGGCTGTCAACTCCAACTAAATCAAGTAAAAAAAGTCTTCAAATTTTCCTTTAACTTCTGACAGACAATCAATACAACCCAACAACTTGTTGACTTGTTCTCTTCTGTTTTTTTTTTCTAGGAATTTGACTACGATAGTGTCAGAAAATGAAGTAAGTTGAACAAGATCTGGAACAAATAATTACATAGGAACAAAATGATAAACCAACAGAAGAACACTAGACAAAAACAACCAACAGATATATAATTTCGTTTTTTTTTTAATTAATAGAAGGCTAAGGATAGAAGTAACCTGGATTGGAGCCTATGCTCTGATACCAAATAATACAAACCCCAGTGAACAATGCCGTGAAACACGATACCAATACTTTGGAATCAACTTGAGTCACTAACAAAGAATTAAAACAAAACAAAAGCAAAGAGATTGACCCCATAACTATAAGGAGCTAGAAACTAATTTCATAGAGGGTTGGAGATTGCAAGAACCCTTGTGACCAGGGAGTCCCAAGAGAAAGCCAAGAAGGAGAGATTTCTCACCAATTGTATATTCTGATGAAAAGAATCCTCAAGTAGAAGCTACAACCCTTTTTATATGGATTGTTATCATAAGAAACCCAAATTTCATATGTCCCCCTTGGGCCTTCAATAAAAAGAGTCTCAGAGGCCCAAATTCTGCTAAAACATCCAAAATAAAAGTCTAACATGTAACCAAACATATATTAGGTCCAAAACTATCTAAATAAGATCCAAGATACTTATTACAACAATAAATAACAAGATAGCTTAACTCAAAGTAATTGGGCCTTCATCTGGTTGGACTTGAATAAGATTGATGACTTGGGTTTCCTTCTCTAAACCCAACTCTTTCAACTGGATCTCCTCCACAAGTAGATGGATCATTAAGTCTTGGATGACTTCCTGAAATTTCTTAGCCCAAACTTTTGTTATAGGACCAGTTGGCAAATGAAGATTCCTGTTTTGTATCTCTTCCCTGTCAGATAGCTCATATTCATGTGCTTCCTCATCATCATGATTTCCAGCAGGCTTAAGGCTAAATCGTGATTTTTACGGTCCAAGGGCACAATAGCAGTTTCCAGCGGTCTGGTGGCAACATGTTGATTCTTGGTGTTATTGGGCCAGAATCATGATTTCAGCAAGTCAGAGGGGCAAAATGGTGATTTTTGATAGTCTGAAGCCAAGTTAGCGATATCGTGTGGTATGAGGGCATAGTGGTAATTTCTGACAATTCGGGAACAAAATGTTTATCTTTGGCAGTCCAGGTGCAAAATCGCCTTTCCCTGATGTTCAGGGGCAAAATGGTGATCTCTAGTGGTGCAAGTGGAAAATAATTTTATCAAGCAATCTGGGTTCAAAATTGTGATTTCTGGCATTTCGAGTGCTAAATCATGATTTCAGGCGGTCAAGGGGCAAAAGGGTTTTTTGTAACACCCATAATATAGAATTTATTATAAATTTCAATTAAAAATACTATAAAGCAAGAATTATGAAAAATATATTAGAATGTCTAAAACATAATAGTATAATTACAAATAACAAAAGTTTATACATCTATATATTTAATTCAACAAAATTGGGAGAAGGGGTATTAAGCCTATCAAAATTAGGCCTAATATTAAGGACTGACTCAGGACTTGAAAAACTAGTAAAATTTATGTCATTTTGTGACATGAACATAAGTGATATGGCGTGTAAGGCCATATCACATCTTACAATAATAATCTTAATAACAAGCGCTTCCCAATTGATGGGATAAATATCCATTTTGCATATACTTCAAGAGAAATTTGATTATTCACCATCTAAAAACATCATCAATAGAATGGTGAGAATAATTTCTCAGTAACATAAAAAGCATATATGATACTCGAAATATTCATAGAATAAGTTATGACTATAAATTATGATTTTTATGAAATATTTATGGATATTAGATATCATAACATACAAATATGCATTAGCAAACATATGACAAATAGATGTAGACAATGTCCAAAACCATTAGGCATTGGGAAGTCATATTCGAGTCTCACGAAACCCAATATATGACTATTATATCTAGGCGATCAAGTCTTACAAACCCAGCGTATGATACCTGACCTATAGGCATGATGCCACCTTTAGCTAAGGCATTCCCTACTGGGTACCTAAGACAAAAGCAAGCAATAAAATCTTTATCTTAATGTCATCTAAGTCATCATGTAGTCAAGATGATATAAGTTTGAGAGAGAACTATCAATATTTCTTTTGAACACCGATGTTCTTATGACAGTCAAGAATATCTTTATGTCAATTTAATTTAAGATATTCTCAATAAGGATACATTCTTGTCTTTTCTTGATTCTTGGGACTTTTTAGGTGGCACAACCTGTCATTGATCTTAGAATTCAAGTTGTGGCCCAAGAAGGGTTATAACTCCATTTTTCCTATAATAATTTAGGTGGTATGATCTGCCATTAATTAAAGCGGCATAGCTAGCTATTACTAATGATTAACAATATATATTAAGGCGGCATAGCTAACTATTATCAAATGTAATTTCAAACTATCAATAAGTACAGTATACAGGAATAGTCTACTCTCACAAATAGTAGTTTTCTTTTCAAACAACCATATTGTTAGCCCATCATACAGTTGAAATGCACAATAATATAGGCTATTATAATATATGAATAATAAAATATTTATACAAGGATACATAATACAAAAAAAAAAATTTACACATCAAAATTCTTATCCTAAAGTTGTTATAGCTTAAATAATATTTTCTTATATATTTCAAAATACCTAAATCTTCTTTAATTCGACTCTTCTTACACCTTGAATGGGCTTATGGAAGGTCATGTTGACAAAATTTTAAGATAAATGACCATACGCCAAAAGGGATTAGTTATATAGTATTATGGTGTGTTCTAAACTCAACTACATTTTCACATCATAGTCAACCCTTTTTACCCTTACATTACCATGAAGATCATTCAAGAAGAAGAAGAAAAAGGAAAATAGAAGAAGAGAACCTAGAATATGCTAAAATCATATTACCTGGATATGTTCTCCTTTCTTGTAATTCTCCTAAAATTGCCTCCTTCCTTCTTGACTTAAGTGTGGAATGGAGAGATGAGAGTGAGTGAAATGAGTATGGGGAGGAATGAAGGGAATGGTGTGAAGAAGGGTAGGGTGTGGGGTATTTAAAGAGAATTCGATGGTTAAGATTTAACTACATATTTTTAATCTAACAGTTGTGATTTAATCTTAAATTATAAATATAAGATATAATTATGGTGTGGACCCCATGGATACCCAATATTTTATTACCATGTGGGCCCCACATGTGCAGGCCTCATATGTTAAGATAATGCCATGTGTCCTTCCTTGTGAATTTACCATTTTGCCCCTATGCCTTAAAACTAAGTTTTAGGTTGTTTTCTTTAAATGATTCAACTAGGCATATTTATACTCGTTTAATTCTATCTAATTTCTCCTAAATAATTTAGCTTATATTAAAATCACTAATTTAGGGATGTTACATTTCTCCCTCACTAAGTAAAAATTTTGCCCTCAAAATTGTAATTTCTTACCTTAATTAAATAATTTTGGATATCTTTGTCTTATGTCCTCCTCTTTCTCCCATGTGGCTTCTTCAGAAGTCAATCCTTCCCATGCCGCTTTCACTAAGGGGATTGTCTTATTCCTTAATTGTATTGTATTGATCTCTAATATTTATATAGGTCCTACCGAATATGTTAGATTTACCTGAAGCTGCACTTTTTTTTCTTCTAAAATATGTTTAGGATCAGGAATGTATTTTCGTAGTTGGGATACACGAAAGACATCATGCAGGTTGAATAAGTGTGGTGGTAAGGCTAACCGATATGCAACTTGTCCTACTCCTTTCAAATCCTGATAGGGGCCAAGATATCTGAGGTGTGATTTCTTAGTTCTATTAGTTAAGCCAATGCCAGTAGTAGGAGTTACTTTAAGGAATACATTATCTCTTTCTTTAAATTCTACGTGTTTTCTTTCTAAATCAGCATAACTTTTTTATCTATTCTGAGCTACAAGTAGCTTTTCCTTGATCTTTTTAATTTCTTTTAGGTTTCCTGCACTAGATCAGGTCCTATAAGTAAACCTAGGATCTCTATTAGATATAATACTGGTTGGTACTCCATGTAACTTAAGTATTTCTTATACAATTGAGGTAACTTATCTAAAGAATAAGAGATTTTTATAGGCAAGAAATGTGCTGATTTAGTTAGTCTATCTACCATTACCCAAATAACACCGTATCCTAATGCAGTTCTAGGTAGCACAGTTACAAAATCCATTGATATGCTTTTCCATTTCCATTCAGGGATTTCTAAAGGCTGTAATAACATAGATGGTTTTTGGTGTTCTATTTTGACATTTTGTCTCACTAAATACATAGATACAAATTCAGCTATATCATTTCTCATTCTTGGCCACCAGTATAATTTCTTTAAATCATGATACATCTTTGTGGATCTGTGTTTAATTTTGTGGGTTTCTTCTACAATTGTCATTTTAAGCTCTTCATTTGCATGAACACACCATCATTCTTGAAATTTTATGATTCTATCTGGTGTTTTGGAAAATCCTATTTGTCCTATTTTATTTTGTAAGGTTTGATTTCTTGAGCTTCCTTAAGTTAGTTTTTGAATTCACTTGATATTTCAAGACTATTTAATCTCATCCAATGGTTTTGGTGAAAGAAATTCCTAAATTGCTGATTTCATTTATTAATTAATTTTATGTACCATCAAAGTCGAAACGTGTAAGGATTTCCTACTCAAAGCATCAGCCACAATGTTTGCCTTTCCTAGATGGCATTTAAGTTTAAAATCATAATCTTTTAAAAATTCCATCCATCTTCTTTGTCTCATGTTAAGCTCCTTCTTATCAAATATATATTTAAGACTTTAATGGTCACTATAAATATTAAAAGTGGCACCATATAGATAATGTATCCAAATCTTTAAGGAAAAAACTATGGCTGCTAGTTCTAAGTCATGAGTAGGATAATTTTCTTCATGAGGACTCAATTGTCTTGATGTATAAGCTACCACCTTCCTGAGTACACACACCCTAAATCATTTCACACTCTTGGGTCTATACAAATGGGATCCCTTTTCTACTTAGCTTTGTCAAAGGTGAGACAATTTGAGAAAATCCTTGAATGAATCTATGATAATATCCAGCTAGTCCAATGAAATTCCTAATTTCTGTGACTGTTTTTGGTCTTTCCCACTTTGATTGGCTCAACCTTGCTAGGATCCACAGATACTCCTTCTTTAGAAATCACGTGGCCTAGGAATTTGACCTTTGGTAACCAAAATTCACATTTTTCCAATTTTACATGTAATTGTTTATCCTTAAGAGTTTGTAAGACTATCCTCAAATGTTCAGCATGTTGATCCTTATTCCTAAAATAAATTAAAATATCATCAATGAAAAGTACAACAAATTGATCTAATTAAAGTTAAAAAAATCCTATTCATATAGTCCATGAAAATTGCTGGGACATTGGTAAGTCCAAATGGCATAACTACAAAACTCATAATGGCCATATCTAGTCCTAAAAGTAGTTTTAGGAACATCAGATTCCTTGACTCTTATTTGATGGTATTCTGACCTTAAATCAATATTGGAAAATATAATAGCTCCCCTAAGTTGGTCTATCGATCCGAGGGAGAGGATATTTTTTCTTAATTGTTACCTTATTCAATTGCCGATAGTCTATACACAATCTAAGACTACCATCCTATTTAGGAACAAACAGTACAGGGGCACCCCAAGGTGATGCACTAGGTCTAATAAATTTCATTTCCAATAACTCATTTATTTTCTTTTTCAATTCTTGTAATTCTAAAGGTGACATCCTATATAGAGCTATGGAGATAGGTCGAGTTCCTGGTACTAGATCTATGAAGAATTCTATTCCCCTTTTTGGGGGTAGGCCTGGAATTTCTACTAGAAAGATTTCAGTAAATTCATTTACTATAGGGATTTTAGCTACTTCTAGCTCAGTAGCAATAGAGTTTAGAAAGATAGATTCAGTTTCCTTAAAATTTTCCTCCTCAACTACTGGATTAGCATTTGAGAAAGAGGGTGGATTTATAAATGATATGGACTTAGTTTGACAATTCAAGACAGCATTACTTGCTGACATCCAATCCATTTAAAGAATAACATGAAGGTCAACCATGGGTAGAAAAATAAGGTTCACAATAGATATCATAAGAGGTCCAGGCACAAGATCGGTTTTTCTAGCAGTTTGGCAGCAAACTGGACATCTCTGGGGCCCAGGTGCAAAATTGTGTTTTACCGGTGGTCAAGGTTCAAAGTCGTTATTTCCAGTATTTCAAGGGCAAAATAATGATTTCCTGTGGTCCAGGACCAAAAGGGTGATTTGTGATGTTCTAGGTGCTAAATGGTGATTTTCGATGGTCCGAGGGCAAAATGGTTACTACAGCGGTCCAAGACCATGATTTCTGGCAATTCAGGGGCCTAATGCTGATCTCTGGCCCTCAAGGTGCAAATCTGTTTTTTCTGGTGGTCCAGGATCGAAATCATGATTTCCAGTGTTTTAAGTACAAATTTGTGATTTTTAGCGGTCCAAAAGAAAAAGGGTGATTTATGGTGGTCTGGAGGCAAAATGGTGATTTTCGGTAAGTCCGACGGTCTGGGTGTGAAATGGTGATTTCCAGCGATCTAGAGCCAAATTGGTGATCTTTGGCAATCTAAGTGAAATATCGTTATTTTTGGTAGTCTGTGGACAAAATGGTTATTTCAGGCAGTATGGGGATAATATTGTGACTTCCAATGGTTCAGGGGCGTAATCATGATCCTTGGTAGTCCAGTACCAAAATCTTTTTCTCTGACAGTCCATTGGTAAAATCATGATCTCCAGCAATCCAGGGGAAAATGGTGATTTTCGACAGTTCAGGGGGAATATCATGATTTTTTATGATGAGGGCAACATGGTGATTTCTAGCAGGTTGGGGTAAAATTGTGACTTCCAGCATTCTGGGTGCAAAATGGTGGTTTCCTCCAATTCAAGGCAAAATGGAGATCTCTAGTGGTCCGAGGGCAAAATGGTAATTTTCATTGTTCCGGCTGTAAAATGGTGATTATTGGGATTCCTGGGGCAAAATTTTGATTTTTGGTGGTCCGAGGGCAAACTTGTGATTTCTAGCACTTGGGTGCAAAATCATGATTTCCAGTGGAGCCATGACTAAATTGTCATTTCTGGCAGTCCGGGGGCAAAGTGGTGATTTCTAGCAGTCCGGTGGCAAAATGTTAACTTCAAGTGCTTTCGGCGGAACATGGTGATCTCTAGCGGTCTATGTGCAATAATGTCTTTTCCAGTGGTTGAGGGTCAAAATGGTGATCTCTGGCGGTCCAGGTGCAAAATTAGAAATTCTGGCAGTTTGTGCGCAAAGTCATGGTTTCTGACCTTAAGAGAGCAAAATTGTCATTTTCAGTGAGGTGGGGACAAAATTATGATTTCCAACTATCTGAGGCAACAGGGTGATTGCTGCGGTCTGAGGACAAAATGGTTGTCGAGATAATCGACAGCTCAGGTGCAAAAAATGTGATTTTCACCCATCCTGTGGTTAGCTCGTGATTCTCAACTGTCCGTGACAAGATCGTGATTTATGGCTGTTTGGTGGCAAAATTGAAATCTCTGGTAGTTCGGGGACATAAGGGTGCTTTCCTATGGTCCTGAGGTAAAATCATGATTTTCAGTGGTCTGAGGGCATGAAGGTGATTTTTGGCAGTCTGAGGATAAAATTGGGACTTCCGGGGGCATAATAGCAATTTCTAGCAGTTCAAGGGCATTATGGTTATCTCCAGCACTCCAGGAGCAAAATTGATTTTTTTTTTTTTTTCCAACAGTTCGGGTTCGAAATCGTGATTTCCAGTGTTTTGAGGGTCAATCGTGATTTTTGGCAATTCAGGTGCAAAAGGGTATTTTTTGTGGTCTCGGGGTAAAATGGTGATTTTCGGAGGTCCAGGGGTAAAAGGCTGATTTTCGGCTGTCTGAGTGCAAAATGGTGATTTTTGACGGTCTAGGGTTAAAATGGTTATATCCAACAGCCTAGGTGAAAAATATTATTTCTGGCAGACTGCGGGCAAAATGGTTACTTCAAGTAGTCTAGGGATGAAATTGAGACTTCCAATGGTCCAGGGGCAAATTGGCTATTTTTGGTAGTACAAGCACAAAATAGTTATCTTTGGTGGTTCAGGTGCAAAATCATTTTTTATGTGGATCTGGGTCCAAAATTGTGATTTTCGACATTTCAAGGGCAAAATCAAGATTTTCAGTATCTCGAGGGCAAAAGGGTGATTTTCTGGTGGTTTGGGGGCAAAATGGTGGTGATCTACAGGGGACTAGGAGCAAAATTGTAATTTTTAGCAGTCCAATGGAAAAATTACGATTTTCAGCAGTTCAAGGGCAAAAAAGTGATTTCTGATATTCTGGGGGAAAAATGGTGACTGTGGTTCGAGGAAACTTGTTGATTTCTGATGGTTTGAGAGCAAAATGGTGATTTCCAACCACTCAGGGCAAAATGGAGATCTTTAGCGGTCCGGTGCAAAATCGTTTTTCCTTGCAGGTCAAAGGTCAAAATGGTGATCTATAGCGCTCAAAATGCAAAATCGCTTTTTCCAGCAGTTCGGGGGTGAAGTGGTGATCTCTGGCGGTTAGCCAAACCGTTTCTTTACAGTGGTTTAGGAAAGAAATGGAGATTTCCAGAGGTTCAGCGACAAAATAGACATCTTCAGCAATCCAGTGGAAAGTCATTTTGTCTAGAGGTCAAGGTTTAGAGTTGTTATTTCCAACGTTTCAAGGGCCAAATAGTGATTTGTTGTGGATTGGGGGCAAAAGGGTGATTTCTAGCTGTCCAGGTATGAAATGGTGATTTCCGACAGTTTAGGGCAAAATGGTGATATGTGGCAGTCATGGTGAAAAATCATTTTATGTAGTGGTCCGGGTTCAAACTAGTGATTTCTGAGTTGGGGTCAAAATAGTGATTCTAATGGTCTGTTTACAAAATGGTGATTTCCGGCAACCTAGGCGCAAAATGGTGATCTTTAGCAATCCAAGTGGAAAATGATTATTCCCAATAGTTTGAGGGCAAAGTGGTCATTTTAGGCAATCTAGGGATAAAATTGTGACTTCCAATGGTCCAGAGGCAAAATGGCGATTTTTGGCTATTTGAGCATGAAATGGTGATCTCTGGCGATCTAGGTGCAAGATCATTTTTACGGCAATCCGTTCCAAGATCGTGATTTCCGATGTTTCGAGGGCAAAAAGGTGATTTCCAATGGTCCGAGACCAAAATCATAATTTGCAATGGTCTAGGGGCAAAATCATGATTTCGAGCAGTCTAGGGGCAAAATTGTGATTTTTGGAGGTCCAATGGCAAATTGCAATTTCTAGCAATTTAGAGGTAGTAGGGTGATTTTCAGCAGTCTGGATACAAAATGTTACTAGTAGTTTAGGGCAAAATGGTGATATGTTGATGAGCCTCAAGTTGAACAAGAGGCTAAATTAGGCCAAGGAGCTCCATCTGGGCCGATTACACGTTCTATGGCTAAGAAGATTCAGGCCATGGTTGTCCAACAATTCAAAATGGAATCAGCCCATTTAGGATCCAAGCCCAATTTCTATATGGAGCCCAAGTTTGAGTGGGCCAATTTGATCATGTGTTATAATGAATAAATTATAAAAAGTCAATTATGCATGTGATGAATGTATGTGATAAGTATTGGTTAAAGTCTAAGTTAGGTGAGCTATATTTCTTTGAAAGTCTAAGTTAGATAAGTTAGGTGATCTACATTAGATGAAAAGTCTATGTTAGGTGAATTTCTATGCATGTTTTTCCAAATTAGGTGAGAATTAGGTAAATCTTGGACTTATGCCATGAGGGTTGTTCTTGGCTATAAATATGGAAGTTATCAATGAGAAATGCAACCTTGAATTCTCTGAAAATTGGCTTAGCCTCTTATATGCGAATTTCTTATCTAAGTTTCATAAACTTAGTGGCGAAATTATCCCCGATTCTTATCACTCTCCCTCTTCTATTCTAGAGTGTGGCGAATCAAAGCTAGTATTATTGAGTGTGGCGTGCAAACTTATCATTCGAGATTGTTAGTTGTTCTATCTTTTCTTCTTTTTATTTACTTGTGTTCAGGGATTGTTCAATCTGAACTTCCTTGAAGCATATCATTTGGTATCAGAGCATATCATCTGTGGCGGTCATTTTTTCTACCTGTCTAGGTTCAAACTAGTAATTTCCAGTGGTCTAAGGACAAAACGGTGATTTCTTGCTGTCAGGGAGCGAAATGCTGATTTTCGGCATTCTATGGGGCAAAATCATGACTTCCAACTGTCCAAGGGTGAAATCTTGGGCCATAGGTCTTTCTTCATTTGTGGATTTGATTTGTGATTGCTAGTCAAACTTGTGAGGAAATTTGTTTTTTATTTTTTCCTTGGAACTTTGAGGCTACATCTTTTATGGGGAAACCATTGGGCTCAAAGTATTATTGATCGTATCTATTTGTTGTACAAGCATAATATATAAACAATTTTTCATTAAAACCCTAATCCTAATCCTCATCCAAATAATCTAGGGATAAGATAATCTCATCTAATCACAAATACATTTAAAATTTAAAATCAATCTCTTTAATTAAACCCATTAAACTAGTGGCTTATGACTCTAATCCAACACTCCCCTCAAGCTGGTGAGTGGATATCTTTCATTCTCAACTTGTAAACAATATTATAAAAAACAGTGCTAGGAAATATATCTGTAAGCTATAATCCTTGGATGATACAAAAGGAGTACAAATCAACCCATAATCTAGCTTTTCCTATCAATCTTAATGTGTTTGGTTTGGGGGTTATGAGCTATGCTTATAGCAATCTTATTGTCACAATACAACCTCATACGTATCATCTATAATTATTTTCAGCCTTAATAATTCACACACCCAATGTCGTTGATTTGAATTTTGATTCAGCACTTGACCTTGTTACAATATTTTTGTTTTTAATTAAGTTGCCTCCAAGATGGCACAATAACTAGATGACTTTCTATCTACTAAGGACCCAACATGCTCTGCATCAGTGTAAACTTCTAAGGCTAATTTTCCAGCTCTTTTAAACAAAAGTCCTTTTCCAAGAGAACCCTTTAAATACCTCAATAACCTCTAGTATGAACCTTTGTCAACTGTTGGTTCATGTTGGTTCATCGGGAGCCTTAAATAGCCCATGATTATACTCAACCCTGCTTCCTAGTTTCTTCAATACCTAAGAAATACTTCAATTTCCCAAGTTCTTTGATGTCAAACTCCTTAAGCAAACTTGTTTTCAGGTCTGGATTTCATAAAATAAGGTGTGATCATCCTAGCTCGGTATCCTAGCATCACTTTAGTGAACCTCGAGTCCATATAAAGTGCTTTCTTAAGCTTGCACACTTATCCCCTTGAGATTTAAACCCAGGTGTATCTATATATATATCCTACTCCAAATCTCCATGCAAAAAGACATATTTAGCTTGAATATTACAGCTAAGGACAGTTCATCTTGACCACAAGGGCAAATCAAGGAAATATATGCCATAGGTTTATGTGTAACCTTGGTAACCAGTCGTGCTAGTAAGTCTACATCCCACCAACTTTTTTGTGGTACCTCCGCTGATTCTTTGGTTCTTTTCTTAAAAAAGAAAAAATAAAAAATAAAAAAAAGCTTCTAGGCAACATTCCGTTTGGTCTTAATACCCAAAGCCATACCATGTTTTGATTTGATGATGGTGGGGAGAAAATTTAGGGGGAGAAAGGAAGAGAAAGAGTTAATTTGTTTTTGCCCACATTAACACCAAATAAGTGAAACTAAGAGAAAGTAAGAAATTTGGATCACATTTTTTAATTAAACAATGTAATTGGAATGGGGAAAGACAAGGAACAATAAAATAAGAAACAAACATATGAATTTTAACACGCAATAAAGGCAGAAACTTGGACGTCATAGACTATAACGTGAAAGTTGTAAAAGAAGGAAATAATATATATATATATATATATATATATATATATATATATATATGCACTTTTGGCATCATATCACCATGCAACACCTAATTGTTTTAAAGGACGGTATGGCTTTCAAGCTACAAATTGAAAAAGTTACGGCATCTGAACATTATAAGATTAAGGATGTAGATTTTCCACAATAATAGTCAATTCCATTCACCTCAAATTATATTCGTTCTTTTTATTTTAAAATCCAAATATCAGAATATCTAAAGTAACATTAAAAGTAAAAGTAATTGTAATTAACATTGGCAATCTCTAAGTCTTGATAGAGTAGTATGCAATTAAATGGTAATACAAATACATGAAAAAAGGTTAAAGAACCAAACAAAAAAAAAAAAAGGCGAGAGTTAAGCCCAAAATAGGAGATGATACAAACAGTAGATTTTGAAAGGGATCGGTTGTTATCAGTTACAAACGTGATAGCATATCATTCTCTACCATCTCTTGCAGTGTGAAATAAGAAGGGTGAGAAAATTAAATGGTCAGAAAAATACAAAAATGGTATAAAAACAAATTGAAACTGAGAAAAACACAATAAAAAAAAAATTCTTATAAATTCCCCTTGGATTAAAGCATTTCCACTGGGCTTACAGTGTCCCAAGATAAGCAGTCAAATAAGATGTGTTTGAGAGATTAACTCTGTTTATTTCAAGACAAAAATCCAAAGACAATGTACAAATTGAGGGAAATAAATTAATAACTTTTATTACTTGAGCAGCCAGTTGCAACTAGAAAATCTACTTGCTACTTCCTAAATAGCTCCAAAGCACGTACAAACAAAGTACAAAAACAATAAATAAACTGCCTTTCATCCCCATCAAAGTCCTCAGTGCCATGAAGTTGTCAATTTAACTTATTAACCTGCGAAATAAAACATGAAGTTGTGGACATCTTGATCTTTCGAAGTAGAAGGACAGAAAACTATAAGTGATAGAATGAGGCCATTAACAGAGGAGATGAATGGAAATAGAATCAAATGAAAGAAGATTTTATACATGACTACTATCATTAATAGATGAAATAAAACATGGTCCAAATCATAAAGACAGTCAATTGAACTTACTCCAGATTGTGACTCCGTGCCCCAAATATTCAAACATTCATCACAGATGATTGGCAAGCATGCCTACTAATGACAACAAGAAACAGGTAATGAAGGTGCAAGGATATGTAAGTGGGCTGGGTTGAAAATTGCAATAAAGATAGACCGATGAGACTACTCAGTAATTCGATATTGCATAGTAATATTATTTCTTAGCTTTATCAGATGTATGACAAGTTCATTCACACACACAAAATAATAATATTATGTAAAAGCTTGGCATGTACAGGCTAACATCTCAAGATTGCTACAATGAATTTTTAAGCAACCTTAAAATTTTAAACAGCATCAGATAAAGATGAATACCAAATGAGCATCCAAGGGGGTAAATAGTAACCATTTAAAGTGTCTATCCAGCTGATTATCATGTTATGGTACAATGTACAGGCTAACATCTCAAGATTGCCACAATGAATTTTAAAGAAAACTTTAAATTTTAAACAGCATCAGATTACGATGAATACCAAATGAGCATCCAAGAAGGTAAATAGTTACCATTTAAAGTGTCTATTCACCTAATTATCATATTATGGTAACCATATGGTGTGTCATCCATGCTTCGTGCAATTGCAAACTTCCATGTAACAGTCTCATTTAACTTGGCTCACATTTCAAGGTGAAAAGGAAGGACAATATGGGGGTTCGAATCATCTTTATTCAGTTCAAATTCCCACCACTCATCCCACGGTATCACAGCAATAATATCCTCTCCTTGTCAACAAAAGAAATGAAGGAAATTAACTACTTGCACACCTTAGCTCCAACATGTATCTTCTGAACACCTCAGCAATATGAGCCATTTATCATAAAGGAAAATCTATCCACGTCAACATGATAGATATGATGCATATTTCAAACCTTGATGAAACTGACTACTATGAAGTTTAAGTCATACACAATATCAGGCCATTGAAAACAAAAAAGAAAAAAGGTAATCTCATAGGAGAAGTAGATCTGAAAAGCTCGTTTTGAATTATAATGAAGGAAACATAACAATAGCATTGGAGAAAACAAAGAACGATTTCTGCAGTGGTGTTCACAACCATGCTATACACAGGAAGGAAAGAGAAAGCAGAAAGACGCTGAAAAAAAGAAGAACAAAGAAAGGGAACCAACGAATACACTTTGTTGAAATGGGGTGTTTACAAAAATAACAACTGCAGTTCATTTTAAGTAATAAAATGAAAACAATTAAGCAGCACTGGTTACCGCTATACAAGTTGGTCAAAGACTACCTTTATCAACATATCAAGGATTAGCTATGTCCATGAAATATAATAAATCAAGCCTCAAACACAAGAAAAGTGAAAAACAATAAAAAGGATAATCTGCGAATATGATAAAAAGGATAAAATATTATGAGAAAAACACAAAGACATGAGATAACATAGAATAGTTAGGCCTCTGAATTTACCAAATCTAATCGTAAGTCAAATGGTAAGTATTACTATTATAGTTTATTAATATTAGAAAATACATTTAAATCAGCTATCCTATCTTACTAGTTGATTTTAAAAGATATTGGAAAGCTGACTTGCTAGATTTATCTGTTACCAACTGATGAGATATTCTATTATACAAAACTTTAGAACTCAGTGATGAAGTGAATTATAGATTATTTTCATATTGATCAATCAGCTTATTAATGATTTATGAAGCACAGATATTTCGAAAAGAAGCCATGTCCATATCAGTCATATGAGATAATAGGATACTTAAAATACACTTAGATGTTTCAGATTATGCTATGTTTTCAGGCCCATTTCAATGTCAATGCTTCGTGTTCTTTTTTGTGAAAACACTTCTTAATGAAAAAATATATATACTGATCAGGTAAACTATAACCCTGATTGCAAATATAACAAGTTTCAGTTTTTAAAACCAGACATAAAAACATTTTAACACACAATAGCATGATTAAAGTATACTGATAGATTTACCAGACATGTATGTGGCTACTTATTTGCTTCAAGACTTTACATCTTTTCCAAAACAACAAAACCAGCATATAATTCAGATATTTACCATGCACTGGTTAGTACAACTATACAAAGTACAGAAATTTTTTTTGAAAAAATACAAGGTATAGGTATGGTAAAATATATTTATATAAAAGAAATATATTATTATAATACATAATCAATTAGCATAATATTTGAAAAAAAAAAAACTCTTGTGATTCTACAATTAAAGTTACAGTATTAAAAAAAAAATATTTTCTACCCAAAATTGTCAAATCATTTCAATTAAAATACACTTTCAATACAAAAAACAAATAAAGACTCAAACTATATCCACCAAATTGAGTTCACAAACTCTCTCTCTCTCCCTCCTTCCCTCCCTCCCTCTCCCTAGCCACCATCAACACATAACCACCTGTGAAGAAAGAGTATACCCATACTCTCCTACTCCTGTACCGAGTCACCACCAAAGCTTGATTGGATACACATGGGTACATATTTTAGCGTACACAAGACACACCTACGCCATATTTGCTTAGTACGGGTACAACTTTTTTCTGCCTATACCCGTGCTTTATAGCCATATACCTTTCCACAATCACTTTCCAGCCATCAAAATCCTATTTTTTGGATTTTATTGTTATTAAAACCATAATAAGGAAACACACTCTCCCACAACACCACACCTTCAACCCTAACTTTTGAACCCATAATTCATCATTGGGACAAACCAAGGCAGGCTTCACAATCTGTTCGTCAACAATACTTTAAAGACACATTTCCATCTAAAATCATTAAATGTAATGAATCATGACTGTTAAAGTTATTGTAAAGGGAGGAAGGCAAAAAATTTCTGAGAGTTTAATAATCAAGCTTCAGAGTAGACTGCAAGTGGAGGACAAGTTACCAAAATGTTGGTGGAGCCACCCCGGAAATCATGCAAAGCAGCTTCTCTTTCACTCTGACTATGACCACCATGAAGAGAAACAGCAGACACCCCTTGAGCTACCAACACTTCAGCAATTTCATCACACCATGTCTACATGTACCAAACAAGTAATAATGAGAAAGATGCAGATTCCTCAATTAAAAAATGGCACATAGGAAAAAGGCACATTCAATGTTTCTTCTTGAAAAACATCTACTACAGACAGGAACACACAAGTCAAATTTACAGCAATTAATTCCCTAATAACTGCGGTTGTTAAAATTTGGCAGCTGATTATTACCAAATGTAAGACTTGAACCGCCCCCCCCCCCCCCCCCAGGGGGGCGGTTCTCCCGGGGAAAAATAAACTGGGAAGTGGGAACATCGCGACATGAATTGAGGGGTAGAAGAAAACTGTATATAGAAGCATGCCATGCATGATGCATGAATAAAAATTCTGCACCTAAGTATTTAGTTTGTTACAGCAACAACCTTACTAGAACAGGATCTGTTCTATAATTTTTTACTGCATGAATTTAGACCTAAAAGTGACAAAGAGAAATGAAGATAAGATATTGATACCTAGGGTTAACAACCACTTCGTCCCAAAAACCTAAATCGTCATGCGAACGCCGAGGATCAATTTTATTAAATATCTCTAAAATACTCTCATGGACTTGAAGCATGGACAAACTACAAAACCACCATGCCTATTGCTGAAATTAATTTGACTAGCAGAATGCAAGGCAACAAGGATGGAGCTTCTAACTGCTTGGCCATTAAGGCTTTAATACCTTGTCAACAACTACTTTATTCCAAAAGCTTTAAGTTTTCAGGTGAAGGCTCAAGATTAGGTTTATTAACATCTAACATATAGCATGGATACTAAACTATGCATACCATAGACACCAAACACGACAAACCTTTCTCTCCACAAACACAATAGTTAACAGAAATGGATGACTGCATTTTTCAGCATGTGATGCCTCCTCAACAAGCAAATCTAGAAGCCGGTCAATCTACAAAAGCATGATAAGATTTCAAAACAGAAACCAAAAGAAATATGGGGAGAGAGAGAGAGAGAGAGAGAAACTACAAAAATTACAAACTGTAGGATCAGAAATACTTGAGATTTAATTACAGAAGACATCATCATCCACAACATAGTTAGAAGGAGGGTTAAGGAAAAAACATAGAATATCAAAAAGTAACTGTAGAAGCATATCTTCATTTTCAAGGATGAAAAATAAAGTGTTTGAATCGACACCATCTATAAAGGCTGAACTCAACATTCAAATATTATATTCACATTGCAAATATAAATACTCGAATAATGCAAAAACCATTATATTTCAAAAGCCTTCCTAGTTCCTACATATACAATACTGTATAATACCCCTCCCTCTAGAAAAGGGGGTGGCAATGGAGCAATAAAACTTAATGGGTAAAAAAATCCTGGAAAACTATGATAGCCAATGATCCAGTAAACTAAACAAGCAACTCATAATCAAGCCCTCAACAAATATAGATCTTATTAGACAATTTATTATACCTTCTCAATTTCAGAAACCCTCACAAGAGTTTGACAAACGTTTGCTGTGGGGCTACTCACTTTTCCCACCTTCACCTGCACTGGGCTCACTAAGTACTCCTGAAATTAAAGAAAGAAAAGTAAACTTCATAATAGCTCTTACAAAACTGAACTTACAACGAATATGTTGCCAATAAAATAACGATGATCCCAAAGGCTCTACATGGGGCTAAGGTTTACTAGTTCAATTCTCAAACAGAAATTGAGTAGATTGCGATTAACTCAAAAGTAAGGTTACAAACATATAGTGAAATTAATGCATTTGGTCAACAGCAAATACTGAACACTGAAAGTCAATTTTTATTTGTCTCAACACTAGCACACAGAAAGTCACCTTAAAAAATCATAGTAAGGGTGCTCTACTCTTCTAAGATAACTCAAAATAAGTATATGTAAAGAAGGAAGGAAACTTAACCTTTGCTAACGCTTCAATCTCCAAGGCATAGTTGCACTATATAGCAATGTTTGATGCTTCTCTGGAAATGTTCTCATGACCTGAAGATAATTATAGAAAGTATATATTTTCTTCAGCAATATGGACAGACATGTAATAATGTTCTATTGCAACAACTGGAATGGTTACTTATATTTGATAACTCATTCACATGAGATCAACATGCATTGACATAACAGATATAAGTAAAAATATGTCAAATGACAATTAATAAAACCGCTGCAATCTTAGATTTGATTTTGATATAGAAATTTGTATCCATGCTAGAAGCTTCACTTTTGCTAAAGAATTTGTTCTTTGGGCAAAGCAACATCCTGTTGCTGCTTTCTTTACCTTACCCTGCCAACCTTTTCTTTAAGAAGTTGGACACTCAGTGCCGAATCATCTAGTTTAAGTAATACACCTAAGTTTCATTTTCAATAACTGTTTTAAATAGTGAATATGAAATCAGAGGGCAAAATAACTGCATGGAAACAATAGAATCAAGCAAAGCATGAATGCAAGAAATATAAAATGAAATCATATCATTGATCATAAATTGGAAATTGAATTGCATCAAAATAGAGGGAAATTCATATACAGGGGAAAAACTTCAATACCACTAACCACTCTTATCTATGGTTCAAAACCCATACCAAGCGTTCTATTTGCTTGATCCAGAGCAACAAAAGAAATTCTCGAAAGGGAAGTGTTGCCTTGTTTTAAGTGATCAATAAATCTTCCAGGGGTAGCAACCACTATGTCAACTCCTGCTCATAGCTCAGACCTCTGTCACATTGACAAGAAACCCACCCAAACAAAAAACGAATAGTAATGTTACCTTAAATTATAGGAAAATTAAGTAGTAAAAAGCATTTGAGAACTTGAGCATCTCATATATTATTTTAGTTATAGTGAGTGATTAAAAATACATCTAAATAGTTGCCATTTTGCCAGATACAGGGGGACACATTGCTTTTTTTTTTTGGTTTCTTTTGCCAGAACATTACACATTCATTATACATTAGAAATACATACAATAAATATAAAGAGCAGTGCAGGTTTGAAAACACAGCTTTGACTCAAATCAAAGGCCAACAAAAATAATACTGAGAAAAAAAATATTCATACAAATTTAACACAAGGAATTGTATTCTTTGACCATACTTTACATAATTTGCATTGCATGATTGCAAATATTACAGGTAATAACCATTATTTCTCCTTCACCAAAGCTTTGCAAACACAAGCATAATTAGACAAAAATATGACTCAACATTTAGTTACCTGCTTTTCAATATTAGTTCCACCCATAACTATTGCAGTTTTTAATGACTCAAGTGATCTGCTAAAAGCTTTAACCTGCAAAATATTGAAAATAACTCAAAATTATTAATCTAATTACAACAAAACAAGTAACATGTGGGAAAAGATTACCTAGAAAGAAATGAATCAATATAGATCCTAGTTTCAAGCATAACAATAGAATTTGCTTATCATTATTAAGAACAGATAATTCAAAGAAAGATAGCAAGAATCATATGTTCATGGTACAAATGATCTTTTTATATATCTATCTTCCAATTGGGAAGTAACATGGAGTTACACACTATATTGGCATCAAGAAAGAAGATAGCATCATATAACTCATGGGCCCCAAATGCAACACAATCACTACAGTTCTGCCTCTTGATTATTCTTTTGCCTTAACCTTATCAGATTTTTTTTTCCTATACTATCCATCTTATTTCTTAACTAAGACAAGAAACATTAGAAGCCAAAGCCATGGAGAAAAAAATGAAATCAAAATATGTCAGGTACTTTGCTTCTTTACAACAAGATGAGCGAGTGAGAGAGAGAGAGTATATAAATTAAGACATATAAGAGAGTAGGATCTATATATAGCTTTACCGCACACCATGTATATATACTTAATTTTTTCCTTTTCGGTTCAAATATGTAAAAAATAATATATTATGAGTTTCTGTATTTCAGATGTACCTGATGCAAGGCCTAAAGAAAAAATGTAACACTGAATTATGGAAGACAAAAATCTTCAGAAACTTATTCACAGTTGTTAGTCTATAATTTCCAGAATCAGCAGTGACTGAATTTGAGACATAAGATTACCATACATATATATGTTATACAAGTTCCAAGATAAGGCTACCAAGAGAATAAAGAAATTAACAGTAACACGAAGCTACATAAAAACTCATCAGGATGCTAACCGAATAATATAATAGAAATTTCAAGCAGAAAAACAAGGCAAACAAAATATCACCGACTTGATATCGGAAAAGAATGAGTCAGGGAGAGAAGAGTACCATAAACTCAGTTAAATATATGAATGGATAGATTTGATAAAAAAAAATATTCCCTTCGGAAAGTAAAGAATATTCTTGTCAATGTCGATAATTAATCAATCCAATCAAACCCATAACCGATTGCGTAAAAACAGCAAACATGGACATCCTTTCCTCAAAAAGTACCATATGGAGACAGTGAGGATCCTCCAAACATAATACTTAACAGAAAGAAACCCTAGAAATAAAATAAAGGACAATCCAATCGCACTACGGGAGTGACGTGAGTATCCGATTTTAATAAGATTACGTCCCTGCTAGGAGAAACCAAATCTTGTTACACCTCAGATCCTATCACAGAAGTATCACGAACAGAAAAGTTTCATATGGAGCATCCGTCTACAAGTTATTGACAGAAAACCTAACAAAATTCGTTCAGCTTGAGAAGAATTTGAAAGTAGCAAGATTAGCGACGTGGGAGAGTACCGCTCAGAATTATTCAGAGAGAGAAGAGTGAGACAGAGAAGCCCAAAGAAGCCCGAAGATCAGTATCTGTGGTTGTTTCCATGAGCGGCGAATAGGCATATATGAAGAGGATGGGACAGTACCGTTGAGGATTACGAGCGAGATTGAGAAGATGAAGAGGAAGGGTTCAGCATGAATCCAGAGTAATTGTTGTCGTGATGCAAATTGCCCAGGATGTCCGGTCCCTAGATATTATATCTCACTTAATATTTCAAAAATACAATTTTAGTCCTTTAATTTTATTTAAAGTTTTAATTTCATCCCTTAAGTTTATTTAAATTTAATTATTTAAGTTTATTTTGAACTTCACTCTTATGCTTCAATTTCATTTGATGCTAATGATTTTTTACTTTAAGTTTTATGTTCGTTTCATAAATTTTTTTAGTTCTAATTTGGTACCTTAAATTTATTTTAAATTTTATTTTTGATTTCATAATTTTATTTTGTTTCAATTTATCATTAAATTTCAAAAACTTTTCATGCTATTTTTTCCTCTAATATCAGTCAAATCAAGATGTTTTAAATATTTAGCATTCGTATAAATTAAAAGTTATAACTATTAAAAAATAAATTGGATAAGGATTACTAAAATGCAAATAACAAATATTAAAATTAATTTAACTATCGAGTATCAATTAATTATATTTGTTACATAAGAAATATATGATATCAATGTACTAAATGACTCATATAATTAATATTTATTCAAAATTTACTCTTTTTTCCTTATTAAACTTTAATTCTCATAAAAATGTTATATATTCTTGAACCAAAAAAAAGGAATGAGGAATTAACAACCCTATTTGTATAAACAATCAGTATAATTTTGTAATACCACTTTTATTTATATTTAAGCTCTCACGACAGTCACAATAAATAAAAAATCATAAATTTCTTTCCTCTTCTAAATTGATAATTTTAAAAGCTAGTGATATAGTTTTAGCTCACATTCTTTATATTCTAAATATCATAATATAAAATATCAAGATTTACTATATTTTAAATTTTAAACTTTTATGTTTAACTTTTCCTATTTATGACATATCAATAATAGATTCATTGTCTTTTTATACCCAAACAATACATTGATTAAACAATAATGAAACTGTGGCTCCATAAAACCAATAACTTAACATTAAGATGCCAAACAAACAATATAAAAGAATTTTTAAACAGAAAACAAAGAGAAACAAAAAATCACCGAACTCGATACCAAAAAAGAATTAACGAGTCATTAGATCTCTTCTTACAACTATTATCACAGTGCTAATAACTGAAAGCAAGAAAAAGATAGTTAAATAAAAAACACTAATTCAACTTACTGTTAAGGTTTTTTTTCTTTCTAAGGACTTGTATAAGCAAGCTTCTTATAAAATAATTATACGAATTTAGACTCTAAACTTTCAAGTTTTTCATGGTTCATGTTATAGGAATGTAATATACGAGATTTGACATCTAAATTAGCAATGCCATGAGGAAGAAATTTTATCCTAACGTGGTAGAGCAAAGTTCTTGGACAACAGAGAGACACGGGGAGAGAGAGAGAGAGAGGCAAATGAAGAAAAGCTTAACAAAGTTTCTAGAAAGAGTGATAAAATACAATGCATTTGTTTACCTTGCATTTCACATGTTGAATGTACTTTTACATGTGATCTTCTTCCTACTTTGAATCCTTCACTCCTTTGAGGATGATTCTAAAATTGCAAAAGACGTACTACTTGATAAACAAACCGAAAGCAAGATTGATAACTAAAAGCCCATGTTAACAAGACAAGATAGCTAGTAAGTTCAGGCACTTAAGCTGCAGGCAAACGGAAAAAAAAAAAAAAAAAAAAGGATAATGGCTATGGAAATTTGAGGAGAATTGGTAACCCAAGGGCCAAATGATATATACGCCAAAATATCACATAAGCTTGCATGCATGGTGGGATCTCAGGGGTGCATTTTCGGTCAAGCATATATATAAATATATTATTGTTCATATGAAGCCATGATCTTTGTTGCCCATATAGTTTGAAATTATATAAGTGTTTGTGAGTTTACTAACTTGAGGTGATTGTTCATCTCATATTTGCTTCTCATGTTTCTTGTAACTATGTTTAATTGATTTTTCAAGTTTTCTAAGGATAACAAAGGGATGAAAATATCTTTGTGTAATATTAGTTGAGAGAGGGGATCCACCCTAACTTATTGCATTGAATTGTTGTTAGTTTATAACCTTTTAAGTTTTATATATGTATCTGCACTATCAATATATATTTATTAAATAGAATAGAACCTAGAATATATTGTATATAAGAAAATAAGATACCTAAACATTTCTATATTTCTAATTAGAATAATCAAGCTGTAGTATTTGTTACTTCATTTATCTTAGATGAAGCAGGTAATGAAAGTATAAATCAGAATAATTAGACAAATATGTTTCTAATGAAACAACTAGGATATTATATAAAACCCAAATTAGAAGAAGGATTAGAAATTTATGATTTAGATGGAATAATAGAAAAAACACCTAAAGACATTAGAAAAATATTAGAAAAAGAAAAACTTAAGAATACTATGAAAAGATTAAAAGAATTATCAAAACCTTTAGAATAGAAAATATATGAACAGAAACTAGAATTAGAAAACATAAGAAATGAGATAACAAAACTAAGTAATGAATAAAGTGAACCTTAGGGATAAAAGATAAAGTAGTAAAAATAGAATACGGTTATGAAATAAATACTATGATAGTCATGAGAAAAGTAATATTTGGAGAAAAAAAGAAAAATCAAATTAGAAAACAAGAATTAAATAAAAATGTGCAAGAGACTAAAATAATTGTAGACAGATTACAAAAAGGTCAAGAAGTATTAAATAAAAATATGTGGATAATTTATGATGAATTAGTAGGAAGAAATAGAACAACCGAAAATAGGATAATCGAGAGAGGAAAAGAAAAAGTAAATGATGAATTAACTAAAGAAGATTACAGAATAACAGAATATGCCTATCACATAGGATCAGATATACTAGAATTTATAAAAAGAATGAAACCCAAGAAGAAGGAACAAAAATCATTAATGATAAAAGAAATTAACATAATGCATATAGAAGAAATAGAAGACTTAGAACAAGATGAAATAGAAAGAAAAACGGGTCAAGGATAAGAAGAATTAGAAGCTATTATGGAAGAATATGGTAAATTTATAATAGATGATAATTGCAATGAAATTAATATGAATCAAACCAAGCAAAGTAGCAATGTCACTCAGAGAGAATCACACGCACCGCCAAATTTAGCTCAACCATCATATAATCAAAATAATCCAGAATGTAGTATAACCAGAAAAGAAGAAGTAGAACGAGATGTACTAAGACATCGAGAACCTTATAGAAATTAGGAAATAGGATATATATTTAACACAACATATGGACCATCAACTAGCCATACCATACTAACCAGATTAGGACAATATGAAACTAAATCAATAACTAATGCAGGAAAATGGTTAGATCTAGACTGTTGAAAAGATAAAAAAAAAAAACGAATAGAAGAATGAGCAAAAGCTCAATTTATAGCATTAGCTAACAGAGTAGTAGATACACAATCTACAAGTCTAATAGTAGAATCAAGTTTTGTAGGAAAAGTCCAAGAATGGTGGAAAAGTCACCCATAAGAATTTAAAGAAAATGCTAGAACAGTAAATAATTGTAACACCAAAAAAGAATTTTATGCAACATTAGTAAGACAATATGAACAATTATTAAGAAATGAATTTTAGGGAGAAGTGTAGGAGCAAATGAAACTAATAAAATAGAAAGGACAATTCATAGACTACTTCAAATAGAAATACGTACATTAGATCTAGACAATTTGGAAGGATATATATGTGAATATGATAAGTATTATTATGAAGCAAGATTAGCAAATTGTAATGAAAAGAAAGTATACTTAGATTTATTTTATAGAAAATTACCAACTATATTAGCGGAAAATATATTAACTGATTATTATAGAGCTTTTATAGAAAAACCAAAATTAATTCCTTATGTAGATACATTAGGAAGAAGAAAAGATTATTTAAGATAATATTTATTAGCAAATTGTGAAAAAGCTTGGAAAACTAATAATTTTTCTAAAACTAATAAACTAATCTTAAAATGCGAAAGATTAGAATCACCACATAAATGGGGCTGTAAGCCTGAAAAACACAAATACAAGAAAAGAAAGAAATATATCAAACCTTATAAACCATTTAAAATATATAGATTTAAGAAATATTTAAAAAAATAAATTTATAAGAAAATATAAACCTAAGAAATATTTTAATAAAGGAAGAAAACTAAACTATAAGAAAAAAAATCCGAAAAAATGCTAATGTTATAATTGTGAATAATTAGAACATATATCAATTGAATGTAAACGACCTAGAAAGAAAAGAACTATATACAGAATAAAAGCAGCAGAAATAGAAGAATTAGAACCAATAGAATTCAATAATTTCCCTATAGAAGAAGCCTATGAATCAGACATGGAAATATATAAAATAGAAAGAATATCATAATCAAAAGACTCTAGCACAGAAACATAAACAAATTATGAAGGAATAGAAGAAGAAAATGAAATCAATATGATGCAAGGAGCGTCTAGCAACCAAATAGAAGAACAAGCATATGATCAATATAAAGAAATTAGAAATCTAGAAGGAGTCATGGTGTGAAGAATAAAATTTTGAAAAGAACAATATGACAAAATTAGGAATAAAGAATTAGATATGTTAGCAAAAGACTTATCAAAACAGAGTATAATATCCAAAATTAGGAAAATAATAAAATCAAAACAAAAAGAAAAATGTGTCTGTGTAATATTAGAAAAGAAATATCTTATAGAAGTAACATAAATAGAAGGAACATTAAGAATACCTTTAATAAGTAAATCTATTATAGATAGAGAAATAGACAAATTAGACATTAAAGATGATATTACAGAAATATATATACCAAGAATCCAATTAATGATAAAAGACTATTTTCAAGCAAGTATAGATACACCAATAGAACTATTAATTACTCATAATAGAATCATTGACAGTATATGAAATAACATACTAGGAGCCTTAAATAGAAATCTAGTTTATCAGAAATTAAAATTCACACTTAATACAAATTTTGCTATATCTAGAGCTAAAATGAATATGAACATAACTTTAATAGTTTATCATAAATTAAAAGGAATAAGAATACCCTCAGGAAGTAAAATCATTAGCATAACAAGAATGGTGGGATTAGTATTTTCTAATGAACATAAAATCTATAAAAAGAATCAAGGAAAAATAAACATAGGAAAAGAGTTTATGCCAGTATTAGAAAAATTAAAATTAGATCCTATAAAAATAACAATTCTAAGATAATTACAACTAGAATTAGATAACACCAGAGAAATATGACATGAAGAAGACATTAGTAGAAGAATTCACTATGATAACAATATAGGAAGAAGAAGTATAAGAATAAATTCACCAACTAACGTAAATATAAATATCAACCCTAGAAGGAATTTAAGTTATCAAGAAAATAGACCCATTATGAGAACATAAAGTTTTAGAACATCTAGTTTAGAACGACATAGATTAGTAGAGATCCCTATAACATCAAATTTAACTGAAATAAGAACGACAACTCTAACCATAGATTTAACAGATCCTTTAAACTCATTAAATTATGTTTTATTGGAGATACAAAAAGAGGGATTATGGATACAAATAATTGCTATAATAGATCCAAGCTAAGAAAGAAGTATTATACAACTAGAATATACAGATAATGATATACAAATAAATGAAATAGGAACCAAGGCAAATATGGTAATTAGATTTAAAAAAAGAGAAATACTAAAATTAAAATTATGGGTAGATAAAGAAATAAGAGAGACCAAAAACCATAAATTAATTATAAGACAAGACTTTCTTAATCTAGTAACCCCATATAGAATTCAAAAAGATAGAATCCTTTTAAACATAAACCAAGTAGTAATAATTCTAGAAAAAATAAAATTAATATAAATGAAATTGTACTATATATTGTTAAAATTCAATTATAAGAAATATCAATCAAGAAAATATCACAAGAATTATGGAAAAAAGAAAAAACAATAAAAATGCCTAGTGCAAGTAAAGAAGTACATTTATTAGAATTATCAGTAGAAAACGTAATAGTACAAATAGAAGACTATGAATTAAAAATCCCATTAATATTTCAATATAATGAAGTCACACCTGATATTATATTAGGAAAGGAATTTTTAGAACAATATATATCATTACATTTTACACCTAAAGCCTTAGCATTTATTACACCTTGTAAGCACTAAGCATAGGTATTAAGAATATTAGATCCACGGAAATGAATAGACGTTATATTTAGGAAAAAGAAATTTGAAAATGCAGTACAATTTGTACCTAATAAAGAACCAATTAAAGAAAATGATAAGAAGAAAATCCATAGTATGGAAACAAAGACAATAGAGCAAAGGTTATAAGACAAGTATAGTGATAACCCTTTAATCCATTGAGAAAAATCAAAACCATTAGCAAAAATCGAATTACTTGATTATAGTAAAGAAATAAGTAGTAAACATTATCCTTGGATAGAGAAAAATAGGAAAGAATTTATTATGCATATAAACGAAATGAAAAAACACCACCTTATTAGAGGAAGCAAATCTAGATACTCATCACCAGCTATGATTGTCATGAAACATAGTGAAGAAAAAAGAAGAAAATCTAATATGGTAATAAATTACAAAAAAACTAAATGAAATAGCAATAAGAAATAGATATTTTATACCTAAAATAGAACTCATATTTAATTTAATAAAAGGAAAACAAATATTCAATAAATTTAACTGTAAGTTAGGATTCTTTCAAATAAAATTAGAAAAGAAAGTAAAAAATATACAACCTTTAATATATCTGAATGATTATATGAATGGAATGTATTATTAATGGGCTTTCATAACAATCCAAGTATTTTCCAAGATTATGTGAAGAAACTCTTATTACCTATAAGGAATTTTGCAATAATTTACATAGACAATATTCTAATCTTTTTAAATAATGAAAAAGAACATGAAAACATTTAGAAAAATTCATATAATTAATAGAAGATATATGACTAAATATCTCACCCAAAAAGGCTGAATTAAGAAAGAAAAGAATAGGCTTTTTTAGGTTACTATATATCTAAAAAAGGAATAGAATTACAAGAACATATTAGTAAAAAAGTATTAGATTTTCCAGAAATAACAACTAAGAAAGAATTAAGATCATTTTTAGGTCTAGTAAATCAAGCAAGCAATTATATTCCTAATCTATCAAAATATATTTCCAAAAATATCAAAATTAGCTGGAGAAATAGCTGAATGGAAATAAGACAACAACGCTAGATATGTAATAGAAAAAATAAAACATTTATGTAAAAATTTACCTAAACTTAGTATACCTATTAACCAACTAATAAAATGGATTATATATATAGATGTAAGAAATCACTTTATTACCAAAATCTCTAATCGAAACCTCTAAACACTATTTTAGAATTGTAACCCAGTATCAAGTTTATATTCGGTGTTACTCTACTGTAGTCGAATTGACCTCTAACAAATTTCATCCACCCATTAACCTTATTTGTTTTGGAACCACCAAACAACCTTTTAAATTTCAAGAAGAAGATAAAGAAGACATCCTAGCAGAACAATTTTTCAACGTTATGTCAAGATTAAGAGTTCAAGAAATGAATATTATCATGACTAAATTAACCAGAACTTTAACCAAAGATAAAGCATAGTGGACCTATTTCACAAGTCCAACAACATGTATATACTTTATAGGGAAGAATAGCCGCCAATATAGACAATTTCAAAACTGGTATGACAAAGTGAAAACCAATATAGACCACTTCGAGCCAACTAAAATGAAGATTTGTGAACGACTAGCCGAATTTCAAGAACACCAATGTAAATATTGCCAAGAACAAATAGATTCTGAATGTACACAACTCGACAGCTCAATTGATTTATGCACCTGAAAAAGAAAAAATTAAAACAAAAGTCTGCCGACATAAGAAAAAGCTTGGCGACATTAAGTACACAGACTGTAATGGACAATCATGACAGACAAGAGGAATCTAAAGGACAATAATTACATACAAGATACACCCATCCATAGCACAGAATTATCCAAGACCACTACTTTTGAAGAACAAGATAAGGAAGCATCTTGAAATAGTTTAAAGAAAGAAACATAATGAAGGAAGCATGGAGCATTCGAGTTTTCACTTAAGTTTTTAGTGATCTTAACCTCCAGTTTTCTCATCTTTTTGTAAACACCACCACTTGTAAAATTTTTCCATATCAATAATAGAAGTTTATTTCTATCATCAAAGCTTGTGTTCATCTTCCAGTTCATCAATCTATGAAGATTAGTTGTAAAACTCTAAGGTATGACTAACAAAACTCTTAAAGGGAAACTAAGGTAAATTTATTTTTCAGAACTTATAACGATGAGTTGATCTTATTGTATGATTATCGGCAAGTTATTGTTTATTTTAAGCTTAGAGTAAGATATGGATTAAGTATAACTCCTTTAGGAAACGAAGGAATGTTGTGTTGAATTATAACTAAAGGGGGAAGGTCTGTGCATAATATGGTACCGTAAAAGACCTCTGTATGAAAAAGGACAGAGTTCTTTCTATCACCTGATCATAATCTGGTCAAAGATTAATCCTTGTCATATTTTAAGTTTCTTATAACTAATAATACTTATATATAGGCTAGAAACCCATAATTGCAGGGCTACTGGTCCAAAGAGATCTAAATTCTAGATCTGTATTCTTGGTGAAACAATGCCAAGTACAAGAGTTTGCCAGGTTGATCATGTAATGGTATCAGAGCATGATTATGATAAAGGAAAATGAAAGAACTTTAGTTTCCCTTATTTTATTTCATTGAATTGTTGTTAATTTATAACCTTTTAAATTTTATATCAGTTATCTGCACTATTAATATGTATTCATTAAATAGAATAGAACTTAGAATATATTGTATAGAAGAAAATAAGATACCTAAACATTCCTATATTCTTAATCAGAATAATCAAGCAGTAGTATATGTTACTCCATTTATCTTAGATGGAGAAGGTGATAAAAGTATAAATCAAAATAACTGGACAAATATGTTCCTAATGAAACAACTAAGATGTTATATAAAACCCAAATTAGAAGAAGAATTAGAAACTTATAATTTAGATAAAACAATAGAAAGAACACCTATAGACATTAGAAAAATATTAGAAAAAGAAAAACCTGAGAATACTATGAAAAAATAAAAAGAATTATAAAAAAAACCTTTATAATAGAAAATATATGAACAAAAACTAGAATTAGAAAACATAAGAAATGAGATAACATATATATATATATATATATATATATTCATACATTAAAGCTAGCCCAAGAAATTGCTGCTATAAGCTAAATGGATGCATCTCTACGATTGTGTTGATTAGGGGATTTAGTGACCCATTTAAAATTTAAAACCTTTAATGAATTCAACTAAAATAAATAATAAAAATAAAAATAAATGATTATATCTAAATAAATATAAAAGTGTAAATAAATATTGAAGTTTTAGGATGTTCATACTCAATGATTTGCTTGACCTTTCACCTACAATGGAGGAAAAGAAAATTTATGATAAATGTAATAAATTGCTAAGATGATACACTTATATGTTTCGGATACTGAGGACAAATTTTTTTTAGGGAAGTTAATAATCTTCCCAATAGAATTTATTGTGGAGAAAATTTCAGACTCTAACAATTTGAAATTTGGAATACGAGAAGATATTATACTTGACATAATTGGAACATAATAAAGAAAATTATGAATTTGATGGGTAATAAATTTCTGAAGGTAGATAACAAGAATTAAAAGGCTAATATACATATATTTGATATATAATTGATGGTACATGTTAAAATAATGATTTAGGAATTAAGTTTTTACTAGCCACAAGAATTAATTGATAAGCCAGTAATTAGATAATGTGTATATTTCTTTTAATTAGGACGTTATTTTTGAAAATTTTAGTACATAAGATATTTGTAGATATTTTATTTACTAATAGATATTAAGAGTAATTAGTAGTATGTCAGACTTAAGATTTTAGGACTAACATGATAACTTAAAGATTAGTAAGCAATCAAATGGAGAAATAACTGAAAAATAAAGAACTAAATTGAAAATAAAATTAAGTAAAAAAATTAATTTGAAAATCAACTGATAAATAAAAAATTAAAATGATGATAAAATTAATAAAATTTAAATTAAAAACTAATTAATAAGTGAATGATCAAAATAATATGTTTTTAGTATGATTTGATCATATTATTTTATAAATTCCCTACTCCATGTGTTTCAACTCCTTTTAAATATGTATAATTCATGCTAACCAAGTAGATAAAAGTAAATAATGAACTAAAATTAAATAACATATATGGCAATATTTTAATAACAAATATAAGAAAAAATTCTTATTTTGGTCCCTTTTTTCATTTGGGTCCTTCACTTAGTGGAAAATTCAAACAAATCTCCTAATCAATGCTCTGTTATTTTACGTTGGTCCCTCTATCATCAAACCATTTTCAAAAAAAATCTGGCGAGTACGTTTTACGCTTAGGTGGACTGTTAAGTGATTATATGGAATAAGACACCATATGTTGACATGGAGTTGCTTCATATATCAGAACTTAAAAATCCTTTCTCCTTCTGCCATTAATGTCTCCTTCTTTGCGCTCTTTTCAGCGGAAAACCAAATCAACCATTATTAACGATAGTGGTAGCTCGAGAAGGGAAAGAGAAACCAATTAACTGGAAACCATTCTCTTCTCTTGTACTTTGTGAAGGTACCCTGAATCGTGTTCGGTTACTCGTTGAACACAAAAAAATATAGATATAATTGCTCTGTAATTAGGTACCCTGCATATAATATTAGTGGTGGGGCCATGTGAAAGAAAAATTTTAGTGAGTATACCCAAAAAGAATAAGAAGAAAGAAATACATTATAGATATAACTACTCTTTTCACGTTCTCTTGATCTAACTCTGCGGAATTTCTTGTTCGTCTTTTCAAAAATGTTGGTTGAATCAAGTGAAAGAAAAGCAACTACTATGAGACTTAGGCGGGCCTCCAACATCTAAACTCTGACATGGCTTATGGTTTGCAACAGTTGGGACCATTAGAAAATGATTCCAGGAAAACTTTGCAACTAAAAGCTTGCTCAATATTTCAAGTGATTGAGCTAAGGTCTCTTTCAATTCAAAAGTTTAATCTAATTCATTTATGATTTAATTATTACCATTTCTATCATCTATTAGTTATTATCATTTTGCGAGTAGCTTTTCTTCCCGTTATTTTTTTTTTTTCTGAGAAAAATCAATTTTTGTAATGGACTACATTTCTTCGTTGTTCTTTTGGCTACTTATCATCCAGTATTCCTTTTTGGTGGTTAACAACGACATCTTAAAGTTTTTTCGTTATTTTGTATTACCTTATTTTCTCTGTGGAAGTAGAAAATTTTCTATTTTTTTAATTTATGAAAGTGTAGTCATCTACATACTTATTCCATGTTTGTCAATGAAACTTCTTATTACCCATTTTTGAGATACCTTCTGGCCAAAAAAATAAGACTAAAAGGCATTTTTATACCCTTATACCTTGGACCTTTAGCGTTATTAATTGCATGGTAGGGTCTCTTTCTTTCTGTTTTGGAATTTATCAAATCAGTTGCATTTTAGCAATTTGACAAACTGGATTTTCGATATGTTACAGGGTGTGGGTAACAAGTAGATCGAAGGAGTTAGCTAGCTTCACTGCTCAGTGCTGCGACCACAAAGTCAACCCATAAGAATTAAGATATACTTTAATAAGTTGAACCAACCTTTAGACATACAAAAAAAGAAAAAAGGACATACAGGTAGGATGGGAAAATCATGCGGGAAGGGATGAGTTGGGCGAGGTTGAAGTCCATGGGAAGGTGAAGTTGTTGGGGAGCATACTCACAGTCCGCCATTACAAGAACTAATGAGAGATGCGTGATATGAAAGAAAAAGAAAATCTAACAGAGATATAGCTATCACTCGCAGATATGTCCTTTTTCTTTCACATGGTTTCTAGAAGAATTGTTTCGAGTGGGTTTTCCTTTTCCCTTCTTGAGCTACCACTGCCGTTAACAATTGCAGATCTAGTTTTCTGCGGAGAAGAAGGCGTTAATGGCAGAAGGGGAAAGGGATTTTTAACTTCTGATATATTAAGTAACTTCATGTCAGAGTATGATGTGTTATTTCATGTAATTACTTAACGGTCTACGCATAAAACGTCCATGTTATATTATTTTTAAATCGGTCATCAGGCTAACTTGAGCAACAAAGCATTGAGTGGGGGACTTGTTTGAATTTTTGACTAAGTGAAGGACCAAAATAGAAATAAGGTGTTGAGTGAGAAATCAAAATAAGATTTTTGTCAAAATTTTAATACTCCGTTAAGTCCCTTTAGTCATGCAGAACTAGAATTATATTATTTTTAAATTTGTGATATTTTAATAATATTATGAAATTATATTTCAATGAAGCTAGTGAACAACATAATGAACGATTCTGCTTTTGAGTACATTAATTGTTCTACGTTAGATTAAGCAAAAATAATGTTAATTTCATGAAACATAGGAAGTATTTGATACTATGAAATCTCATAAGTAAATGTGGAACTTTAGAGACATTAAAGATGCTATTAAGATGCATGGAAGCTTAGGATGCAAACACGTTATGCATATCACTTTCTAGATTGAAAGTAGAATGACTTTACCTTTGGATTCTCAAGTTTGTCAAGTTGGATAAACATTTGATTTATAACATATATATATATATATATATATATAGAAGAAATTAATCATTTAATTCGTATGCTTTAATTCCAATTTTAATTTAATCCTTATAATTTAATTTTTTTCAAATTATTGCCTATAATTTATAATCATTTAAAAAATGTTCTTATCGTTGACTTTAATTATAACACTATCCAAGGTTGGATGACAAGGGTGACAGAGCTGACATAGTCAGCTTATATAGATGATGACATGACATATATCTTGGACCTTATTGCCACGTACGCATATATGAAGAAGCCTGCCTCAGCAACAAATAAGTGTGGAAACAGTACTAACACAGAAAAATGAAGGGCGGAGAAATTGGAGAACGCCGTAACAACTTGCTTCACGGTACTATGCATTTTTTTTTTCACCTTATGCTATCTGGTTTTGTTCTTTTTATATTAAGCGTGACCTATGCTCTCTGGTCTTGGTGTTTTTATATTGACCGAACTGAAATTTATGCCCAGAAGGGGTGGACTCTCCATTAATTCATAGCCACTTGAGAGCTGTCTCATCCACAATCCCATTGTTCTCAACTGTTTCCCAGAAGATAGCAGCAAAAGTGTACTGGGTCAATTATTTTACGTTCTTTCCTCTCTGAAATGTTTTCTATTCAGTTTAGAAATTGCTTTTGAATCTTTGACAATAACTCACTTTGTTCAGAACCGGTAGATTGAAGTTCGTTTACCATAGCTACACTCTCATCACCTATTCCAATTGGGCATAGTCTCTAGCCTCAGCATGCAAACCCAACTTTTTTTTTTCTTTTAAATAAACATTATAGACTATAGATTGTTTTGGTTTGGAAATACAAACAACTTATCTTCTCTTATACCTATTTGTAAAATTTATATCAATAGCAAGTGCAGAGTTTTAAGCATGTACAGAGCAATAGCTGTTTACATGACCTTGCTATTTTCCTGTCGGTCAAATCCAAAGATACCAATTTTAAATATTTTCCATGAAGCCATTGCTATTTTTCTATGGGTCAAATCCGAAGGTACCAATTTTAAATATTTACTATGAAGCCATTTTAGAATTGGCCACCGCCAAAATTCAAAGAAAGAAATAGAGAGAAAAATAGTATGTGTGATAGAGTTAAGCTCTAATCTTTTTTATTGGGCCCTACCCTTCTCAAGTTAGATGTTTAGGGCCAACTTGTCTAACAGCAAACACTCAATCTATGGGCCGTTGCAGCATTTAAATTCCTCAATCAATTTGGAGAATATTCGAGTCTAAAACATCTTATAATTCAATTCAGTACCGAACTTTTGAATTTGATTTTCGTTTTGAAAAACATGTTAGTGCAATTGTGTCAAAGAAAGAGGATAATGAACAATGCTCCACATGAAAGAACTAGTGCAAGAAACCCACAGAGAAAAAATTTGGATCAGTAAATTTGGTTTAGTTGGCTAGCTAGTAGGGGTGATAATGGGCTGGACCAAGTTTTTGGTCTACTCGGGACCTAACCCGGGTTAACACCGAATAATTTTTTTTAACTTGGGACTCAACCTGGCCCGGGATAGATTTAAGTAGTGATCAGGTTGGGCCAAGTTAGATCAGGTTGCTCTTTTTTTTTTTTTAAAATATGAATTTTTTTTTAAAATAATTTTTTTAAAACAAAAAATTAATAAAAATAAGATTTTAAAGGAAATAAAATTAAATTAAAAAAATTTTAAGATTTAGAATGAAAAATAATAAAAAGTTGAAAAGAATTTAGTATTTTAAAATTTATTTTAAATTAAATTAAAAATACATAAACCCATGAAGAAAGTCTGCTTTGAAAATTCTTCACTTGGAATTAGTTTTATTAATGTTGGATTCTGAACGTAATAAATCTTTCTTAAAGCGACTTGTTTTTATATTGATCAAAGAGCATCACGTTTTTAAAACAAAGAATTTTCATTGGATTAATTTTGCATCCCAGTCTAATTTTCAATCTTTTCACCTCGCCCTTGACTTTTTATCTTCTGAAAGAGTTGACAAGCCATTGTCCACCATGGAAAGATCACTGCTAGAGTACCAAATAAGAAGATTCAGACTAGTCTAGAATTAAAATAAGAAACCGAAATTCCATAAGTATACATGGATCATAAAGGAATGATAAACGAAGCAGAATGAAAGACGATAGATCACACTCACGTACGTTTACTTTGAAAGGCAGGAGAGGTGGAGTGGCGGAAAGATCATGTTTGGGAAGAACATAAGCAAAAGCAGTGGCAGAGGTGGAACAGGATGATAGAATCTGTGATCCTTGATGGTGGAGAAGAAGTGCATCTCGTCGATGTGGGACATGATATCTGTACGTCAGATATAATTACGTGGCAATAGGGTCCAAAATATATGTCACGTCATCATCCACGTAAGCTGACCATGTCAGCTCCGTCATCTTTGTCTCCTAACTTTGGACGGCGTTGTAACTGAAGCTAACGGTAGGGCCCATGTCTTAAAGCATTGTAAACTGTAGAGAATAATTTTTAAAAAATTAAATTATAATAATCAAATTAAAAATTGAAATAAAGTATAAGAATTAAATGATTAATTTTTTCATATATGTATATATATATTGTTGAAAATTTTAAAACATTCAATGAGATAAAAAATTTATCTGAACAAGATTGACAATGGAACGGAGTTTGCAACCAACATTTCCTAATCCTTTTCACATACAGTAGAAGAGAGAGGAAGAGAGAAGCCTCAAAATCAGTATTTGAAACTGAGACGTTATTCACAATAAAAATCACTCGTCAATTATCTGAAAAGTTTATCAAATAAAAATTAATTTTATTTATTTGAAAAGGATAATTTCCCATTTTTATAATTTCTCAAATAATAATTAAGACTTTAAATTATAAATAGTCCCAAAATCTCCTTCTCTCCCTTAATATTCAATTTGGTTGGATAATTATTATTTATTGACAAGTTTTGGGTTATAATTTAGGATTATTACTTAATAGGCTTGTAAGTAATTTAAATTATTATTAATTACTCATAATTAATAAATATCCAATTTAATAGCCAAAAAAAAAAAAACTTAACTCATTTTTGGTTTAGACCAAAGATTGATTGCCCAATTAGTCTAACAAAAAATTATATTAATAGTAAATTAATGCTAATCAACATATAAATTTAAAAATTATTTTTACTTATAAATATCAATTATTGTTTTAAATGTAAGAATTTTTAATATATGATATAGGCTATGTAAAATATCAATATATTAGTGGCTAATCCAAGGTCTTCAAGTATAATTAATTCTATTTGGTTGTTATAAAAAAATATATAAAATTTACATTTTACCCTTAAGAAAAAATAAAGTTTCTATATTATGATGAACTGCAAATATATGAATCAATTTGTAGTAAAAGAACCTAAAAGATTTAATATCATTCCCACGAGAATAATACATTATTTTATTGTTTTTAAGATTAACTTTTTGCTTACCAGATATATAATTTATACAAAAGTATGAGTTAGTTGATTATATACATATTTATACAAATGTCTCAGATAAATTTACCTACTAGAAAATGATTCAAGTGTAATAAATAAAATAATTAAAGTAATCTAATATTCAAAAGAGCCCAAACTAACAAAAAACTCAAAACACTATATTAAATTAAGCTAAGTAGGAGTTGGAGTGAGAATAAATTAAGTTATTAAATTCATTTTTGACTTTGTTCCATATAATTTAATTCTACTTTTAGATAATTTAACTCATTAAAAAAATAAATATATTTTTAAATATTATCTTAATTTTAATTCCAATTACATTTAGAAGTAGTCTCCCAACATTTAAGTACATAGCGTTCGAAGTTAAATCATCAAATATAACATCAGCAATACTAAATGCCATCACAAGTTAAATAATTCTGCTGTCATTCCTTGTTCAAAACATAATTTTAGAGAAACCAAACAAAAGAAAAGCCAAAACACAATTAGTAGTTATAAAACATATTCAAAATAAGTACATCTTCGAATCTTAATAAAACATCTCCAAAAAGCATACATCTTCGAATCTTAATAAAACATATTCAAAAAGTATACATCTTCCAATCTTAATAAAACATAGTCCAAAAAGCGCCTAACTATATATCAGAAATGCATCATCTAAGTTGTGTTTCCTGCGGTTGACGATTCTTGCGTTCCCATTAAGTGACCTGCAAACCTTGTCCTCCGACTAGTGCTCATCGTCGAAATGGTCTATTCGCTTACTCTACTTGACACGTTATCATTGAACTCCTGGTATCAAGCGGTTCCATTAGACTTGCTTCCATAGTCTTCAATCTCAGCTTCTTCCTCCTGGTTGGCGCACTTCACCATAATATCTTCGAACATCTTGCCACGTATGCACAATATACTAAAAACCACCATCAAATCTAATTTAATAGTATTCATTAGAAGCAAAAAAATTATTTCATTAATTTAATTGTATTCATTAAAATAATAAGTTTACTATAGTAATCTATTTCCATAAAAATACAATGTCTAAAACAGTCAAGAATTTTGCCACACTGCATCTTTCTTTGCATAAATAATAATGAATTTCCAATCAATCTTCCTTTCCACATGGTAGGCAGTGCAGAAACGGAAAGTAATGTCTTCTCTTTCAGATCAATTTGGGATAAAACATACAGCTCTTCCATTGTTGCTTATAGGTTCTACTATTCTGTTGTCTTCTACTTTGGTTTTCATCCATTAGCTCGCCATGTCCCTCCTTTTCCATGATTCTGATAGAGTCAAACAAATCATAAATGATCCTATTTAATGCAATAATGCCATCCTCACACAATATAAAATACATTTCCATAATTCTGACAAGCTCAGCTTTCCCAGTCACTGAATATAGTTTCACATGTTTTAGCTTGTCCTTGCCAATAAATTTATGAATACAAATTTCCATAATACATCTCACCACTTTAAGACATATTGCTTGATGTTTCGCACCATATATAATAATAGAGTGCAATTCAGCGCATGACTGAGTTTCAAATAAATGGGAAAAGGACCAAAGCTGGATAAAAAATAATGACAGAGAATCATGACAGACCAAAGCTGTAAAGCATATCAACTGAAAAAACTTTTCACTCCAATAGATAAATCAGTCCAAAGCTGTTGGAATAAAATAATAGTCTTCTAAGTATTGAATACTACAAAAGCTAGAAGCTAGAGGTTTATGTGGACCAAGTGAAGCCCCTTTGTTGGCTACCATCTTCTCACAACAAATAAGTAAATTATCCATTCTCCCTCCCATGTGAATACACTGTTTTTCACACAGTAAAAGAGCACATGGTGAATCTGGGGACTACATCAATCATGTACAGTAATATATACAGGACAACTTTCTCCTGCAATACAATACTATGCAGAGAAAGACACTAGGGCAAATAAATTGGATCTCAGGAAATCATACCATACCTTCCCTGTTCCCTCTATTTGTGCGAATAAATTGAAACGGAAAACGCGATTGAAGAGGAAGGCGCCAAGTTGGAGACAGGGAGAGATTGGGATTTTGCAGATAACGGACGCCGCGTTGGGGAGCTTGTGAGAGATGTTGACGTCGGGCACAATAATTTTTTAGGCTCAGATCCATTAAGGTAACTCCATCTAATCTGTATATCTGTATTTCCATGTCAGTAACTTAAAATAACTGATACGTCCTTCCACATCATCAGTTAACAGCTACATCAGCATAAAACGTCCACGTATGCAAGATTTTTTAGGGTATCATAGCAGAGGGACTAACATAAATAATAGACGACTGGATGAGGGACTGCTTTAGAATTTCAAATAAGTAAATGACCAAAACTGAAAAATGGTGTTGAGTAGAGGATTAGAATGAGATTTTTGTCCAATTGATAATTATAAAAGAAAGGATACAAGTGGGATTTGTAAAAATTATCAAAGCTAAAAGTGGTGCAAAATGGCGTATTCCTATGCCTCCAGTTGTCTTGGAAGACCAAGGAGTCTTAAATACCAATGTACCATATGGAGGCATCTACAATGATGTCTGGCCTACAAGATACTGGGTCAAGATCATAGCATACCAAACATTTCCTCAGGTTTCATCAATTCAATAAACTCCATCAAAAAGTAATTTTTTTTACTTATGTGCAAATAAGAATTTGGAAAACAAACATGATCCTAAAAAAAAAAAAATACTAAACAGAATAAACATATTTACAAAGCAAACTCACATTTTATGATGCAATCAAATTTTTGAGTCTCTCAAACAAATATTATGGCCGTCAATCGTACTTCATCTTCAATGGAAACTTGGATTTGCCTAGTGTTGCAGTAATAAATATATGGAACCGTGTTGACACTCGTAAATATGTTCATTGGAATGATATTATAGAAGATGGAATGCATCAACCTAATTGGCTGTTTGTTTGAGCAGGCTCCTGCTTGAGCATTAAACCAGAATAGAACCCATAACTACATTTGTTTGTCCCCTTAACACAGTTTGAAGGTCCTATACAGTCCGTTCTTTAGTCTAAATAGAGGCTGCCAAACCATTTCAAGGTAAGTCTTCTCTTTGAAATTCCCCAACTGTCGTTGTAAACCACGAAAGAATTCAGCATCTTCAGATTGTACGTTCCCAGTGCAAACTTGCATACTTCCATCCATCATCGAGAGCGAAAGGGAGAGAGCAAAAGGAACGCAATATCAGTTTCCTACCTCATCAATGAATAAATATTTTCACAGAAATCAACCGTAAAGTACAAAAGAAAAAACAACAGAAACAAAGGTCAGGGGAATGGGTAATTCCTACTACAAACCCCCCCCCCCCCCCAACCAAAATAAAAGGCCCGACATCCAAGAGAGAAAAAAATAGAATTTCAAAATTCTTTTTGGTGGTTCAATACTAATTTGTTCTTTCCTTAACTGACAGGGTACTGTTTTGCTTGTTACAGAAGGAGAAACTCTTCCCTTTTTTATGCCTTAAGAGAACCACATATGTATAAATAACAGTTGCTGCCACAATGAAGACCCCAATATAGACACACGTAGTTCCAACACATACATAAACGTACCTGCAGGATAAAATGATCAATGTGAGTTATGCAAAGCTTGATGATCTATGAAAATGATAATAGCAGGAAAAATTCAGGAAAATTTCATTGAACTTCTCGAAGATTAAATTTGAAAAGTTGCAAAGCAAAGGATAATTCAGAGTTTCCAATTACTCATCAGTGGTCAAAACACCAAATTCAGGGAAGACTCACTTAGGAGAAAAGACACTCCAGATAAATAGATGGTTCCTCATCAACAGCAAAACAATTGTGTATGCAGTCAAGAAAGC